>JANUWF010001720.1:105000-420000 GCA_026120185.1 Voacanga thouarsii | reverse complement strand
TAGTTAACATATGAATATTATAGAAATCTATAAACAATAAGGTAGTATTTCAAAAAATGAGATAAAGGAATACAAAAATTCATATTTGTTCTCAATAGGTATTGAATTAGAATTAATATGAATTAATATAACAAAAAAGTTGGCAAAAAATATAAAAAATCAAATCCGTGGCACATCCTTCGTAGACTGCCATGGATTAGCCACAGAATAATTGAGAAATTTATTCTTTTGTGGCAAATCCATGGCATATTGCTACGGATTTGCCACAGAATCAACTCAATTGACCAATTTCGTGGTAATTTTGTGGCAAATTACCGCGGATTTACGAGAGAACTAGTAAATAAAAATAAATTTAACATTCTTTTTATCTCTATTTTGCCTAACACATTTTTTTGATATATTCTCAGTCATTATACATTAAATTAAACTCAAAAGGCTAATAAAAATATTTCAAAATAAGTGACATGCCTATTTTACTACTTGTTGTTACGCGTATAATTTATTTTATGAACACAAGTAACATATGAATATTATCGAAATCTATAAATAATAAGGTAGTGTTTCAAAAAAGAGATAAATGAATACAAAAATTCATATTTGTTCCCAATAGTTATTGAATTAGCATTAATATGAATTAATATAATAAAAGAATTGGAAAAGATATAAAAAATCGAATCTATGGCAGATCCCTCGCAAATTGCCACAGATTAGCCACAGAATAATTGAGAAATTTGAATCAACTCAATTGACCAATTTGCCACGGATTTGCAAGGGAATTAGTAAATAAAAATTTAAAACACATTCAATTATTAATTCCCAATTTTCATTTGAAGACTAAATAACTTATAGATAAACAAATCAAAAAGTTTATAAAACATTTGATCTTTGCTCTTCAAAGGGTGTCAAATTACAATTAGTACAAATTAATATAATAAAAGAATTAGAACCAAGAAGAAGAAAAAAATAAATTCATGGCAAAGCCTTAGCCGTTTGCTTGGGTTGTAATCTGTGGCAAATTGTTCGTGGCAAATCCCTAGCAGTTTGCTAGAGATTTGCTACGAAAATATTTAATTTTATTAAAAAATTATTCCACGGTAAATTCGTGGCAGATTGCCACGGATTTGCGACGGAATACAACTATTGCAACTTGTTACGGTTTTGCGATAGAAAAATTTTCGTGGCAAAATTATAGCATTTTCCAAAAATTAGCCACCGATTTGCGACGAAATATTCTATATTTCTCTCATTTTTCATTTATTGGAAAATGCTATAATTTTGCCACAAAAATTTTTCCATCGTAATAGGCACTAGGAATAATATAAAAATAGGTAGGCTCGAAAAGTTTAAACTATTCAAAGAATGCCTATTACCGTCATCCCTAAGTTAAAATCATGAATGCCTTTCTTATTTCGCCTCGAGAGGTATTCAAGTAAGTTCTAGAATGCTCTATGAATTTTAGTAGAAAAACAGGTTTAAGAACAATGTAAAGCATTTGATCAAGAACTACTTCGTCCAAGTATGTGCAAAAAGTCATGCATAAGTCATAAACGATATATAACACATGCTCTATAATCTATCATAAAGACATGTATTAAAAATACAGTAAAAATCAGAAAAATTTTGAAAACTCTGCTCACAAGAAGGATAAAGTATAAAAGAATGATGCATAGAAGAATTTTCAACTGAATCACTCCCCCACACTTAAACTGGACATTGTCCTCAATGGCCAAATAAATAGAACAAGGAATAAATAATGCCATGGGACCAAAAATATAAAGGAGAAGAGATAAGAAAGACAATACTTCCATTCATTGTGCAATTTACTGTACAAGAGCTGAATTCCCGAAGAACAAGGCATTAGTAAGGTACCTAAAAAGAAAAATACAAAAGATCAAACTAAAGTATAAAAACTAGAAAAGAAACAAAATCTAAAGAAAGAAAACAGTACAAAAAGCAACCGTCTCAAGATAACCCAAAAAGTTCTATGCTGCAGTGTCGAAGAGCATCTCCACCTGCTCAGAGTTGGGAAGATCTTCAACCACATATCGCTTCACGTGATTGCCATTGACTTTGAAAGTTCCCCGAATAGGGTGAGTGATTTTAAGGATGCCAAAGAGGAATATTTTACTTACTGTGTATGGTCCCTACCACCTTGATTTCAATTTCTCTGGAAAAATTCTTAAACGAGAATTGAAAAGCAACACTTGATCGCCTTTCTTAAATTCGTGTTGTTGAGTGATATGCTTATCATGCTATCTTTTGACCCGCTCTTTATATCGCATCGAACTATCATAAGCATCCGCCCGCAATTCTTCCAAGACGGTGAGTTGAAGCAACCTGGACTTTTCCGCTGACTCAAGATCAAGGTTAACAAGTTTAATAACCCAATAAGCTTTATGCTCAATTTCAACAGCTAAATGACATACTTTGCCATAAACTAACTGAAACGGAGTTGTGCCAATTGGTGTCTTAAAGGTTGTCCTGTATGCCCAAAGAGTGTCGTCTAATTTGAGGCTACAATCCTTCCGTGTGTGGTTAACAGTTTTTTCCAAGATTCTTTTGATTTCTCTATTAACCACTTCAACCTGTCCACTTGTTTGGGGGTGATAGGGGGTGGCAAACCGATGGTTCACGCCTAGATGTTTGAGAACTTTTTCTAATTGAGTATTACAAAAATGAGTCCCCCTATCACTAATAAGCACCTTAAGTACACCGAAACAGGTGAAAATTTTTTTAAAAAATCTTACCACAACCCTTGCATTACTGGTGGGTAAAGTTTGGGTTTCTACCCATTTAGAAACATAATCCACTGCCACCAAAATGTATTTATTCCCTAAAGAACTAGGAAAAGGTCCTATGAAGTCTATCCCCCAACAATCAAATACTTTACAGGCTTGAAAAATTTGTAATGGCATCTCACTAGATTTAGAGATGTTACCTGTACGTTGACACCTATCACAACTTTGGACAAACCTGTGGGCATTTTTGAACAATGTGGGCCAATAGAATCTGGAGTCAACACCTTTCGTGCAGTGTTTTTGGCTTAGTAGTGGCCTCCAGCAAGTCCGTCATGACAATGTCTTAGAATATCCGCTCATTTCTTAGAGTCCACACATCTACAAATGATTTTGTCTGCACAACCCTTAAACAAATACGGGTCTTCCCAAAAGTAATGCCTTACTTCGGAGAGGAATTTCTTCTTTTGTTGCATCGTGAGACCTTTTAGAGTAATTCCTGCAACCAAGTAATTAGCAAAGTCGGCGAACCATGGGGTGTTTGGAATCTCACCTTCTATGAGCAAGAGTTGCTCATCCGGAAAGGCATCATTGATGTCCTCTTCTACCAATGATTCTAAATTCGGATTATCCAATCTTGACCAGTGATCCGTAGCCAAGTTTTCTGCACCCTTTTGGTCCCTAATCTCCAAATCAAATTCATGCAATAATAGAACCCATCTTATCAATCTTGGTTTGGAATCATGTTTGGTTAGTAGGTACTTTAGGGTCGAATGGTCCGTATACACAATGACTTTGAACAAAATAGGATAAGAACGGAATTTATCAAAGGCAAACACTATGGCAAGCAATTCTTTCTTCGTTGTTGTGTAGTTTTCTTGTGCATTCGTTAAAGTCTTGCTTGCATAGTATATAGGTTGGAAGTGCTTATTCCGCCTTTGGCCCAGTACTGCACCAACTGTAAAATCACTTGCATCACACATTAGTTCAAAGGGAGGAGATCAATCAGGTGCAATTAAAATGAGTGAATTAGTCAACTTTTCTTTAAGCATGGTAAAAGCATTTAGACACGGCTTATCAAAATTAAACATAGCATCATTTTCTAGTAAAGAGGTAAGAGGTTTTGAAATTTTTGAGAAGTCTAAGATGAACCTCCTGTAGAAATCTGCATGACCAAGAAAGCTCCTTATAGCTTTTACTGAAGTAGGGGGAGGCAGCTTCTCAATTGCTTCTATTTTGGCTCTATCGACTTCTATACCTTTTCTTGAAATTTTATGCCCCAACACAATACCTTCTTGCACCATAAAGTGACATTTTCCCCAGTTAAGCATGAGGTTAGTCTCTTCACACCTTGCTAGTACCTTTTCAAGATTAGATAAACACAAATCAATCGAGTCACCAAAAACTGAAAAATCATTCATAAATACCTCCATGAAGTCCCACACGAGTCCATCAAATATAGCTGTCATGCACCTTTAGAATGTTTCGGGACCATTGCAAAGACCAAACGGCATTCGACGATATGTAAAAATACCATATGGACACGTAAAAGTGATTTTTTCTTGGTCCTCCGGAGTTATGGGGATTTGTAAGTAGCCAAAAAATCCATCCAAGAAACAATAATACTCATGTCCAGCTAACCTTTCCAACATTTGGTCAATGAACGGGAGAGGAAAGTGATCTTTTCTAGTGGCTTTGCTTAGTATCCTATAATCAATGCAAAACTCCAACCCGTGACCAATCTCATAGGGACTAGCTCATTTTTATCATTGGGGCTCACCGTCATTCCTCCTTTCTTTGGTACCACTTAAATAGGACTCACCCAAATACTATCAGAAATAGGGTAAATGATACCTGAATCTAAAAGCTTAACCACCTCACATTTTATCACTTCACTCATGTGTGGGTTCAACCTACGTTGGGGTTGTACTACGGGCTTTGCATCTTCTTCCATCAAGATCTTGTGAGTGCAAAAGGATGGACTAATGCCCTTAATATCAGTGATCTTCCATGCTATAACTCCCTTATATTTTCCCAACATACTTACCAATTTGGTATTTTGTTCTGTATTGAGATTTTTGGCAATAATCACAGGCAATTTATTTCCTTTAGACAAGAATACATATTCCAAGTGCTCGGGCAGGTCTTTTAAGTCTAATTCCAGAGGATCTTCTACGGATGATTTCATTCTCCCTAAATTGCTTTTCTTAATTTCCAAATTCTTCACCCTATCCTCATTATTAAATTCCTCCGAATATGCCATTGATGTTTCCATCAACTTCTCCTCAATGGATTCCTGCATCAACTCAAAAATAGGTTCGTCAAGAATATTAACTCTTAAACACAAATCTTCAAAAGACAAAGGGTGTTGCATGCTCTTGTGGATTTAAATGACTACATTCTCATCCCCAACCCTAAGTGTCAACCTCCCCCCATGAACATCAATTAATGTTTTTGCTGTAGCTAGGAAGGGTCTACCTAAAATTAAAGGGACTTTGGAATCTTCATCCATGTCAAGAATAACAAAATCCACTGAAAATATGAAATTTTCAAGTTTTACCAACACATCTTCTATTATACCCCTAGGATATTTGATAGATCTATCCGCGAGTTGAATACTCATCTTAGTGGGCTACGGTTCTCCTAGGCCTAGCTTTTAAATGTTTTATATGGTAATAAATTAATGCTAGCACCTAGGTCAGCTAATGCATTGCAGAAATTAAGAGTGCCAATTAGACATGGAATAGAGAAACTCCCTGGATCATTTTCTTTATGTGGCAAATTCGGTCTGTCCTGCAATATGGCTGAGCATTCTTCATTTAGGACCACTATAGACAATTCTTCCAATCGTTTTTTTGTTGATGAGCATGCTTTTAAGAAATTTGACATATTTTGGCATGTGAATTAAAGTTTCACTGAGTGGGATGTTTATGTGCAGTTGTTTGAATATCTCAAGGAATTTGTCAAATTGGGCATCTTTTCAGCCTTTGTGTAGACGGGTAGGATACGGTATTTTAGGTTGAAGAGTAGGATTTTCGGAGGATGGACAGGAGGTAGCCGGCATTAGTTTCAGTGCTTCGTCCAGTGCCGGTTCAATTCTGGGCTGCTTGGTCTCGAGGTTACCGGATAGCCGGCGCCGGTTCTCTTCCTGCAACCGGCGCCGGTTGCAATCTGTAACATTAGGCAACTCTTTTCTACTCCGCAATGTGACAATAGCTATTTCCTCTTTGCCTAATGATGCTGGTTTTGTAGATTTTAACACCATGTCGGTAAAAAAACCAGATTTATTGTTCCATATTGCGGATCATTACTTCGAACCTTACAAACGTGAAACTTATTTCTTGGAAGCGCCTCGTGACATGAACAACAAATTTTCCAATTACGGTTTCTAACTCTGTCGATTCTGGTGTTGTAAGTGTTATCTCCGAAGTGTAATGGGGTACTGCCCCTCACTAAACTTCCTCTGATTCCAATTCACCATTTTTTCCTGACATTAAAGCTAGTTAGCTAACGGAATTCATGATTACAACAAAAGTACAAGAATACAAAGTCAGTCAATAGAACATAGTCAAAGTTAGAAGGTTAGGTTAGAAAGGTATACACAGATACACAAGATACAAAAGATAGCATCTTTTTGCAGAAAGAACAATTGTACATATTTACATAATTAGATATTTATATGGTTAAATTAACAAAATTCAAGCTTTCATGCTATTGTTCCCCGGAAACGTTGCAAAAAACTTGATGCGTATTTATTTGGGTATAAAAATCATCCAAAAACTAAGTACATTCCCAATCAAGTTTACATTAAAATGTTAACCCCAAATTATACATATGAGCAAACGTACTCATACTACAAAAAAGTGACTTTTGGCAACGCTAGAGAAAGTGTGGCGAAATTGGCCAAAACTATGGCAAATATGTTTTTGCCACGGTTTTTGAGGAGCGGGCGTTACGGCTGTTGCAAAAAGTTCGGCACAATTGTGTAGCCGTGGGGAATACCTTTTGTCACGAATTTATCACAGTTTTGAAGTTGTTGTAAATAAAGTGTGGTATTTGTTCGTGGACTTTTACCACAGTTTTTCGTAACGGTTATTAACTGTTAACAAAGATTTCAATTTCTTGTCACGGTTTTTTTAACATTTTACAACTGTGGAAAATATTATTTGTTACAATTAAATTTCTATTAGAAATAATCTTTTTTGTTATAGTTCTTTTCCAAATTGACATAATCGTGGGTAATACCTATTTGCTACGATTTTCTTGTTGTTGTAATTAATACTTGTGGCCACACTTTAAAGCTTCAGAAAAAATAGTACGCAATTTTTGGACAAATTTCCATATTTTTTACATCTGTAGTGAATGAACATTGAATTCAATATGATGATATTGACAACTTTTTTTTCCTTTTACTTTAACAATATCATCTACTATACATATAGAACTATGAAAACCTCTAATATTAACAATCAACTGTCATCCATTGAATGAACATTCAAAATGCCATCTTCCATTAATAATAACTTAATATACAAAAAAAAAAAAACTAAATGGAGTCTGATAAGTATCATGAATCTAATCCTTGATATTAGTTTAAAATAGTCTAAAATAAAACCACAATTCTAATCATGACATCCATCAGAAGTTATAAAAATTTGTTGAGGACAACAAACAATGGTATAATTAAATGAACCTTCGACTACCTTGATCTTCATTCCTCCTGTCATTAAGAAAAAAAAGGACAAGATTACTTCTTAATAAAACTACAAATATGAATTTCTAAAGTCACTACAAATCTGGTTTCAGGTATATGTAATCATCTACTTTAACATAAAATTCAGAATCATGATCATTTTCAATCACAGAGTTCCTTGAAGTTAAAAATGACAAGGAACAAAAATGGTTGGTGTACATTGGCAAACTCATTTTTGTAAATAACTTTGAAACTTCTAAGAATACCATCCCACAAGAGGATAAAAAAATGTCAAAAAATTCTTGAAAATTCCAAAAGATTATATGTACTCGTTTCAATTCCTATTTAATTTTTGTTGGTAGAAACACCATAATGCCTCATCTTTTGGAGAAGAAATTGGAAGAAGAAATAAGAAGAAAATTTTATAAAATAAAAACTACATATCATTACCAGAAAAGCACAAAAGCCAGATATAATTCAGCCAACATGTTGCATTACATGTTGCACAAAAGCCAGAAAAGCACGAAAGCAAGATATAAAATAAAAACTACATAACATGTTGCATTTTTTGTCTTTGAAATCCATATTTTGTTTAGCTATTTCTATATATAAGTGAGTGGCTTTCAAGAAATTGCCTTGACATGAAAAGGAAAAGAAAAAGGTGGAAATATATTAAAAAACAAAAAAAGCAACTCCATTCTTGATCTACGACAATAAAATAGAGTGGACACGTGTTTAACATCATAAAATATAAACTTTTCCAACATCTTTTCAAAAGTAATAGATTGATCTAAATATATTTGTCCTTGAGTTCTTCTCAATCTCATACCTAAAATTGAGCTTCTACCAAATCTTTCATTTCAAAATTGTCTGATAAATAACTTTTCACTTTGTAAATAATGTCTAGTTTTGTCTCAAAATTTAGAATATCATCCACATATAGACATAATATTATATATTCTTCGTTATATTCTTTGGTACATATACATTTATCATGATTGTTAACATAGAAAACCATAACTCAAAGATGGATAATGTTCAAATTAATCCCAAATATCATAAGGAAATTTTAATCTTGGTATACAACCCATCAATAACAAGAAATATAACAAAAAAAGTCAAAAGAAAATGATAGATAAAAGCTAAGAATTCATATAGCATTGTAGAAATATTTAAGTATTTTATCAAACACTTGATAGGCAATCAGTTCAAATAAGGGTAATCAAGTAATGTGATGCCATCACAACCTCAAGGGAACAATTTAATGATCAAAATATTCACCCAAGGTAATGACAACACAAGGAATTTAGGATTTAAGAGATAAATTGATATGAGCTAAAGATGCACCAATTGCTTTCATGCTTTAGCATAGAGCACAAATGAAAAACTTCCTGGTAGCAAATGAAAAGTTTTATCCCACTAAGAATAAGTTAACAAGCATGGAAACAATGATATTTCAAGGATGAAAGCAATGGAAGACTCGTAAGTGCATTTTGAAGGCATAAGACACTATGTTAAACACTTGGTGTGCACAAATTTGTCACTCAAGACAAGTAAGAAATTTCACCCTTGTAACTATTCGATACTCAAAGTTCACAAGCAAATTTCATTCCCAATACAATTAACTTAATATCAAGAAATAACTTCGTAGTAAGGAAATGGCAAAGATTTGAATTCAATAGCTAACGAAAATAGTAAAATAAAAGTTCTGAGATTTTGAATTTTGTATGCAATGTTCTTGAAGAAATTTGTACATTTTGCCCAACGAAAAAAGTTTGATTGAAATCAAAACTTTGTAGCTATGATACCACTTTGCCAGTGACATGAATGGGCCTCCAAATTAGCTCTTAATCACAAAAAACGAGGAAGCAATTTTGACACTCAAAAGCATGCCAAAATAGTGGACTTTTGTTCAATAAAGTTCAACAAGAATGCAAGAATAAATCTACCCTCAAAACCTAGGAAAATTAACCCTTCAATGAGGATAGTTTGAAGGCTCAAACAACACAAATGAAGGCTCAAATTTGTGATAAAAAACCAGTTAACAAAAATACAGGAATTGATCAATCAATGCAGAGAAAAGCAAAAAAAAAAAAAAAAATCCTTCACATAGACATTTGCCTTAGCATTCATCTTATTCCAAAAAGCAAAGCTATGTGATACCCAGAAAACATATCACCTCTCGTGTACTAATTCAGCCCAATCAATGTAGCCATATCAACCAAAATCTCCCACCAATTCATTCAATAGAGATTAGAACAACTTTCCTTAACTTAAAACAAAATACAAAAAGAAGTACACTTTCTCATATATATATATATATATATATATATATCCCATTTTTCAGAAGATCATGAAAAAAGAACATGATATTAGCTCAATAATCTCATTGCCACCTTGCCAAAAACAAACACATAGAACTTTTAAAATTCAATTACACATCATCCTTCTCAAAGAATTCATGCTAATCGCAAATCTAGGCTCCTTTACAAAATTCAATCCACAAAAATTCATAAAAAGCCAAACTACCATTACAATGAAAACCTCCCATCCTTCTCCAAATCATATTAGGACTTTAGCTCAAGATATGCATTGGCCTAAAGATTAAATATATAGCAATCTCCTCAAAGTGTTAACTCATTCGCATACAAATTCCAAACAAAATTAGTACAAAATAGTCTAATTACTATACAGAATCACAAACCCATCAATTGAATTCATTAGATCGTGCACAAAATTTTGAAACTCAAGCACAATAAAAAAACCAGTAAAAGCTTAAATCTTGAAAAATAAAGGAAATGAAATTCGACATAAACCCATCATCATCCACCACTGTCTGCGGTAGCATATCCACAACATTTTCATTTCTCACCCCTCTTCGACTCCCCGCCTCTCCCATCGTGGCTGCCGTAGGAGCTACCGCAGCTGCTTCCTCATTAGCCCTAGGACGAGCCTTCGTCCCTGGCGCTACTAGAGCTCCACCACCTCCATCAAAATCCCTTCTTCACCGCTCTCCAACTCCCCGACTCTCCCATCATGGCCATCGCACGAGCTGCCGCAGCTGCTTCTCCATTAGCCCCAAGAGGAGCCTTCGTCCCTGGCGCCACTAGAGCTCCACCCTCTCCTACCCAACGTGATTCCGCCGGTAATCATGGTGTGACTGAGTGGTGGTGGCGACAATCGTTGGGGAGGATAGAGGGTTGAGAAAGAAGAGAAAGGGCAAAAGCTTTTGGTTACAGTGGGAGTCGGACCATGAAAGTGAGAAGACAGAGGCCAACGATTTCTAGCTGTGGCATAGGAGAAAAAAGAAAGGGAAAGGGAAGGGAAATTTTGAAAACAAAAATGTTTGTAAAATGTGGTACCCATACCATTTTATTTTTTTAACAAATAAAAATTTTAAAAAATAAATAACTTAAATAAGTAAAATATCTTTAACATCCAAATTTTATTATAATTTTAACTCGAATGCTTAAGGGAGAGAGAGAGAAAGAGAAACATTTTTCCTTCTACTTCCTTCTTATTTAACTGAAATGAGGAAGAATAAATAAATATTCTTTATTTTAGAAATGAGAGAAAAATATATAAAATATTTTTATTATATTAAATTTAAAATTATCATGTATCATGTAAAAAACTTACAGTACTTTTTTTTAATGGCGTTAATGGTACATGGGTATTGATATCTACATTTACAGATTCCTTAATTTGATTAAATTTTGTCTTGAAAAGTCTTTTTGATTAAAATTTTATTATTTTGTCCATTAATGGTGCTAATGGTACACGTATATTATTTTATTACAAATTCCTTAAGGTAATCGGATATATTTTTCTACATAATCTCTAGCATAATCTTTAAGTCTATAACCTAACACATTTATAAATATAAGTATATCATATTAATGATCCAATCGTTAGATTTTTTAAAATTATTAAAAAACATCTTATGACCTAATTTGAAGGTAATCAGATACATTTTACCAAATAAATAGTATAATCTCTATATAAAAACCCATAAGCTAACACATTTACAAAGATAAGGATATCAAATTAACGATTCAACCGTTAGATTAGTTAAAATTACTATAAAAAATATTATGACCAAATTTAAAGATAACCGGATATATTTTGCAACATAATCTCAAATAATCTCTATATAAAAGCAAAAAACCTAATACATTTTTAAATATAACCATATGAAATTAACGATCCAACCATTAGATTTGTTAAAATTATATATAAAAAAAATGTTATGACCAAATTTGAAGATAATCAGACATATTTTTTTAGATAATCTAGCAAATTTCTCAGAGGATTCGTGTGGATGACCATACGTTGCCTGACGTTAGTTTATGTAGCTGACCCCAAGTTACTTGGGATTAAGGCTTAGTTTGTTGTTGTAGCAAATCTCTATATAAAAGTCCATAACCTAACGCGTTTATAAATATAAGTATATCATATTAACGATCCAACCATTAGATTTTTTAAAATTACTAAAAAAAATTTATGACATAATTTGAAGATAATCGGATACATTTTACCATATAACATAGTATAGTCTCTATATAAAAACCCATAAGCTAATGTATTTACAAAGATAAGGACATCAAATTAACGATCCAACCGCTAGATTAGTTAAAATTATTATAAAAAATATTATGACCAAATTTAAAGATAATTGGATATATTTTGCCACATAATCTGGAATAATCTCTATATAAAAGCAAAAAACCTAATACATTTTTAAATATAACCATATGAAATTAACGATCCAACCATTAGATTTTTTAAAATCATAAAAAAAAAAGTGATATGACCAAATTTAAAGATAATCAGATATATTTTTCCAGATAATCTAGCAAATCTCAATATAAAAGTCCATAACCTAACACATTTATAAATATAATAAGTATATCGTATTAACAATCCAATCGTTAGATTTTTTAAAATTACTAAAATATATTTTATGACCTAATTTGAAGGTAATCAGATACATTTTACCGCATAACATAGTATAATCTCTATATAAAAACCCATAAGCTAACGCATTTACAAAGATAAGGACATCAAATTAATGATCAAATCGTTAGATGAGTTGAAATTACTATAAAAAATATTATGACCAAATTTAAAGATAATCGAATATATTTTGCCATATAATCTCTAATAATCTCTATATAAAAGCCAAAAATCTAATACATTTTTAAATATAACCATATGAAATTAACGATCCAACCATTAGATTTGTTAAAATCATAAAAAAAAAAAAAGTGTTATGACCAAATTTGAAGATAATCAGATATATTTTTCCAGATAATTTGGCAAATCTCTATATAAAAATCCATAATTTAACACGTTTATAAATATAAGTATATCATATTAATGATCCAACCGTTAGATTTTTTAAAATTCCTAAAAATCATTTTATGACCTAATTTGAAGGTAATCAGATACATTTTATCACATAACATAGTATAATCTCTATATAAAAACCCATAAGCTAACACATTTACAAAGATAGGGACATCAAATTAATGATCCAACCGTTCAATTAGTTAAAATTATTATAAAAAATATTATGACCAAATTTAAAGATAATCACATATATTTTGGCTACATAATCTGGAATAATCTCTATATAGAACCCAAAAACCTAATACATTTTAAAATATAACCATATCAAATTAACGATCAAACCGTTAGATTTGTTAAAATCATAAAAAAAAAGTGTTATGACTAAATTTGAAGTAGTCAGATATATTTTTTCAGATAATCTATCATAATCTCTATATAAGAGTCCATAACCTAACACATTTATAAACATAAGCATATCATATTAATGATCCAACCATTTGATTTGTTAAAGTTGTTAAAAAAATGTGTTATGACATAATTTGAAGATAATCGGATATATTTTGTCACATAATCTCTACAAAAAAGCCCATAACCTAATGCATTTATAAATTTCAGCATATCAAAATAACGATCCAACCGTTAGATTAGTTAAAATTGAAAAAAAAGGTATTATGACTAAATTCAAAATTAATCAGATATATTTTATACATAATCTAGAATAATCTCTATATAAAAGCAAAAAACTTAACACATTTTTATATATAACCATATCAAATTAATGATCCAACCGTTAAATTTGTTAAAATCACAAAAAATGTGTTATGATCAAATTTGAAGATAATCAGATATATTTTGCCATATAATATATAGTGTAATCTCTGTATAAAAGTCCATAACCTAATGCATTTTATAAATATAAGTACATCAAATTAACGATCCAATCGTTAGATTAGTTAAAATTGTAGAAAATGGAGTATCCGTCCTCATACAGTGGTTGCTAACTATAATCACAAATTAGAGTGTACTAAAATTTATGTACTTCCATTTTCTATTTTTATTTCTCTTTGTTTGATTGGAGAAAGTCAATTTTGTTCTAGCTAAATAAAGAATTAGGAAAAGAGTGTAGATAAGTAGTTGGTCCAAAATATATATATATATATATATATATTAATAAAATTATAATATAAAGATTTGAACACACAACCATTTGAATATAAACAATTACCTCAACTATGATATCTAAGAAAAGCTTCCATTTTTTGTTGATATTATTTAATATTTGATAAAATAAGAAAAAATATGCTTTTTTCACAGTTTAATGAAACTGTGTGTAATAAAAATTCTTTATCAACAATTTCAAATATCTGTGGCAAAAAGTTATTTTTACCCACATGATTTTTAAATCTGTGGTAAAAAAGAACTTTTACCTACAGAAATATAGTCGTGGCAAAATAAAATGTTACGAAAAAGGTTTATATGCCACGGAATTCAAAACTGTAGCAAAAAGTAAGTTTTCACCACATATTTTTTTATGTTACAAATAAAAGTGTTGCCAAAAGCCAATTTTTTTTGCAGTGTCATCATTAACAGAGCATAGGGTTCAAACAAGTGTCGATTCTCAAGGAACAAGTAGACATTAATCACTTTTCTTTTATTGTTTAACTGACTCAATAAAGTGAAAAGAAATAAAAAGAAAAATAATATAATATAATATAATATTATAATATATATATATATATATATATATATATATATATGTCAAGGATGGAGAAGTATGTAACTTAAACCATTATTTTGACAAATATGATCTTAAAGGACTTAATCATTATCATAATTAATTGTCTTCTTGGCATCATGAAGGATTAAAGTAGATTCACTCATATGGTCAATCCATGAAATCACTATCTTCTAGATAAATTAGCATCACTTGGTCTGTCTCAACTAATTCACCCAAAAGACGCATTTAAACATAATCCTTGATTAAATTTTCTTGGTCTGACAAATTTAAAGCATGAAATTAATCAATGAATCCTTGGTCTAGCAAACATTAATTAACCATTAATTACTCAATCCTCGGCAATTAACTCCTTTGGTCTAGCAAGTTAACAGCCAATAAATATGAAATTAATCAATTGCGACTATCATCAACTCCTTTGGTCTAGCGAGTTAATGAAAAGAAACAACTAATTAATCTCGTAATAAGCACAAGTAATTGAATACCAAGAAAAATAATCAATTAATCAAAAGATCAAAGTAACTCTAAAAATTATGAATATCTAAAATAATGTCAAATTACAATAAAACAATTAATACATCATTGTTCAAGAAAAAGAAAACAAAGTAAAAGAAAGTACTTATAGACAAGCCTCATTCTTCTTCATTTGAAGACCTTCTTATACAATCCTCCTTGAATAGAAGAATTCCTCATTTGATTTGAGTGATTTTCTATGATGATCTATGAATTTTCCCCTTTTCTCTTGTGTTTTTCATCTATTTATAGGCTTAGGAAGTGCCTAAATTCGTTGGTGTAAGGTTCTTAGCCAAGTAGACGTAGGAAGATACTAAAATTACACAGATTACCAAAAACCGCGTAGAAAAATCAAGATTCCGTCTTATCTTCAGGACATAGTCGGCGCCGCCTTGGCTGCTGGAGCCGGTGTCGGTTGTGTTATGTTTCTTTCGTTGTTCGTCGATTTTTTCTTGATTTCAGCAAAGTGTTGTCCAGAGTGCAGCCGGCGCCGCCTTGGGTTTGTTTCGGTCCTGTTTCACAAATTTTTGTCGCTTCAAAGTTCGTGTCAAAGCTCATGGCCTGCGCCGCTTCCTCTGCCTTGTCTGGCGCTGCCTTGGTTCTGTTTTGCGACGTTTTTGCTTTGTTTTACCCCTAACATCTGAAATAATGCACAAACTACCTTTTCAAGGGTAAAATCTCAAATATGAAGGAATATGACTAGTTATTGAATAAAATGTATCACAAAAGAGCCTCAAATAATTAGAAAAAATATGACGAATTTAGGCCCTATCAGATTGCCACAGAAAATTTTCCGTGGCAAAAGTCTGTAGCAGATTCATAGTTTTCCTGTAGTGATTTTGAATATCTTGATAATGATAGTATTGATGAAGAAGATGAGGAAGGTCAAGGTAGTAATATTGCATTTAATACTATTGTTAAAAAGAGTTCAACTCATGAAAATAACAATTCTGATAGTGATCTTGATAACACTAACAATAAGCATGCAAAAGTTACGGAAGAGAATAAATTGATGTATTTAAAATGGCTCGAAGTTACAAAGTTGAACAAGGAGGTGAAGAAGAAAGTTCAAATACTTCAACAAGCGAACAATTTATAGAAACAGGAGATGGAAAAACTTGAACAACAAGTTCAACAAAGTGAAGAAAGCTTTGAAAGTTAGAAATTAGATGTTGGAAAATGTTGAACAATCTACTAAGAGGCTGAACTCTAGAAAAGAAAAGTTGAATGAAATTCTTTCCTTCAGAAGACATCCTCATAACAAACCTAGACTTCACTATGATAAGTTCAACAAGATTGTTGTCGAAAAATAGACTTTGACAATTGTTGAAAAGAAGGGACAATTGAGAAAAATTCAAATGTAAGTCTAGAAAACCCCCCATTTTTTTTGTCACCATTGTTCTTTTGCAAGCCACATATGGAAACATTGTTTGAAAAGATTCAAAGATCTTTAACATGGTCGGAAGGCTATTAAACTTGAGTTTAACAAAAACAGTAAAGTACCTAAAGTAAAACGTGTATGGATGAAAAAGAAAGATCACAAGTCAATTATAACACATGTTTCTTTAAAAGCTATTATGGAAGATGTTTGGAATCTTAATAGTAGCTATTCTAAGCACATGACAAGCCCAGTCTGTGGAATGTTGAAGTTAGATAAGACTGTCAAAATTGTTTGTGCTACATGTCAAAGTGGCAACCAAATTAAATCCTCACACAAGCAAGTACAACAAAAAATGCCTTCAACAAAGTTAAATTAGATTAACATTCAAGTTGGTATTGCTGCTCTTCTTGATTAATAATGATAGTTTGGCCTTTTTTGCTGTAAAAAATGGGAGAGCAAGGCAAGGCTGTGCATGCAAAGATGTAAGATGCACAAGGACAATGCTATACTTAAGGGGAGTTTTGCTATTTATAGTCATTGTCGTATCTCATCATGTTAAAGAATTCTGCTACATGTTGAAGAAATCTTGATGATTGTTGAAGACGCCTTGCCAAATATAGGTAAATATGGGTTTTCCATCAAACAATGCCAAAAGGGGAAGTTGTTACTGAAATTTCTTAATACATAATTGGCAATGTTGGAGAAAAACTAATTGGGATTAGATTAGAAAAGTAAATTCCAAAGGTTATTAAAAAATATACTCCTTATGGGATTAAGCAAAAGAATTAGAGTTGAATTAAGGAACTAATTGTAAGAATTCCCTATGCAAAACTAGATTTGTGCAGCGGAAAGAAAATGGGAATTCCATAACGAGGATCGTATTTATGTATTAATGGAATCAAAACAGGAGAGAAAAATTATACCTTCGGACTGCTTCTGTGAAACAAAATTTTCTTGTGTTCTGTAGGCACGATCTAGCCAACAATTTCATTTCGTCAAAACACTGCAATCCAAGTGTAGGATTTCCTCCAATATAGTCCACACGAGAATGGTGCTCAAGAATCACCAAAGCCTTGTGCTAGCAAAACTGTAACTATGGTAGCTAGGTTTTTTGTGAATTCAGAAGAAGAAGAATACGAGAAAAGCTCTCGGTTTTATTTCCAAAATAAAACCTCTTTGTGTATATCCTCATAAATCATTAAAAAACCAATGGAGAGTATATATATATCTCTCTCACACACACACACACACACACACACACACATTACCCTTCGTCTTTTTGGTAAACAGAATCCATAGCAAATATGGATTCTTAATTACCAATTGTCATTGTAATTTTTGTTAATTATAATATGATTCACAAATTATAACTAATTATAATTTGATCACAACAACTTCTTCTTTTCACAATCAACCTTGTAATATTATCAAATAACATCTTGAGCACTCAATGCTCTATTGTGTGTGACTTATTAGGTTTTTTGGTCTATTGGTAGCAAAATATGAATTAATCTAAACATATTTAAGATTAATAATTCTTAATAATTTTAGTATTAATTTTAGTATTTAGCAACATATCATGAATACCCAAAAGTCCAAAAAATCAAGTAGCTTGACATGAACATTTCAATAGCAAACAACGGTGCAATAAACTCATTTCACCATGCAATATCTTATTCAATTTAGAGCATGAAATTAGTACCAACTCCTTCCAGAATAATAAATTAATTCTGGCCCAAATATTTTATTACTTGTTCACGGAATCCACTACTAATCATATGTATCAATTAGACCCATTTCCAATATACAATTGCCTTGGCCAAGGACTTTTTGAGTAGTGATTCATACAAGTGATCGTGAGATATTCGCTCATACTATTAGGAGTAGTGAATCCTTTATTGATCCTCTCAACTACTTTTATTTGCTTCATGTTAAATATCCATCCCATAGGCGGTCTTGTTAGGACTCCAAAGATTGGAATCAAAGTCCAACACTTAGCAAATAAAGTACCTTGGAGATTTCAAGTCTAAGGATATTGGGTATCTTAGGCTCGTATCTTATACGGCGCAGCGGAAGAATAAAACAAGATACCATCCCAGGACCCACATATGTGTGGAAAACAAGACATAAAGATAACAAAGATAACGGCTTTTTACCTTTCTTAGATTGTGCGAAGAACAAAAAATTTTCTTCTTCAAGTCGAGGTGCGATTCAGCAATCCTCTTGATCAAACTTCACGTGAATTGAACGTCTAACCACTATAATCACAGTGTGTAATTATCTCTAACAGTAATTCACATAGAGGATACACTCAAGCACGAAGTTTTCTGTGCTAGCAGAATAAACTAAGTGGCAGCTAGGGTTAGGGTTCTTCAAGTTTTCAACAAAACGAGAAAGAGAGAGAGAGAGAGAAGAATGTCGTGTATTGGCTAGGGTTTTTGTTTTTCTTTTTAAACTCAGCTAGGGTTTCCAGTATGTCATACATATAATAAAAAAACCTGCTAAAATTGAGAATTCTAATCCTATTAGAATTCCCTAATTGTAATTGGAAACATCAAGTTCTCACAATTATAATTTGGACCATAAATTATAACTAATTATAATTTGTCCACAACAACTTCTCTTTATCTCAATTAACCCCACTATGTTATCAAATAACATCTTGAGTATATAATCTTCTATTGTGTGTGACCTATTAGGTTTCCCAGTCAATTGGTAGCGAACATGAATTAATCCAAAAGTCTTTGAGATTAATAATCCATAATTAATTAGAATTAATCTTATTAATTTTAATCAGGATTGATTTATTAATTCATCAATTAATAAACCCGTATTCTCAGATTATGAGCGGTATCTAGCAATACATCATGACCACCTAAGAGTCCAGGAAGTCAAGTGGCTTGACATGAACCCTTCAATAACAAACTTCAGTGTAATTAACTCCTTTCACCATACAATATCTCATTCGGTTTAGAGTACAGAATGAGTGCTAACTCCATTCAGAATTAATTTTGGTCCGAATACAATAATACTTGTACCAGAAACCCACTACTCTAGATGTGTATCAATTGAAACTATTTTTAATACACAAATGCCTTGGCCAAGGACTTCTTGAGTAGTAATTCCTATAAGTGGCCGTGAGATATTCGCTCCTACTATTAGGAGTGGTGAATCATTTATTGACCATCTAAACTACTTTCGTTTACCTCACAACGTACCCAATATCCATCCTATAGGTGGCCCTCGATCGAGCTCCGAAGATTGGAATTAAAGTACAATGCTCAGCAAACAAAGTACCTTGGAGATCTCACGTCTAAAGATACTTGCACGTTTGCTATATTGAGATTATATCACTGGCACTAAATAGTTATCCATGTGATTATCTAAAAGCTAGGTCATCCAATGAACTTGTTCCATTAACAAGTATCCATGTGTTAACTTTGAGTATCTCAATACTCACGGATATGAGAACCATCGCCTGATCAAATCAGAAAGTCTAACACATGCTTGTCTTCATGCATTAATGATGTCCTGTCTTATTAATACTAAGACTAGGGACTATTTAAGTACTAACATTATACAATGTAGTAGGAATCTCATATCATGATTTCTATCATGATTTCCTTAATACAGTGTTGTGCTAGGGACTTTATCGAATAGTTATATTATTTAAAAGAAAACAAAAGAAAATGTAAGATAAATAATATCTTTTATTAAATTAAAATGTGTCATATACAATGTACAAGTAATTGCTTCTAGGGCACAACACTAACAAAGGATACTTACACATTTGCTATTAAGAGATTCTATCACTGGCACTAAATATTATCTACGTGATTATCTCATTGTCAGGTCATCCAATATATTTGTTTAGGTAACAAATATCCATGTGTTAAGTTTGAGTATTAAAATACTCACGGATATGAGAACCACCTTCTTATCAAATCAGGAAATATAACACGTGCTAGTCTTAATGTATTAATGATGTCCTATCTCATTAATACTATGGCTAGGGAGAATTTAAGTACGAATGCTATCCAGTGCAGTAGGAACCTCACATCATGATCTCTATCATAATTTTCTTAACATAGTGTTGCACTTGGGACTTTATCTAATAGTTATTTTATACGAAAGTATAAATAAAACATACTCAAAGATAAAGAATGCCATGTTTTATTTAATAATGTACAATATACAAAATATATATGATTACCTCTAGGGTATAACACTAACACTAATTTCAAAAAATCTTGGAAAAGATCTAGTATTATTTATTTTGGAATCCTTGTGAAGATCATGTTATAAAGATTATAGAATATTTCTAGGATTGAGTATAGAGATATGAAAGATCTTGATAGGTATCTTTTGAGCAATATTCTAATTCAACAAGAAAACAAAGTGCTTCATTGTCGTTGTCAAAGTTAGCTTCTGACAGGCATTTTCGATAGGACTAAGCCATTTTAGAAATTGCAATATTAGTTACATTTTTTTATGCGTAATAATTCAGTTAGAGTAGAAAAAGGATTTCAGAGAATCTTGGATGAATTTTAGTAAAGATTTAATGAAGATTTTGCCAGTGAAATATTCTGAATCCAAGTGGGATTGAAGTTGTAAAGATTTAGAAAGCTATAAGGCTAACACAGATTCCTAATTTGATAAAGAAACTACTACTCTAGTTTAGTATATAATACATACCAAAGAAGAAGAGAAAACACAAGGTAGAGGTACTAAATTTGAAGAGAGATCCTCATAGTTTGGTCATGAAAAATAGGAGAGGAAATTCACGAAAATATTCTGAGTGGTTGAGAAGCATACATCATTGATGAAAAGTGTTGAATCTTTCTGTTAAAGTATACTATCGGTTCAAATTATCAGTAACAACAATATAAAATCTTTTTGAGGGACTTGAATTAATCTATTTCATTTAAAAAAAAAAACCTTTTTGGTGAAAAGGTTTCTGGAGTCAAACGAAGTACCAGGCTATTGTAGTAATGAAGATTGAAAGGTGTTTAATCATGGAGTTGGGTCTAGCAAGAAAGAGTATTGTAATATGTCTGTTAGAGTCAACTAAGGTTTACTTGGTGATTGAGATAAGTGTTACTATTGTAACTTTAATTAAAGTTTTGGTGGATTTATTTACTGGTCTAGGACCTGCAGACGTAGGCTTGTTGATAGCCAAACTGTATTACTAATTTGCTGTGTTTGTTGAATTTTTTATTTTACAGTATGTAAAAGTAACGTCAATACAACAGGAAAGTTTAACAAAACCACAAGAGATTGACAAAGAAACTAAAGCTAACAAGATACATTAGAAGTCCCACCTCTATAATAGAAAACAGATAGAGAAGAAGTGGGAACATATTCAACAAAAATTAAATATTCTAACCTAACTAACAAGTTTGCAAACAGTCCTAATATAATTTATAGAGATATAACCTATATTCCAACAAGGCTTGGATGTACCTTATCTACAACTAGCTAGTAAGTACATTGTCATGGAGCAGCTTTTGCCTTCTGGGCGCTATTGTCTACTACTAAATTTGATTTCTTGCCCTATTTAAGCTCATCGTGGTAGTACAAAGAAATTCCATAAGATAGTTTGATAAGAAATGGCAGTTGATACTATCACCAAAGAATATGGTTTCTTTCCAAGTTCAAAATTTCCTGCCTCTCTTGGAATTGCCTAGATAGAGCACAAGAATATATAAGCGAAGAATAAAGTTTGATTATGTCTAAAATGAAACGATTGCATGTTTTGCTAAGAAAATGTTATGGTGCCGAATGTATAAGGTTTAATAATAATTAATTTGATAAAAATAATAAATATTTCTAGACATAGACTTTTCATTAGATTAATTACAATCCAATTTTTTTTTATTTTTTTTAAATAGGGTTCTGCTGGGCCCCCTCCCTTATATTAGAAACAAAATGATGGTGAATGTGTTATACAAAATCAAGGGAAATGCATCCTATCCAAGTTATATAAACCTTTGGCTTCTCGGGGCAATTCAGAAAAAAATAGGAAATAGTTTAGAGTAAGCACATCCTAGATTAGCCATGAAATCCGCAACTTGATTAGCTTGTCTGTAGACATGAATCAGCTTCACTGAAGAGATGGTCTGCAAGAGGTATAAAATATGATGAAAAGCTGCCTATAATGCCAAGGCACTGTCTGATGGCCAAAAAATTGATTATATAGCGCCAATGAATCTGTTTGTATAAGAATCTTATCTAGCCTCCTCTATACGCAAAGCTTTAGCCGCTGAAGTATGGCCTGCAACTCTACCTCCATATTAGTGCAGGTTCCCAACGAGTAACAAAAAGCTAGATAAAAGACTTTAGAGGTAAACCAGATTACTCCACCTGCACCCACAATCCCTGGATTACCCTTAGAAGTCCCATCCATATTAATAACAAAATCAAAACCCTCATGTAATCTATTCCAGTATACCGGTTGGACAATAACAGATCTATGAGGAAATGTAAGGACCCTGGGCTAAAGTAATCCATCAACAATAGACGAAGGATATGCTGTAGGATAAGCTCGAAGGAAATCCTGAACAAAACATATAACACTGTGTTGAGCTCATCCAAAAGAAACAGATTTCCCATCATAGAAGACTGCATTTCTTTCTTTCTAGAGAGTTTATAGGGTGACTGCCAAAAACAACTTACATAAAACCCTTTGAGAACCAGTGTAGCTCCAAAAGGATATTAAGATCATTGAAGGGGAAGGCTGAAGCAAAATAAATTTCGGATAAACAACTGTGCCAAGACAGAACTCCTACAAGCATTTCGCAAATTGGTATCCAAAGAAAAGATGTATAAGGGATTCCATGCTAGAGCAACATAGAGGACACTGTGATCCCAAGCTGAAATTAAGCCTTTGTAAAATAGAATCCAAATGAAGTAGGCCATTAATCAATTTCCAAATAAAAGGATAGATTTTCCGTGGAAGCTTGGATTTCCAAACCTTTTTAAGCAAAAGACTAGTATCTCTTTATTGATATAGCCGAGCTTGGGTTGAAGCAGAAGTGAAAGCTATGCCATTGGCTTCCACTTGAGAATATCCAGTTCTGTATTTAGATAAGGAGGAATCGAGGGAATCAGCTTGTAGGCTAGTGGTGGATCTAAAAGCTCTTTAATAAGTCTCATCCTCCAAAAGCCATTATGAATGCAGTCCATAATAGTCATCTGCTCATGCCGTATAGTAGAGTTAAGGGCCATAAGGAAGATTCCCTCTACCAATTATCATACTAGAAGGAGCTAGAACCATCCTTAACCTCTGTGCCAATCATCTCTTCTACTATCTTTTGCACCTTGAGCATATGCCTCGAAACCTGAGAAGGCCTATAAGTCATAGCTGCCATAGTTGGATGAACTCCTCTCATATATCGAGTACTCATAAATTTAGCCCATAGCGACCTTTGCTTATGGAACTTCCACCACAGCTTAATAGAATGTAATAAAAAAAGCTCCTTCTAAGAGGGAAGACCTAGATCATTTTTATCAAACGGAAAGCACAAAGAGTCCCAGGACTGCCAATGTCTCTTTTTGTCATGAGTGCCCCCTTGTACACCCCAGAAAAATGATGCAAAAAGTTTGTCCAAGGATTGAAAAACTAAAATAGGAGGTTGGATAGCATGCAGAAGATGCATGTGCATGGAGTAAAGCACAGATTTGATAAGTGTGAGCCTACCAGACTGAGATAAAAATTTAAACAGCCGCCCTGAGATTTTTCGTTGCACTTTATCCACTAGGGAGGAAAAATACACCACCTTACTATGCCCACTAAATAAAGGACAACCCAAATATGAAATAGGGAATTATTTCCTTTGGTATCCCAGAATTCTATGGACCACTGACCTTCTGCACTGAAGCCTTAGTAGAAGTGACAAAGGATCTTCTGGAAATATTAATGAATTATCCCGAGACTTGCTGGTATTATGCTAAAACAGTGTTAATAAGCTGCAAACTCCGCTTACCCCCACTGTAAAAAAAACAAGTGTATTGTTCACAAAGCTGAAGTGCAAATTGGGAGGCAACCCCTTGGAAGAGCATAAGGGACATAGTGCTGGAGAGTTAGAAGATGATTCAGGCCTCGAAATAAAATTTCCTGCAATAAAATAAATAAAGCAGGGGATAAAGGATCCCCCTAGCAGATTACCCAAGAAGATTTAAAATAGCCATATTGATGTCCATTCAAAAGAACAGAAAACTAACAGCAATGCAACACATTTCTGATAAGGCCAAAAAAATGTTCATCAAAACCACATTTTCGCATAATCAAAAGCAATGAATCCCAAGAGACCCTATCAAAGGCTTTTGCCATGTCCAGTTTCAGCAAAATATTACCTCTAACCCCTTTCCTATCAGTGGAATGTACTAACTCCTGAGAAAGTAAAATATTATCCAATATGGTGCCCCCCACAACAAATCCTCTTTGAGAAGGAGAAATAATGTGATCCATCAGGCTTGATAACCGAGACGCTATAATCTTTGTAACAATTTTATTAGTGAAGTTACAGAGACTAATTGGACGAAAATCCCCAAAAGTCTCTGAAGAAGACTTTTTAGGAATAAGTAGCAACAAGGTAGATGATAAAACTCTTAGGCATAGGAACCCCAACAAAAAAATCCTTTATAGCCTGCGTTACATCCTCCTGAATAATATGCTAACATAATGTGAAAAAAAAACACTCAGAATAACCATCCGGCCCAGGAGCACTTTTAGATGATAAATTAAACACTGCAGTATTAACTTCTAGCAAAGACGGAATAGCCCCTAAAGAAATATTATCTGCATTAGAAACAACCAAAGGAATAAGATCATATGAAGAAGAAGTGGGAGAGAAAGGCAACGAAGATTGCAAGAGCTTTGAAAAAAAATTGAACAGCATGATTTCCAATCTCCTTCTGTGAGGAAAGTTGCACAACATTGCCATTGATGATGGAAGTTACCAACAATTTATGCCGTTTAGACTGACAAATACTATGAAAATACTTTGTGTTCGCATCCTCCTCTACCAAACCCTTAGCATGAGCCTTATCCCTCCAAAAGGCCTTTTCACAACATAATAGGAAATTAAGTTGAGCTTTAGTCGCATGATAAGTAGCTCGATCATTGGGATCCATAGTCTGATCCTATTTAGATTCAGCAAGCAACACATCATGCTTCGCCATACATAATTTCTGAAAGATGTTTGCAAAATGCTCCCTATTCCAAGCATGAAGAGTTTTCCACAAGCGCTTCAGCTTCTGAGCAAGTATCTGCATTCCATCCCCATAGCAAGGGAGAGTCCAGTCTTCAGAAACTGTATGCAAAAAAGTGTCATGGAAAACCCACATAGACAAAAATTTAAATAGTTTAGGAGCTGTAGAAGAAGCTAATAATTGAACCGAAACCAACTAAGGAGCATGATCAGATCCATGTCTAGAGAGATGGGTGACATCAGTGGAGTGAAATATCTCTGCCCAGCCTTGACTAATAAAAGTTCAATCTAAACGTCCTCTACACGGTCTCAATCCATCTCGCACCCAGGTGAAGCAATTGCCCTTGTACTGACATGACTGTAACCCATATAAGCTAATACAGTTCTAAAAATCAGCTATGGCTAGGGAACACAGTGACCGCAAACCTATACTCTGAAGGATGCTTAATGACATTAAAATCACCAGCTGAAAATCAAGGTCCCAGATGTAAATCCTTGAAAGCAACCAGTTCAGTCCATAAAGCAACACTTCCAGTTCGAGTACAAGGTGGATAAATAAATGAGCAATACACATCAATCCCATTTGGCATACATACCAAGCAGTGAATAACATTAGTAGACATGGTTATAAGTTGTAATGGAATAAAGTCTTTCTAGAATATCCAAATCTTCCTATTGCAATTTGACAAATATTTCTGGAAATCGAGACAAAAAGCATAGGACGCTATTTGTGAAGAATCAACCATAGGTTCTAAAATAACCATAACAGATAAATTATACAATTGAGTTAGAGACTTGAGATGTCTTACTCTAGCAGATATCCCCCTAATATTGCAAACAAGATTCATGATTAATGAAGAAGTGAGGAGAGATGAATTGCTTGCTTAGCCTTTTTGGGCAGAACACTCGTGTGGGTATAACTGAGGAAGGCGATGGTTGAGAGGTCTACTGTAAGCTGAATAGCTTCCTATAAAAGAGCCTGCTGTTGAGCGCAAATACTCTGGAGTTCGTTCTGGAATTCCTACCTCAATAAGGATTTGTTGCGTCTGAGAATGACTGGTGCCTTCTCCTTATCACCGTTCTTTGATGCTTGGTTTGCCAAACCACAAAATCATCTTAGACAATCCCCAATGGTTTAATATAGTTTAGAAATTCGAGATTAGTTGGCCATCTCTTGTATCGCAAATCGCTAGGGTCTGGGCTATCATTGACTTCATCCTTAGATGTCTCAAGGTTCACATCAACAGCCTCGTCCACTGGCGAAACGGGAGAGCGAAAACCTGATCTATCAGCTTTACGGCAATCCCCAGTAGTAGTATTATTGCAATGGGAAATGAGGGCTAAAGTGCCTGTGGAGTCTGATTGCGTCAAATCATCGCGACTTTGGGATAGACTAGGGTTAAGGCTAGAATTATGATAGACAGCTTCAGAATCCCTGTTAATAGGAGTCAAAGTCGAAGGAACAACAGTGTGAATTGGAGGAATATCATGTCCGAACTGAACTGTGGCCGCTAGTTCTAACGGATCTGAATCAGTCTGTGCTACATGTTTGTTAACATTAATATGTGGCAGATGATCAGGAATATGGGATCCCTTGCAATTCGTTGCCTCATGACCAAGGCGATGGCAGTGTGAGCAAAATAGTGGTAGATTGTCGTAGTCTACTTTCTGATAGTAACCCTCTATTTCTAAACCAATCCATACACGTCGTACAAAAGGTTTGAGCAGATCTACTTGAACAAAGATCTTTGTAGTGCTCGGCCTGGTCAAATTAGTAGTTGCCTTATCAAGCTTTAATGGCTTTCTAATCCTAGAGGCTAAGTAGTACATGATATGTTTCGAAAACAAGTGAATAGGTAGATGCTTTAGGGTAATACAAACAGGGACCAAGGAAGAATCTTCAGAAACCTGAAAAGATGGAGACTATTTATGAATGCGCATAGGAAAGCCAAGTATATACTAGATTCCATTCAACCATAGATGCAAGTAATCCTCTTCCAGAGAAGGATGAATAAGTATATGTCTGCTATCCAGCCAGCCCAGTGTTACAACCCTTCTTAAACCAATTGTGAGGAAAGCCTTTCTCAAGGACTCCATTGCTGGCTTCCCTTGAGAAAACTTGCCAATCAACGCATAACGGAAAGGTGCAGCAAGGTGATCAATTTCCTCAAGAGATAGCAAAAAATCTAGTTCTCCCTTTCGCATAGAAAGCTGCTTAACGGAGGAGGTAGAGGCCTGATCTGCAAAGAGGGAAGCAAAGGACATTTGACCCCAAATAGCCGAAGCTTTGGTGTCGGTGGGGTCAGCCACCATGAGAGGCAGCGGGTGTCGTCTTGCTTAAGTAATTACAATCAAATTTAACAAGATAACCAAATTCAATGTGTTTTGCATGTTGGAGTATGTCTGAGATAAAAGGAACTTAGAGGTATGGTTTACAAGCATTGTAATTGTGCTAATAGTGGCAAAAAATGATATAATCATTTGCATCTCTATTATTAATGTATAAGTCATCTCTTATCCTGATTTCAAGAACACCAATTTTGTCAAACAAAAATATTAGACAGTCAAAGTCACAGATGTAAGTGTCATTATAATCCCAAAATATATCGCCTTTTAGTCTCACCTCTATTGGTGTTGCTTCCATCATCTAGTGCTAAAGAAGGTGCTCTGGCAATAAAAAAATACCATAGTAGCTAAGGGAAAATTTGTGAAATTTTACTTAACAATGAAAAAGGCAAAAAGGGCAGTGAAGGCAAGCTGTGTAATGTAGATAAAGATATACTTAGATAATAATTTTGTTGGGAAAAAATTTTCAACTTATTTAAAAAGAATTTTAATATAAGTAATTCTTAATTTTCAAAAATTATTTCTATTATATTAGAACTGTCATTCAATCACAATATGTTGTTTAATCCTTAACCTACATGACCCCACACATCCACGTATATTGTAACTAGAAGGCTGTCCATTCCAACAGCATAGGTGATGCAGGCTTTATGTGCATATTCTTGTGCATAGGATATAGTCTTAATAATTCACACAAATTAATTAAGTTTAAATATAAAGGACCAAAATCACTAACACATAATACACATTTGGGCAAGTATACCTATTGTATAGCATAGAGTTCTAATGGTAGGTATCGTTTTCTTCGGGTAAGATGGCATGCACTTTTACTATACTATTATCTCATTGTTTGGTCAACCCATCATCTAAAGAAAATTGACGAATCATTAAGGGAATTAGCCAACCTTATCATATTAGAATTCACCGAAAGTCACCAAGCCCAATGGAAGAAAAAAAAAAAAAAATAGATGAGCAATGCAAGTAAATAGAATCTCCCAAATCAAGTTAAACCTCAACCACCTAAATCAGTTAATTGACGACTTAAATTAGATGCCAATGGATAATCTCATATAAGATGCACTCTCTCTCGAGTTAATCGCCTCCTAATATTATATCTATTGGTGGGTATTTCTACCTTACTAATAAATTCTAAAAAGTGTTAAGATCAATTACCTATCTAAGTTATGGAAAATTAAGCCCCTATTTCTAGGCAGTTTCACAATTTCAATCACTTAATTCTCACTCTCAAACCCTTCTATTGAGGCTATTCAAGAGAAACTTATAAAGTAAATCTACCAATCGAACCACTAAATCCTAACTCCATCTCTCGAAATCATTAGAATAAGAGAACCCAACCAATAGAAATACACAATATACAACAAGTGATTGAATGTCAAAAATAATTTATAAATAACTCAAATATATATCAAGATATAACAAAATAAAGGTTCAACCCTTTAAATACGTCATCAATAAACAAAAGTGCAATCAAAATCAACGAGGAAATGGAAGAGAAAAGAAAATAAACTCATAGACAAATTGGTCTCTTCTTCCTCTTGGGATTTTCTGTTGAAGATGCTCTCCTCTCCTCCAAAGGAGACTTGGATCATTTCTTGAGCTTATTCTTAGTGTTCTAAGATTTTAGAGTAGCTCTCCCCCTTCTTATTCTATTCTTTGATAAGACAACAATAAGATCTATTTATAGTGTTCTTGGAAAACCCTTGAAATCTATTGTATACTAATTTGTCCTGATACAAACTAGCGCCTATTGTAAAGCTAGATCGGCAACAGTTGTGCACTTTTTTTTGAATCCCACTCTAAAACAGCGCCTGTCTATCCTTCCATCTGATATCTATTGGTCGTCTTGTTCCAGCTTTTTAAGTCTCTAGAAATAACCGGTGCCTCTTCAATTGTCCAGCTAATGCATGTTGATTAGTGCAATCGGTGCCTGTATGTCTTCAAACCGATGCCTGTTATTTTTAGAATGTTCCCCTAAACTCTTTATTCTGAACCGATGCTTGTTTACCCTAGTACCAGGCAGCAATTTGATATTTTTTTTGCTTTGTTTTCACCCTATTTCTTCAGTTATCTCTGATTTCTGCATTTTGTACAAAACAAGGCAAAAATAAGGGAAATGAGTAGTCATTTAATGATAAATTTAGCATAAAGTAGTACAAAATGACTAATAAATACGAACATAGTGAACATTCATCACTCTCCCATGCTTTTAGCTTTGCATGTCCTCAAGCAATTTCTCAGAAAAATAAGTATGTCAAGCAAAAAGTAGTCTTCACCCATACTAGATTTTTGACAATAATGATTCTTATGAGAAAGATATTCTTTTTCTTTTGAGATAAAAATTCCATTCAAGGTCACTTGACTAAGCCAAACTTATGTAAATGCATGTATTTGAATAGATAAAACTAAGGCCCTCGAAGTTAGATTAATATGCTTCACCTCATTTCCTAAATCAAGAAAACGACTAAAGTGATTTAAATAAGTAAGGAATGGTGGTTAATTTTAAGTTCCATGTCTTTCCAAAGCAACTACAATCTAAATCGTAAATGGAGGATTGGTCTAATTGCTCACTTTTACAGGGTAATGTAAATGCCTAGCAAAAATATAAGTAATGATTTTTCAGCTTTTATAGTATTCTCATTAAACACTCATTTTCTATTGAGGGTAAGGTAATACAAATGTCTAGTAAAGATATAATGCATGATTTTTTTTTTTTAAACTTTTGCATTATCTTACTCTATTCTTTCATTTTCTTACCCCAATCCACATTTACCAAAACTCAGACTTTAGACTAGTTAGAAGATCATAGAATACAAATAGACCTAAAAATTCCTAACTTATACTTAATCACAAGTTTCTTATGCATTCCTAAGAAATAAAAATGTCACAACTTTTAGTCAAACCTAAATAAGGTTAAGTCAAATTCTCAAGATTTAATTTATATCACATCAAATATAAACGTTTATCTAATAATATCCCAATTAAAACAACCTCATACTAAATTTTTATACCAAGAGAAAAAGAATAGCAATATCATAAAATTCAAAGCATGCTAAAAATTTTTAAAAAATTTTGCTCATTTTTTTTCATCAATTTTAACCAAGAGAAATAGCCTAAGGAGTGCCAAGAAATTCAATATATACTATTGTAAGAAATAAAACTTAATCCTCTTTCCTCCACACGTAAATTGGATAATGTCCTCATTGGCCACAATTTATACAATAACCACATCCAATAAAGTGTAAAAAAGGATAAGGGAAAAAGGAAAAGCAATACATCCTAAGTGTGTGAAATGTAGTTCCACAGTGTTGTTTGAGGAGAAGGGGTATAGCATTGTTCTACATATTCTAAAAAGTTCCTTCTACAATCATAAAAAGATATCAACATAAGTGAAATGATATCAAAATAAACCAAAATCATAAGATTCTAAAGAGTAAAAGATGTTATTCTTAAGCAAAAGAAAGGTAAGAAGAAATGAAAATCTAGGTAGACAAATTCTCCACATCATGTCAAGTGTAATCTGTTCTTTCCAAATCTGTAGTGTTCTCGCATTGTATGGGAACATTTTAGTCACAAAAAATGGCCCAGACCATTGTGATTTCAACTCCCAGAGAATAACCTTAATCTTGAATTAAATAGAAGAACTTTATCCTCTGTTCAAAATTCTTTGTTTGCTAAGATATGTTGATCATACCATCTCTTAACTTTCTCTTTGTAAATCTTAGAATTCTTATAAGCATCATTTCTCAATTCTTCAAGTTCATTCATCTATAACAACCTTTTAGTTCCTGCAAAATTAAAATTAAAGTTGACCAACTTGATTGCCCAAAATGTTTTATGCTCAATTTCTACCGGTACGTGACATGGTTTACTATAAACTAGTTTATAAGGGGTGGCACCAATAGGGGTCTTGTATGTTGTCCTATATGCCTAAAGAACGTCATCCAACTTTACACTCTAATAATTTCTTGTGTGATTCACCACTTCTTCTAGAATTTTTTTAACTTCTGATTGGTCACCTCAACCTGTCTATTGGTTTGGGGATGGTATGGAGTATCTAACTTATGAGACACACAAAAAGTTTGAGCATATTTTCCAATTGGTTGTTACAAAAATGTGTATCTCAGTCGCTGGTGAGAACTTTAGGAACTCCAAAATAGGTAAACAACTTTTTAAGAAACTTGATCACGACCTGGCATTATTGGTGGGCAAAGCCTATGCCTCAACCCATTTGGATATATAATTCGTTGCAACCAGAATGTATTTATTCCCACAGGAATTGGGAAAGGGTCCCATAGAGTCAATTCTCCCAACAGTCAAAGACTTCATAAGCTTGAAAAACTATCAAAAGCATTTCAGAAGTCTTGGAAATATTACCAGTTCGTTGACACTAATCACAACCCTTAAGAAACCTGTGTGTATTTTTGAATATTGATGGCCAATTAAATCCATAGTCGAGAACATTTTTGGCAGTATTGTTAGATTGGTAGTGACCTCTAGCTGGGCCTTCATGATAATGTTTCAAAACATCCTGAGCTTCAGCATGATCCATACATCTTCAGATCACTTGATCAACATATTTTCGAAATTGATAAGGGTCTTCCGAGAAGTAATATTTGATGTTAGAGAGAAACTCCTTTGTTTGTCTAGATGTAAGCTCAGTTGGAAGGACTCCTACTGTTAAGAAGTTGGTAAAATCTACAAATCATGGGGTTGATGTGTTCTTGCTGTTAATTCAAAATAACTATTCATCAAGAAATGTGTCATGAATTACTTTTTCTATTAATGGTTTTAGATGAGGACTCTCCAATCTAGACAGATGATCAGCAACTAAATTCTCAGCTCGCTGTTTATTCTTAAACTCCAAATAAAACTCTTGCAATAACAATACTCATCTTATCAATCTAGATTTAGAGTCATGTTTAGCAAGAAGATATTTTAATGCAGAATAATCAGTGTAAACCACAACTTTAGATAAGATAAGGTAAGGATGAAATTTATGAAAAGTAAATACTATTACTGTAACACCCCGCTACCTAGGCCCGCCGGGGCGGGGGATGTCGCCCCGTCCAAAGGATAAGGGGTCTTTATAACTAAGTCACACAAATAAAATAGCGAAATAAAAATAATAATTTAACTTAAAATTTATTACATCCCAAGAATAAATCCACGAATTCCCAAAAGGAAACAAATCCATAAATAAAATCATCCACTCTCAACTCCCCAAAGCAATACATAAAAATAAAAGACAACATTCTCTTCCAAGGCAGATAACACTAGCTACTCATCCCCCACAGCAGGATCAACCTGAAATCATGATAAAAGGTGGTGAGATAGAAATCTCAGTAAGTCCGTGTGTGCTTTGGGTGTTCAGTGAAAATAATTCGTGGATGCAAAGTGTGAAATCTTTATAAGAGAAATATTGGCAAGCAATAAATATTAGTCAAAAGCAAGAGTGGTGTTTTCCTCTTTTTGAAACCATACAAGTGCCCAATAAATCAACCACTCATAAAGGTGGTCATGGGTTACCACACGTTGGGCCCCATAACCGGTCAGAATGCCTAATACTTTGTGCAGACTGACAAAAGAAATACTGGCAAACAATGAATGATGTTCAAAAATAAGAGTGGCGTTTTGGGCTTATCTAGCCGTACATAATTTATAAGATCAACCACTCGAAAGAAAGGATTATGGGTTACCACACGTTGGGCCCCATAATCGGTTAGAATGCCTAACACTTTGTGCATACTGCCGGTCAGAATGCCTAACACTTTGTGCAGACTGACAAAAGGTAGGTGATCGGCCTACCGGGCAAGATACTCCTCCTTCTCTATACCCAAACAACAACCGGGTATCCATTCCGGCAAAACACAGTCACTTGACTGAAATAAAACAAACTGCTAGCTCGGACCAGCCTGACTAAGTAGTACTGACGTTTCTCTAAGTTGAGCTTATCTTCTGGAGGTGGCCTCCTGCCAGAAGACTCACTCTTGCTCTTCAAAACTAGTACTACTAGCCTACCCCTGTAGAGTACTCAACGTAACGTATCCCACTTGGAAAAAATGAACAAAACATAGTTCCACTTGAAAATGGCAATTAAGGTTTTCCAAAGTTTGGGGCAAAACTGGTTTTAGAAAGATTTTTAGGTTTTGAGTAAAACCGCCCCTTGATTTGCAAATAATTTATTTGTCTAAAATGAGAATGGAAATAATCCTTAATTGCCTTTACAGAAATGAGTGACCATGCACTCTACATTTGGCTTGCCATAAAAAAAAATCATTTTTCATCAAACAGGTTTTATGCAAGAGCTTACCTGATCCTTGCTCACAACAAAGGTCTCCAATAGTTGACCTGACCCGCATAGGATAAATACAAACCACAATCGAACTCAAGCCAAAGACTCACTTTCTCAAATAAAACTAACTCAACTTACTACAATCATGTCCCTAGTGTCCCAAGCTTTAAGACTCAATAATAAATAAAAGGGTTTATAAAATAAATCTAGTTTGATATCAAAATAACTAGAGTTTGAGAAATAGGTACAAAAGTTGAAGGTTTAAATCTTGCTAAAAATAAATTATGGTTTATTTGAAAAAGGGTCCAAGGTAGTATTAGGTAAAATAATGATTTATTAATAATTTAGTTGTTAGAAAATAATTGATAGCTAAAATTTGTTGAAAATAAATTTAATGAGTCTAGCTTGAAAAATAAAAAGCAAATCCTTAATGGGTTTTGATTAAAAGATAATAATTATTTTTTAGTAATAAATATTTTATTAATTATAATTATTTCCATAAAAGGCTTTAATTGATTTTATCATTTTAAATAATATATATATATATATATATATTCCAGCAAAAACTATTATATATATATATATATATATTCCAGCAAAAACTATTATTTATTTGACTAAAATATCACTATTTTATATAAAAGACCAAATCCACATTTTCCCATGGTTTTCAAAATTTTACTAGAAAATTCATATTATTAAATATTTTATTAATGAAGTAAAATTTAGCTTAGGGACAACTAGATCATGATCATATTCCTATAGCTAACCACAATCATGAACATATACAACCCTTCAATTCATCAAACCATCTAAATCATGCATACAAGCATAGATCTCAATTTATCAAAATATGATCTAACCCTTACTAGCATAAATATGATCATGGCTTCAATAATCCAACATGAATATAAATCCTATTCACCAAAGGTGACATAATCTCTAGCATACTTCATCACAAATACTACTTATGACATGCATCAACCTCAAATCATCATATAATCATCCAAGATAATCCTTCCATGCATAAATCCCATCTCATTCACAATCATACATATATTCATGCTTCAATCTCAACAATATATATATCTACTTAAATCCTATCGCCATCCACCTACTATCATCATCATCCTAGAGACATGAATCTACAGTTTAAAAGAATGGTTGAAGGCACTTACTTGGTTTATGAATGCTTTGAAGGAGTTTAGAGTAGATCTTAACTCCTAAATGTCTAACTTTGTCCATAGGAGATGGCGAAAACATGTTCATGGGAGAAAAAATCATTCGGCCAAGAGGGGAATTTTCGGCCATGAGAGAGAGAGAGAGAGAGAAAGAAATCATTAGTATGTTTATTCGCATAGGTTCTCATTAGAGATCAAGATTGGAGAAGATGAAGTTGTTAGAATAAATTTACCTTGAAGGTGTTCTTGACCTTAACAGATATTTCTGGTTTTTGATCCAAAAGTGCTAGTTGGATTTTGGAGTTTGATGTTAAAAATGGTACGGATGGACTCACAGCAATGAATAGATAAAATCTGGAATTTTTAGAGGTAGTTTGAAGTGATTTGGAGAGGTATTAGGTGAAAGGAAGTAGTGTGTGTTCTTGGTGTAGTGTGTGTTCTTGAAGGTTGAAGAAAATCGAGAGATGGTAATGCGCAGCTGCTGAATTTTTGTGAGAGATATGGGTGGACGAATTTCTGTTGGGTTTAGGAGGTTGATTCTCTGATTTGGAAGGGAAAAGGAAAGGTTAGTTGTTACAATCTTTGAAGAATATTTTTAGGAAGTGAATTTGGAAACTAAATATTCCAAGAATATCTTGATTGTTGGACAGCTTTTGGAAATCTGCCATGGTCGACTGTTTGAGCAGAATTTCTGTGGAATTAAAGCTGACTTATGGAGGCTTATGGTGGCCGAAATTAGGGTGTACAATGATGAAGAGGAAGTATGGTCCATTGAGCAAAATATTATGGAAGGTTACTAAATAAGATGGTTGAAATTTTGGAAACCAATCAAGCTAAATTGCAGGGATTTGTTTGAGAGATTTTTGGACAGCCATTAATGAATTTCGTGTAGAAGTTCAAGGGGATCAATGGAGCTCTATTGATGGAGGTTTAAGGAAGGTTTTGACAGATTAAGGTTGGTGTTTTGGCTGGAGAGAGATAGGAAACAAGCTGGACAAAAATCTGCACAGAAATTTCTCTGCACAGTGATTTTTCTGGCAGATTTTCGTCTTCTGTTCAAAGCCATTTTGCCGCGAGTTTTGAAGGGGATTTCAGGGGTATTCAAGGCTGGTTTCCAACCTTCTTAATGGAGGAAAAACATGGCTAAGGTGCTGCACAAAATCTGGGAGAAAACAGCTTGGTTTGGAGCTCTCAAAGCTGATTTTCGTACAGGAATTTTTCCTGTTTTGCTCCAACTTGTGCAGTCCGAAATTGGACAAAAACTTCCAGGTTTCAAACTGATCCTAAAGATCATTTTTCTGGTAGCATTTGGGAGGGAATGTTGGCTAAAAATTTCGACCCTTTGAAGGTACAACAAGCTGGAAAATTCCAACTCATTCTATGAAGAAAGATTAACTAAGCTAGAGGAAAATTTCAGCAAGCTTACTAGGGGGATTTTTCCTCTTGAAATTCCTCACAACTCTTCCATATTTTTCAGACCATAAGGAGTCTTTTACCAAGACATTTTGATCCTAAAAGACCTTAGTACTTTACTGAATTTTTTGGAAAGAAAAAGGCTAGAACATCTTGATCAAACCAATGAGTTGAAACTAAGGAAAACTAAAGATCAAGGAAGAATGATTTTCCCTATAAGAATTTCGAGAAGAGTAAAATGAGTGGAATGAGGTTACTTCCATCATGTCTCTCCTAGAACATCATCACCACATTAATCTAGGCCCTTAAGGCCGAAACCATCCTTTCCCAAGCAAAATAAAATTTACTCAAGCTAAAGCTTCTATGATGGACTTTGAACCCAAGACCTCAAGAATTAATTCCAAAGCTCTAACCACTACACCACAACAACTCTTGTTGCTATTTCTACTAGAAAATTATTTTCTATTCAATCCACAAGCTATCTCCTTATTTTCACCTCAGGCAAAAATTATCATTTTGCCCTTCTCACTCAATAATCATAATTAAGCCCTCTAGACTATAAAACACAAATTCAATGCACATAAAATCATATAAAAATATATTTAAACGTGTAATAAAATATGATATGCATCCCAACCCCCTTACTCTAAGGTTGGTTTTGGCTGGGGTTTCACAATTGCTAGCAACTCTTTTTCTATGGTAGTATAATTTTCTTACACTGTTGTGAGAGTTTTGCTAGCACAGTAGATTGGCTGAAAGTACTTACCTTGCCTTTGTCCAAGAATTGCTCTAACTACATAACCACTAGTATTACACATTAGCTCAAAAAGGAATGACGAATCGGAACAACTAAAATGGGAGAATTAATCAATTTTTTCTTCAACTAGTTAAAAGTAGATAAGCACTTTTTATCAAAATTAAAGGGGGCATTTTTTTCAAGTAAAGAGGTAAAGGGTTTTGAGGCTTTAGAGAAATCTTGAATGAATCTCCTATGAAAGCCTGCATGCCTAAGAAAACTCCGAATGGCCCTCACAGAAGTTGGTGAAAGGAGCTTCTCAATTAGCTTTATCTTGGCTTGATCAACCTCAATCCCTTGTCATGAAATCTTATACCCCAAAACAATACCTTTCTTTACCATAAAGTGACACTTCTCCTAATTCAGCATAAGATTTGTTTATTCACATTTTTTGAGTACTCTTTCCAAATTTTGCAAACACAACTCAAAAGAACCCCCTAAAATAGAAAATTCGTCCATAAACATTTTCATTATCTCCCATACTAATTCTCCAAAAACAACCCTCATATATCTTTGAAAAGTTTTAAGTCCATTGCACAATCGTAAAGGTATACACCTATATGCAAAAGTCCCAAAAAGATAGGTGAAGGTAGTTTTCTCTTGATCTTCAAGGGTAATAGGAATCTTAAAGTAACTAGAGAATCCATCCAGAAAGTAGTAGTACATGTGTCTAGCTAGCCTCTCTAACACTTAATCAATAAAGGGAAGGGAAAGTGATCATTTCCTATAGTTTCATTCATTTTTTTGTATTTTCCAACCAGTAACAAGCTCCATGGGGATAAGCTCATTCTTCTCATTAGGCGCTGTTGTCATGACTCATTTTTTTGGTACTACCTGTGTAGGGCTCACCCACATACTATTTGAAATAGGGTATATAATTCCTATATCTAACAGCTTAATCACTTCACCCTTACCTATTTTTTTCATGTTTGGATTTAACTTTCATTGGGGTTGTACCACAGGCTTTGCATCTACATTAAGGAGGATCTCATGTGTGTAGAAAGAAGGGCTAATTCCTTTTATGTCGGTGAGTTTCCATACTATGGCCTTCTTATGACTCTGTAGAACTTGAACAAACTATAGCTTTTGTCCTTCCCTCAAATCTTTTACAATAATCATGACAAATTGTTCCCTTTGGCCAGGAATGTATATCAAGATGGTCTGATAGCTCTTTTAATTCCAACTCTGGTGGGTTTCAATAGATGATCTCATCCACTCAAGACTTGATTTTTCAATAACTTCAAAAATTAATGGTTCGAAATTATCCTTAGAATTCACCACATGTGCCAATATTTCTTGGGAATGTTGTTTAACATCTTCCACTAACCAATCCTCAGTTCATTGCACAAAGTGTTCCTACACAAAATAAAAAATGCATTCATTTGGAATATCAATCATAAAACAATCATCTTATACAGATGAATGTTTCATGCTATTAAAAATTCTTATGATAACTTCCTCATTTTCAACTCCTAATGTGATCAACTTTCTTTCATGAACATTTATAATAGCTTTTGTAGTAGCTAAAAAAGGTCTACCTAGAATCAATAGAACTTTTAAAACCTAATTTGTGTCAAGAATAATAAAATCTACTGGGAAAATAAATTTGTCAACTTTAACAAGCATATCCTCCATAATTCTTTTAGGATATTTAATAGTGATGTGTTCGGACTTGGGCATAAAAATCATACATAAACTAAGCACATTTTCAATCAAGTTTAAATTAAAATGCTCAACTCAAATCACACATATGAGCAAGCGTACTCATCATTAACTGAGCATAGGGTTTGAACGAGTGTCGATCCTCAAGGAACAAGTAGACATTAATCCCTTTTCTTTAATTGTTTAACCAACTCAATAAAGTGAAAAACAAATAAAAAGGAAAATAAAATAAAAACATGTACATGTCAAGGATGTAGGTCTATGTAACTCGAGCCATTGGTTAGACAAAAACGATCTTGAAGTATCCAACCTTTATTATAACTAATTATTTCTTTGGCATAATGAAGGATTAAAGTAGACTCACTTCGATGGTCAATCCATGAAATCACTATCTTCTAGATAAATTAGAATCACTTAATCCGTATCAACCAATTAATCCAAAAGACGCATTAAACATAATCCTTAATTAAATTCCCTTGGTCTCGGAAAATTTAGAGCATGAAATTAATCAATGAACCCCTGGTCTTGGAAGACATCAATTAAACTTCAATTACTAGTTCTAAGCAATCAACTCCCTTTGGTCCAGCAAGTCAATAGCTAACAGAATATGAAATTAACAAATTAAAATTACCATCAACCCCCTTTGTTCCAGCAAGTCAATGGATAGAACCATCCAACTAATCTCATAATAAGCACAAGTAATTGAATAGCAAGAATAATAACTAATTAATCAAAAGATTAAACAACTCTAGAAATCATGAATATCTAAACAACGTTGAATTACAATAAAATAATTAACATATCATTGCCAAGAAAAAGAAAACAAAGTAAAAGAAAGTACTCATAGACAGGCATCCTTCTTCTTCCTTTGAAGACCTTCTTGTACAACCCTCCTTGAACTTGAAGAATTTCTTCTTTGATTGAGTAATTTTCTGTGATAGTCAATGGATTCTCTACGTTGTGCACCCCCCTCCCCCCACTTTTCCTATATACATTGGCTTTTATTTATAGGCTTACAAAGTTCCTAAAAGAGTCCTAAGATAAAGAAGAAGTAATTACCTAAAATTCAAAACAAAAAAGGAATAGTAAAATTCTAAAATAAAAACCTAAGAAAGCTTAAGGAATTCTACCGTCTTTGACTTTGAGAATTTGAATTGAACTTCAATTTGGACTTGTCATTTTGTGCTGAAGATCATGGAATTCGAATTGTTGAAGCCTTTGATGTTTGAATTAGAATTGTGCTGAAATTTGGTTTCCAATCAAGCCGTGCGAAATTCTTTCTCTTTGTGGTATCGGCTCGATTTGAGCCGTTTACCAAGCTACCAAAACTGCACTTTTTCTGCTTTTGTTTTCCTTGGTTGCAATCGGCTTAGTTGAGCCGCAATCTAATCTGAGCTGCTGTTGAATTTCCCTTGTTGTTGCATTGGCTTAATTGAGCCGTTTTCCTTGCATTGGCTCAATTGAGCCGAAAACCACCACCGAAACTTGCTGTTACTGCTTCTTGTTCTTTTGTTTTCCTTTCTCCTTTTTCTTTTGTCCTTTCTCAGCCCCTTCTGTTGACTTTCTTTCTCCACCTTAGCCCCACCGAAATTCATGCTTTTCTTTGCTGTTGTTTTTGTTGCAATTGTTCTCGGCTTTGTTGCATTGGCTCGGTTGAGCCATCAAATTGAAGATCAAATTTCCTTTTCTTTTCCAGTAGCTTTTGTCCTTTTTCTGCAATTGAAGCTTTCTCTTCTTCTTTTCAATTCCAATTCCTCTGTTCCCCTCAATTTCTACGCTTTTCTCTTTGCTTTTCCAGTGGCTAACCAACGCCGATTTCCCTTCCTGGACTGGTGCCGGTTCTATTCTGAAAAATCTCATAATTAGCTCTAATTTTTTCTTCTTTTTGCATAAAATTATAGAAAAAATTTTTTATAAGAGAAATATCAAATAGGAAGGAATATGACTAGTTATTTCACAAAATATATCACAAAATGGCCTCAAATAACTAAGAAAAATATGACTAATTTAGCCCCTCCCCCACACTTAAACTGAACCATGTCCTCATGGGCAAAAAATAAACACAATAAAGCATCTCCAATGGGATCAAAATTGAAAAGGGATAGAAAGTTTAAGCAATACTCCTCAAGTGTAGATTAGCTCCAAGATATGAGAAGTTCATGCTTCATGAAGTTGGAAGAATAATCGCCTGCGAACTTCAACCTACAAATGATAGATTAATATACAAGTAAAAGTATAAAGAGTAAGTGAAACAAAAATACAAAGCAGGGGAAAAAGAAAAATATGAAGTCAAAGCCTTTAAGTCCCCCTCGAAGTAGAGTCCTCCTTGGTTCCAAATTGTCCAATAGCACCACCATAACCTCCAAAGGACTCACAATATCCTCTTCGTCTCATCCAAATCCACTTTGAAATTGGTTCTTTTTCTCGTGAAGACCTTTCCATATTTTTGATACTCAAGAAAAATAAGAATAATATCCAACGTAAATAGCACAAGTATAATATCAACCAATCTTCAATCAATAAACAAAATAGCATAAGGAGGCCAAGATTTCCAAGGTCTCCATAGATGCAAAATTTCCAGAAAAATACATAGCAAATGCTTAGAAGCAATCACAAGACTTAAAATTCATTATATGCATTCTTTTATCATCAAATAAACTCAACAAATACAGGTCCATGTTTAATAAATTTTTCCTTAAAAACACATATAACAATGCCAAGAATTTCAAGAAGATAACATTGAGCTTAACACGAAAAGCGTTTTTCCACCAATGTATTCCCCCAACGTAGAAGTTTTAAAAATTTTTAACCTATGGAGAATAATTAGAAGAAGAAGAAAAATAATTTGAAGAAGAAGAAGGGGAAAATGAAGATGAAGAGAAGGGATAAAAGTATCATTCGAGGGGAATAAGAAAAAAATAAAAAAATAAAAAAAAGAAAGAAAAATAGAAGAACAAAACAAATAAGAAAAACAAACAAGAAAATCAAAGAAAAGGAAAACAAGATGAAAAAGACAAAATAAGAAAAATTTGGGAAGCAAAGACATAGGGTAAAAGAACAAACAAAAAATTTTAAAAAAAAATTATTATTATTATTATTATTATTATTATTATTATTATTATTATTATTATTATTATTATTATTATTTAAATAGCCTTCCAGAATGGAGCTGGCGCCGGTTGCATTCTGTCCGGGCACCAAATATATTTTTTTTTTTTACTAATGGAATGCATGACCACTATACATGTAACACAAGAATTCCTAAAAGAAAAAATTGTAAATAAAGAAACAAATAATAAGATAACTTTAATCCGTCTAAAACATCATGTTCGCAAAAGTCCAAACCTGAAAATAAGAAGGGTTAGTAGGGACTCAAAATTACAGACGTAAAAATCAACAAATTAAAAAAATACTATTATTATACATATTCCATATTAACATTAGGTTAGTAACATTAAATAAATGAATATACAATAAATACACACATAGAAAGACAAGTTAGTGATTATAAACATGTATATACCTATTTACATATGTACACCATATAGCGAAATTAGTTATACAAACAACAACATAGGCCCTTCTTCATACAAGGAACGTATATACATATTTACATATTTACATGGTTAAATCAACAAAATCCAAGCTTTCATGCTATTGTTCCTGGCATCGGCACAAAAAATTTGATGTGTTCGGACTTGGGCATAAAAATCATACAAAAATTAAGCACATTCCCAATCAAGTTTAAATTAAAACGTTCAACCAAAATCACACATATGAGCAAGCGTACTCATCATTAACCGAGCATAGGGTTCAAACGAGTGTCGATCTTCAAGGAACAAGTAGACATTAATCCAATTTCTTTCATTATTTAACCGACTCAATAAAGTGAAAAACAAATAAAAAGGAAAATAAAATAAAAATATGTACATGTCAAGGATGTAGGTTTATGTAACTCGAGCCATTGGTTAGACAAACATGATCTTGAAGTATCTAACCTTTATCATAACTAATTATTTTTTTGGCATTATGAAGGATTAAAGTAGACTCACTTCGATGGTTAATCCATAAAATCACTATCTTCTAGATAAATTAGAATCACTTGGTCCGTATCAACCAATTAATCCAAAAGACGCATTAAACATAATCCTTAATTAAATTCCCTTGGTCTTGGAAAATTTAGAGCATGAAATTAATCAATGAACCCCTGGTCTCGGAAGACATCAAATAACCTTCAATTACTAGTTCTAAGCAATCTACCCCCTTTGGTCCAGCAAGTTAATAGCCAACAAAATATGAAATTAACAAATTGAAACTACCATCAACCCCCGTTGGTCCAGCAAGTTAATGGATAGAACTAACCAACTAATCTCGTAATAAGTACAAGTGATTGAATACCATGAATAATAACCAATTAATCAAAAGATCAAACAACTCTAGAAATCATGAATATCTAAACAATGTTGAATTACAATAAAATAATTAACATATCATTGCCAAAAAAAGAAAACAAAGTAAAAGAAAGCACTCATAGACAAGCCTCCTTCTTCTTCCTTTGAAGACTTTCTTGTACAACCCTCCTTGAACTTGAAGAATTCCTTCTTTGATTGAGTAATTTTCTGTGATAGTTAATGAATTCTTTACATTGTGCACCCCTCCCCCCCACTTTTCCTATGTACATTGACTTTTATTTATAGGCTTATAAAGTTCCTAAAAGAGTCCTAAGATAAAGAAGAAGTAATTACCTAAAATTCAAAACAAAAAAGGAATAGTAAAATTCTAAAATAAAAACCTAAGAAAGCTTAAGGAATTCCACCGTCTTTGACTTTGAGAATTTGAATTGAACTTCAATTTGGAATTGTCATTTTGTGCTGAAGATCATGGAATTTGAATTGCTGAAGCCTTTGATGTTTGAATTAGAATTGTGCTGAAATTTGGTTTTCAATCAAGCCGTGCGAAATTCTTTCTCTTTGTGGTGTCGGCTTGATTTGAGCCGTGTACCAAGCCACCAAAATTGCACTTCTTCTGCTTTTGTTTTCCTTTGTTGCAATTGGCTTAGTTGAGCTGCAATCCAATCTGAGCTACTGCCAAATTTCCCTTGTTGTTGCATCAACTCAATTGAGCCGTTTTCCTTACATTGGCTCAATTGAGCCGAAAACCACCACCGAAACTTGCTGTTGCTGCTTCTTGTGTTTTTGTTTTCCTTTCACCTTTTTCTTTTGTCCTTTCTCAACCCCTTTTGTTGACTTTCTTTCTCCACCTTAGCCCCACCAAAATTCATGCTTTTCTTTGCTGTTGCTTTTGTTGCAATTGTTCTCGGCTTTGTTGTATTGGCTCGGTTGAGCCATCAAATTGAAGACCAAATTTCCTTTTCTTTTCTAGTAGCTTTTGTCCTTTTTCTGCAATTGAAGCTTTCTCTTCTTCTTTTCAATTCCAATTCCTCTGTTCCCCTCAATTTCTACGCTTTTCTCTTTGCTTTTCCAGTGGCTAACTGGCGCCGATTCCCCTTCCTGGACTGGTGCCGGTTCTATTCTGAAAAATCTCACAATTAGCTCTAATTTTTTCTTCTTTTTGCATAAAATTATAGAAAAATTTTTTTATAAGAGAAATATCAAATAGGAAGGAATATGACTAGTTATTTTACAAAATATATCACAAAATGGCCTCAAATAACTAAGAAAAATATGACTAATTTAGCCCCTATCAAATAGATATGTCTACTAACTAGATACATATCCTAGTGATTTTAGATCACCTAAATCTAACTTACAAAAAGTGTTGTATGGTAACAAATTTATGCTACCCCCTAAATCTGCCAATGCAGAGGCAAAAAGAAACACTACCAATCATGCAAGGGATAGAGAAACTCCCTAGATCTTTGAGTTTTTATGGCAGCCTTTCCCTGTGTTGGAGGACAATAGAAAACTCTTCATTTAGTACCACAGTAGCTATCTCTTCCAAGTTCTTTTTGATGGATAGGATATCTTTCAATAACTTTGCACATTTGGGAATTTGAGTGAGTGCTTGAATAAGGGGGATATTGATATGCAACTGCTTAAATGCTTCCATGAACTTCTTATACTACTCATCTTCCTTCCCTATTTTCAAATGGCTCGGATATTGAATGGATGGTTTAGTGCTGCGTGCTTATCCCTAAACTTGCTTTTCTTTGGAAACGTTAACTGGTGCCTATTTGGTATTATCAACTGGCACATGTTCATCTATGTAACTGCACTCTGCTTCTTGTTCGTCTTGTACTATTCCTCTATTTTCCCTTACAGATTCTATTAGACTGTGCAATTGCTTCCCGTTCTCAATGTGATTGCTTCCACTTGTTCTTTTGCATTTTTATCCTTGGGTAAGCTTGCCAATTGTTTAATTTGGCCATTTATGTGGAATGAAGTCTCTCTTGATTCCTCAACATAGCTTCCATTACATCAAAATGGGAGTCTATCGTAATTGTAAAATCACACAACAAGCATTCTATTGAAAATGATTCCTCCATTTTTTCCATCATTGGCAAGCTTTGTCTATGAAATTCTATTTATTATTGCTCCAAGAAATGAAAATAATTTCCTATAGAATAGAACTACTAAAATCTCAATATGTACTTAAAGCAAAAGAATAGTTGTAAACAATTTACTCAACAAATCAATGAATATCAAAATAAAGAATCAATGAATGAATAATTTTCTAAATTTTAAACCAAAAACAAAACTTTCACACCCACAATAAGGAAGTTCTCAAATACACTTACACAAATAAATTCAATTCTAAAGCACACATACAAATATTCACAATTGACAAGTACAACTACCTAGGTATAAGTTAGTCATATTCACAATTATGTACAATTACAAAGCCAAATCAACAAAAATCAAGTAATTTAAAATACTACCATTCAATCCCCGGTACCAGTGCAAAAAACTTGATGCGTACTTTGTGTGCATAGGAAATAATCTAAATAATTCACACAAATTTATTAAGTTCAAATATAAAGTACTAAAATCACTCACATATAACACACGTTTGGGCAAGTATAGCCATCGTGTAGCATAGAGTTCTAATGGTAAGTATCGTTTCCCTTACGCAAAGTGGCAAGTACTTTTACCATATTATTGTCTCATTGTTTGGTCAACCCATCATATAGAAAAAATTGACAAATCATTAAGGGAATTAGCCCACCTCATCACATTAGAATTCACCTAAAATCAAGCCCAATGGAAGAAAGAAAGAGATGAGCAATGCAAGTAAATGGAATTTCCCAAATCAAGTTAAACCTCAGCCACCTAAATTAGCTAATTGACAACTTAAATTAGACACTAATGGATAATCTCATACAAGATCCACTCTTTCTTGAGTTGTGAGCCTCCTACCCTTATATCAATTGATATGTATCTCTACCTCACCACTTAATCTTAAGAGGTATTAATATCTATTACTCATCTAATTTGGGATAAATGAAGCCCCTATCTCTAAGTGGTTTCACAATCCTTCAATCACCTAGTTCTCACCTTCAAACCACTCTCTCAAGCGATTCAAGAGAAACCCATAAAATAAAACTATCAATTGAGCCTTTAAATCATAACCCCATCTCTTGAAATCATTAGGATAGGAAAACCCAACAAATAGAAAAACACAATATGCAACAAGTGATTGAATACCCAAAGTAATTTGTAAATAACTCAAATAGATATCAAGATATAAAAAATAAGTGTTCAACCCTTTAAATACATCATTAATCAATAAAAGCAAAATCAACAAGGAAATGTAAAAGAAAAAAAAAAGGAAAATAAACTCATAGACAAGTTGGTCACTTCTTCCTCTTGTGATTTCCACCAGAAGATGCTCTCCTCTTCTCCAAATGAGACTTAGATCATTCATTGAGCTCTTCTTTGGTGTTCTAGGGCCTGAAAGTGGCTCTCCCCTTTCTTGTTCTTTCATTTGACAAGACAACAGTAGAATAGTCGTAAAAAATCCTTGAAATCTACTGTGTACTGACTTGTCCCTATACGAATTAGCAGCTATTGTAAAGCAAGATTGGTGCCTACTGTGAACTTTTTCTTGAAAATTTTGAATCTCGCTCTATATTGGGACCTGTCTATCCTTCCATCTGTTGCCTGTTAGTCATTTTGTTCTATCCGGTGCCTGTTAGTCGTTTTGTTCCACCTATCTATCCTTAAATTTCTAGATATAACCAGTACCTCTTTAGTTGTCCAACTACTGCCTATTGATTAGTGCAATTAGCACCTGTGTGTCTTCAAACTGGTGGCTGTTATTTTTAGAATGATTCCCTAAACTCTTTATTCCGAATCGACTTCTGTTTACCTTTGTACTAGGCACCGGTTTGACGTTTCTTTAATCTGCTTTCACTTTGTTTCTTCAATCATCTCTTATTTATTCATTTTGTAAAAATAACGTAAAAATAAGGGAAATAAGTAGTTATTTGATCATAAATTTAGTATAACGGTACAAAATAACTAATAAATACGAAAATAATGAGCACTCATCAATAGGTGAAAATGGTCAGACTATAAATTAAGCCGTAAAACACTGTGGACAGGGACATCTGAAATGTTATAAAGATTGGGAGCGTTTTGGGAAATAGTTTTTGAACTGGACTGGATAGTCAAATCGACCGGACTATGAACCGGTGCTATCACGGGTTCGGTCCATTGCTTTGGACCATTTTTTTCTAAAAACTATTGTAGATTGGGCGAATCGTTTTAAACTAGTCGGTCCAATTGGTAAACCATTGAACTAGCCGATTCGATACTGGTCTAACCAATTTGTTTTAAAAAATAAATTAAGGGGATAAATTTGAAATTGTGTGCTATAAATAAACTAAAAATGGCTACTTTTAATTTTATAGTTGTGAATTATTATTTTTTTTTGGTAATTTTATTATATTATATTAGTTATGACCTTGAATATTTATGCTTTTATGGACTTGAATTACACTATATTATTAATTGATAGGGCCTAAATTTACATATATTTTTCTAGTTATTTGAGTATATTTTGTAATATTTTTTATATAATAACTAGTCATATTCATTCCTATTTGATATCTCAATTATAGAAATGCTTTTCTGTGATTTTATGTGAAAATAGGTGAATTTGGAAGTAATTGGAGAGATTTCCAGTGAAGACCTGGCACCAAGCCGAGAAAACTAACCCAGCACCAGGCTAAGTCTGGAGAAAGAACAAAATAAAGCAGAAAAAAATATACCACAGAATGCCGAAATTGGAAATTGGAAAAGAAGAAAAAGAGAACAACAATTGAAATTCTTGGGAGGATGCATTACATCCTTGGGAGGCTTCAACAAAGGGAAGCCACAGCTCGGCTAGCTACAGCTCAACAAGAATACAATGAAAGGAAAAAAAAGCCAGCTTTATGGTCAGTGACAAAAGAGAGCAAACAAACAAAAGGAAAAGAAGAGAAAACATCATTGGGAGGTTGTACTACACCCGTAGGAGGATGCAACAAAAAAAAGAGAATCTGCAGCTCACCAAAGAACAAAAGAGAAAAAGAAGCCCGGTGGCTCGGGGCTCAGCTCTCGCGGCTTGGTCGCTCAAGTGAGTAGATTTCAAGAGAAAAGAAAAAATTGAACTCGGCTCGAAAGTAGCTCGGGACATGGGAATTCGACTTGGATAGCTTAGTTTCTTCTGTGGCTCGGCCAGTGGCTTCAATCCAAAGATAATGGCTCGGGCAATTCAACTTTAACAAGAATGGGATTTCGGTCAAAATGACAAACAAAACAGAAGTCTTTGGCTCAATTCCAAATTTAAAGTCGGTGGCTTTTATTAATTGCATTCTGAAGTCATTTTAGATTAGGAAATTACTTCTTCTTTGAGTAGGATTTTTAGGAAATTTGTAGGCCTATAAATATTGGCCATTTAAGTATATAAAAGATGTGCACACATGGAGGCTTAGACAAATATTTTAGAGTGCACCACCATAATATTTTCTCTAGAGAAATCACTCAAGGAGTATTGATTTTGGAGGAGTTTTCATTCAAAATTGAAAGGCTTGTCTATGAGTACTTATCTATTTCCTTTGTTTTCTTTTTCTTAAACAATGATGAATTCAATTCTGAAAAACCTTAGGGGGGGGGTGAATAAGGTTTTTGGCAAGCAAAAATTATTTTTCGAATTGTCTAAAATGCTGAACAAGAATGATCACCAAGATACTTGGACTGACTTTATAGATGCATAGAAAGCTATCCAAGTACTCGTAGATGTATATCTAGATTTAGACAGTAAAAGATCATTAAAAAAAATAGTATATGAACTACTGAATAAAATGAGACAAGAGATATATAGTGGTTTGATCAACAATGATCTACGTCCACTACCTTAAGCCTCACATTTATGGATTTTCAACCCTATTTCATTAACCTCACTTAATGAAACTAATTCACATCCAAGAGAGGACCACCACACTAGGTTTTCCACAACCTCTCAAACACATCAAGGATCACCTCACTTGGTTTTACTCTACAACTTTGACACAAACACAAAACAAGGATCACCCCAATGGGTTTTACCATACAACCTTGAAAATACACAACACACAAGGCTCCCCCCTATGGGTTTTACACCACAACCTTGCACATACACAAAACACAAAGCTCATCCCTATGGGTTTTACACCACAACCTTGCACTACAACAGAGAATTGAAAATCAATAGAACAGAGATAAGCTCACTTACTTGAGCAAATGTTCTCTCAGATACAAGCTACAAAATATTTTTATCTTTGATACACAATGAACTCATTTTGAACCTAGATAAAAGGACATTTTTGAAAGTATTGAGCAATAAGGTTTCTAAGATGAATGTTTCAAAAATCTTACTTCTAATCTTGCTTTAAGGGCTATTTATAGAGCCAAAAAGTGGAGTGCCAACAGTCATAAAAAAACGGCTACAAATTTTTCTGTTTAAACTCATCCGAGTTTTGGAAGAAGATACATCCAAAAGGTAAGTCCAAAATGGCACATTCCTGATAGAAATTTTTCAACCCGATTTACAGGATTTTGGATGAACCTTTTGGATTCAAACTGTTCCATCCAAAATTCTATGAATTTTGAAAACTTTTAAAATAATTTCCTTTGAACCTTCATGGTAAAGTCAAATGAATCAAAAAATAAGAAGACATAGGAATTAATAAATATACCTTAATAACATTTCCTAGTCTATCATTCTGCATAAAGAGCTTCCATGATATATAACTTCTCATACTCTGATTTTCTCATTTGATCTTCTAATCTTGAAATCAGCGATAAAGAGGTTGTCAACAATTCTTATCTGAAGACTTTAGAAGAATAAAGATTAACCATGTCCTATCACAGGAAATTAATAAGTTAGTCCATATCAACGTTTGTTATAAATCAAAACATAGAAGAAAGCCCTTATGGCTAACAAATTCTTTAATTGTATTTGGATGTTATTCTTGGATTTATGATTTTGAATTAATGTTGTTCTTTGATCAATTGATTATTTTTCTTGGTATTTGATTATTTGATTTTATTTGATAGGTTGATGGAATTAAATTTATATCGAATGGACTTAGGAAACAAAGTTAGATTAAGTTTAATTTAGTCAATTCAATATATTTGTTATCTTAACTAGATTGAGAATTGAACCTAAGTAATCAAAGATTAATTAATTTCGTTTGGAGTATAGGATTATTAACTAATTTCATATTTATTATCAAATTGAGCATATAGATAATTGTTGAAGGATGAGTTTACTGCATTTCTTTGGTTATATTGGTTTGATTAGAAAATCTGCTAATTTAATCAAGAAATAGTGATTTCATGAATTGGGAAATAAGTAGTTTCTATTTTTATTCTTTCAGGATGCTAAGACAATGGTTGATTGTGATAAGTTTTAAATGATTCATGTCATGGTTTTTTAGAATAACTATCTAATTACATGTTTTTCTTTCCATTAGTTGTATCTATATTTTTTATTTTTTATTTTGATTTCTTTATCAATTTAATTGATAGGTTAAACAATGGATGAACGGTAACTAATGGTAGCTGTTCCTTGAGGATTGATACTCGTTAATTTTCTACACTATGCTTGCGATGGGTATACTTGCTCATATATGTAATTTGGGATTAATATTTTACTTAAAATTTGGCTAGGGGTGGATTTAAAATTGAATGATTTTTAAACATCCAAAACATACGCATCATTAATTAATTTTATTTTTTGTAATAATTATATGTTTAAATTTTAAATTATAATATTACCGATTCAATTATAGTCTAATTGGTTAGATTATTAAACTATAAACCAATAAATTTTTTGACTCGATGTTCGGTCTGATTATAAAAACATTGATTTGGGACTTTCTACTTTTTTTTTAAAAGCCGCCAATATTTTAGTAAAGAGTTCGACAAACCCCTACCTATTTATATGTTAGGTTTGACTTGTTAATCTCTTGTGGTTTTTTTAAACTTCCTATTAATGTTATGCCAGTTTGATAGATAATAAAGTAAAGAGTCTAACAAACACAATAAATTAGTAACGCAATTTGCCTATCAACAAGCCTACATCTACCGATCCTAGACAAGTAAAAAGTTCCAAACAAAGTTATAAGGATAACACTTATATCAATCAACAAATGACTTGACAAAACACACTACAGTGTTTGTTTGTCAAACTTATTGAAAACCTTCATTGCAATCAACTCTATAGATTAAACTCCTTCCAATTATCGTCGCCACAATTCAACCTTTCATATAGAAAAGCTATAGGTTTGCAGAGTGTATTTGATTCAAGAACACATAAATAGATGAGAATAACAGACACCGAATATTCTTAAATTGGTTACAATGCAACAAAGAGAAGCACCAACACTAAAAGTTGCAATAGTTCACCATCAATAGATCATTATAAATTGCAAACACTTAAACCGCACACGAAGCCTTATGGGAAAACTTTTCAAAATATTTTCTCTCAATTCTCTATCTTTTTTAGCCTTCATTTCAGCTATATTTATACTATAAAATACACGGTGTGCTTGAATTAGAAAACTGTTAAAGTCTTCTCGTAATATGCATTGCATTAAGAGCAACAACCATTATCAACCAACCAACCAACCAGCACTACTCCCCCTTTATGGAACAAACAAATGCCAATTATGCATTAGAGAGGGCTTGAATGTCATCTTGCAATTACTATGAAGTGGCTTGAAGAGTGTCAATCTTATTAAGAATGTTGTTAACAGAAGCACCAATAAGAGCTATTTGGTTGGATATCCTAGTCAGCTATTATCGTAGTGAGATAGAGTTTGCCGAAGGGACTGGATCAGTGGGAATAGAAGCTCTAAAGAAAATGTTATGAACTCTTGGTGACCTTCATGGAAGAGGTGGTGGCATAGCTGTAGGAGTAGTAGTAGAGTGTTTTTTCAGTGGTGGTCGAAGGAGTTTGATGTCCTTGATAAGCTTGTCATTTTTAGAAGCCATGTAGCCAGGGCAGGCTCGGAGATACTCTGTAAGTAAATAGGGATAGCTATGTAGAGGTGTGTTGTGGGCTGTGATTTGAGCTAACTTTACCACTTGATGAAATATAAGATGACTTAAGTTGAATTTCATGCCCTAACTTACTTTGTAGATCAACACAACCCTGTCCCTAAGTATAATTGAAAAATTATGACTGGGTAACTAATTAAAACAAGAAATTTTATAAAGAGTAAAGTATAGGCCTGCCAAAATTGAATACTTCAAGTATACCTCAGTTGGCCAATTCTTAACTAGTCCACCAATTATATTTTGACATACTATAGCAATATCCTCACTATGACCAAAAATGTCTTTGTCGTATGAAATGTCAAAAGTAGCTGAGATGTCTTTAGGACTAAAAGCAACCAAAGATCTACAAACAAAGGCTGAATGATAAAATTTCTTAGAGGGCTCTATTATTGTGGACTTTAAGTTTGCGTAAAATTCCCTCACTAGTGTGTCATTGTATATTTCCACAAAGTTAACTGACTCCAACAAATAAACCTTTTGCAGTATTGCCTTCAAGTCAAAGTTCTTAAACTTTGTGAAGTCGATCTCCCTTTCTTCAAGAAAACCTTTATCCTCTATTATCTTAAACTGCTCCTTACTCTCCTTAACACAGAAAAAATGAATATTAGGGCTGGTGGCCAACCTCCTTAACTTCTTTACTGGAATCTCTATTTTACCAGATGATTTTGTTTTCCTTTTCTTTAATACAGAGGTCTCCTCAAGTATTTCAACATCTATATCCTCATGTTTTTCTCTAATATCAACATCATCGCTTTCATTACTTCCTGATAGAGGTATCTCAGAAATTTGAATTGGCTTAATACTTTCAATAGATAATTCAAGAAGGTCAAGTTCCTGTTGCTCAGTTATACCTTCATCTTAGGTTTCAATAATACTAGGAATTGGAACTAAGGCATTAGATACACATTAAATTTCTTTGGTCTATCACCTCCTGATCCCTATGGTTCTAGATTGGATTGTAACATAAATAGAAAGTAGGGGTTTATCGGAGTAAAGAGAACATTAGAAAATTCAGGTAAAACGGGTATAGTACTCGATTTGATAGACTCAGAAGGATCAATTTCCCTTACACAAATTTTCTATTCAGCCCTAATTTCTTTGAACATTTGAACCAAAGATGGGTCCACCAACAAGTTTAGAAAATCAATGTCACTACCATTCATGCCACTTTCTTCAAGCTTATTCAAGAATAAAATAGGAATGACAAATTTATAACCATAATGTATTTTTTCATTACCCCTAAATGCATAATACAAGATGAAGTTTACAAAACTAGGAATCACAACTCCATGACAGATATTCAAAAGCATGGTAGTAGAAGGGTTAGAAGCATTGTGACTAACAGTGCCCTTTTGTGAGTCGGTGATTGCATTATCTATTGTGGCTTGCATTTTCTCTAGAGTAGTAATGTTCTCTTTCGTGATGATTGCGTGATGCAATTAGTGCAATGGTTTCTCTACTGCAGATAGGGTTTTTACTTGGTTCAACGACACTTTTTGGAAAAAGGGAAAGAGAACTTTGATAAATTTTAATTTTGTATGGTGTATTATAACCAAGTCACGATCAATAAGGAAAATATTTGACTCTTTTTGAAACTTCACGACTTTTAAGTTACTATAAACTACCTCACGCATCACTTGTTACTTTGACTAAGACGTAGAAATTAGCAATGTGTGATTGGTGCACCCCGTCCTTTCACAGACTCCAAGTCTTGTCACAACTTATATATTTTATTATTATTATTTTTTAAAATAATAGAGAAAGTAAACTAGCTATGTACAAAGTTTAACATAAGATCATGAGTGTCAGAGTTGGCAAATTCCTAATGTTTTTCACAACTCTTCAAATTGTGTAGCATCTAGTAGTTTAATGAAAATATTAGCTAATTGTCTCTAATTAGACACATATTCTATTTTCATAATCTATTGTTCAACAAGATCCTTGATGAAATAGCGTCGAATATCAATATGTTTTGTCCTGCAATGTTGAACTAGATTCTTAGAGATGTCAATAGTGCTTGTGTTATCACAATAAACTATTAACGTCTGCTAATTAACATTATAGTCCTCCAACATCTGCTTCATCCACAACAACTGAGTACAACAACTTTCTGTAGCAATATATTAGCTTCCACTGTTGGTAATAATATGCAGTTCTATTTTTTGCCATACTATGGTATAATATTATTTTCCAAATAAAAACAACTTCCAATTGTACTCTTATAATCATCACAATCTCCTGCCCAATCCACATCATTGTATCTGAACAAGTGCAAACTTAAATTCTCGCTGAAGAAAATACCATATTTAGAAGTACAATATACATACTTCAGAATTATTTTAACTTCTTTGAAGTGTGACTCTTTGGAACTCGCTTAATATCTTGCACATACTCGAACACTATAGCTGATATCAGGACGACTTGCTGTAAGATATAGCAACCTACTTATCATACTTCTATAAATGTGTTGGTCTACTTCTTGCCCCTTGATATGCACTTTTCTGTGTCTATTCTTGTGTATAGAAAATAGTCTCAAAATTCATACAAATTAACCAGTTTTAATTATAAAATACCAAAATCACTCACACATAATACACATTTGGACAAGTATACCCATCGTGTAGTATAAAGTTCTAATAATAATTATCATTTCCCTTGGTTAAGGTGGCAAGTACCCTTACTTTACTATCATGTCGTTGTTTAGCCAAATCAAAATAAAGATGAACAAAAGTGAGCAATTGTTAAACGAACCAACCAACCCAATACATAAGAAATCACCTAAGGGCTTTCTCCTATGTTTTGACTTATGACAAATATTGATGTGAACTAATTTGTGTAATCTAATGGGATAGGACATGTTTAACCTCAGCTCTTCTAAGGTATTCAAATAAGATTGTTAAGCAACTCTTGAGAAACTGAATTCAAGTATGGGTGATCAAAATGAAGTTCAAACTTATGATGAGATTGTATACCAAGAAGTTCTTATGGAAGAACTTTAGACTAGGAAGTGTTATTAAGGTATTCCTTGATAATTCCTATGTCTTTTTACCTTTTGATTTAATTGATTTCTACCTTAAAGCACACAAAGAAAAAGATTTTAAAGTTTTGAAAATCTCAAAATCTTAGATTCAGTAGTTTGGATGATCCTGCATCCAAAATATTCGTCCAAAATCCTATAAACAGTGTTGAATCATTTCTGTCTGAAAAAGAACCATTTTAGACTTTCCTTTTAGATGCATTGTCATCCAAAATATGAGTCCAAAACATAGGTAAATTTAACAGAAAAATTATAGCCGTTTATAGCCATTGGTATTTTACTTTATGGCTCTATATAAAGCCTCTAAATATAATTAGACAAAAGATTTTTATGGCATCCTTCTAAGAAACACTCTTGCTCTATAGAAAACAAAAATCTTTTTTTATCAAGTATTTTAAAGTGAATTCAAATTGTGTTTAAAAGGTAAAAGTGTTTGTGCTTTGTTCCGTGGTGCACACCTGCTCAAACAAGTGGGCTTTTACTGTTCCATTGATATTCAATCTCTTTTGTACTACAAGTTATGGTGTAAAACTCATTTGGGGTAAACCTTGATTTGATTGTTTGTTTGAGAGGTTTTAGAAAAACAAGTGTGGTGATCCTCTCTTGTATTTGGTACAGTTTGATTTCATTAAGTTGAGTAAATAAAATCTGGTTGAAAATTCTTAAGTGTGAGCTTAAGATAGTGGATGTAGATCTTGGTAGATCGAACCCCTATACATTCTGTGTCTCATTTCATAGCTTAGAACATTAACTGCATTATATATTTTACTTTAGTCTGAATCTGGATAGTTCTTAAGGTTTTCTTGGATTGCTTTCTTTGTTGCCATAAAGTTGATCCAAGAAACTTGAAGATCATCATTATTCTGTATATCAGACGACTTGAAATTTTTAGTTTGCCAAAAACCTTATTCACCCCCCATCTAAGGTTTTTCATTTGGTATCAGAGTTTGATCTATATATTCTTGGTTTAATAACCTTGTAGAAAAGATCCTCATGGCAAGCTCATCCTCTCTTCTATATGTTGAAGGATCTTCAACAAATCGACCTCATTTGTTCAATAGAAACAACTACACATTCTGAAAAAATAGAAAAAAAAATTTATGTGTGTTCAATCAACTTTGAGTTATGGAATTTGATAGAGAAAGGTCCTTTTATTCCGTCAAAAGTTGTTGATGGTGTAAAAATGCCTAAACAGAATGACGAGTTTAGTGTTGATGACAATGCTAAGATGGCTTTAAATTTTCAGGCTTTGAACATCTTATGCTGTGCACTAGATGCGATTGAATACAATTGAGTTAGTGGTTGTGATTCAGCCCATGACATGTGAAAATTACTTGAGGTCACCCATGAGAGGACAAACCAAGTTAAAGAATCAAAATTTGGGCTTCTAATTCATTATTATGAATTATTCACAATAAAGCCGAATGAAAGCATCACTGATATGTTCACTAGATTCACAAATATCACAAATGGTCTCAAAGCCTATGGAAAGGTTTATTCCCTTAGGGAATAAAACTAAAAAATTCTAGATACCTTACCTAAAAGCTGGCAGCCTAAAGCTTTTGCAGTGGAAGAATCCAAGGATTTAAAATCCTTATCAACCGAAGAGTTGATCGGCTCTCTTCTAACACATGAAATGAAACTCAAAAGGTTTTAGAAATCTGATGATCATGATAAAGGTAAAAAGGGAATAGCATTGAAAGTTGAAAAAGAGGATAAAGAAACTAGTAAATCTGGTAGCAGTGGTGGTACAGAAATAGATAATGATGATTTGGCAATAATAGCAAAAAATTTCAGAAGGATGTTCAACAAAGGAAACTACAAAAGAGGAAAGAAAGGACAAACCTCAGCATTCAAACCTTAATGTTATGAATATAAAAGCACTGAACACTTCATTGATGATTATCCAGTTGCAAAAGAAAAGGAAGGTAGAATGCTTAGAAAGAAGAAAGACCTGAAGGCAAAGAAAGGCAAAGGATTGATGGGGACTTGGGACCTAAATAGGAATGAGTCTGAAGAAGAAGATTCTGAGAATGAAATTGCCAACATATACTTCATGGCCATGGAAAATGAGGTAAACTTTACTACAACTAATTCCATGTCTAATTCGCTTATATCTATGACTGAAATGCATGATGATCCAAATGAGTTGCTAATTGATATGTTCTATGAACTAAAAAAACTGTCCAAAAAAATAAAGAAATGAAGTTGAAGATTAACTATTTGATAAATGAGAACAAAATGTCTCTTGAGTCACATTTAAGTGCTATTATTGAAAAAGATGTGATCACGACTACTTTACAATATGTATCTCTGGAAAATAGAAGTTTGTGTGATAGAATTCAAACTCTTGAAAGTACGGTTAGCACTTTTGATGACATGAAAAATAGAATCAATGACCTTACCATATGTATTGAAAAGTTCACAATTGGATAAAGTAACCTGAAAAAATTACTTGGGACTCAACATCAAGCTGAAAATCGAAACGGCTTAGGATATAGACATGAGAATAAGGACAAAATTTATAAGCCTCGATTTGTTAAATCTGTCTCATGTTACACGACACACAAAGTATGCACATATTGTGAGAAATCAGGACATATAGCATTGAGATGTCTTATTAAAAGAAAATTGGAATCTGGTGGAACAACTTTCTGAAAAATCAAAAGAAATGCTGCTAACCTTCATGGACCCAAGAAAGTGTGGGTATAAAAAATCACTCCTCCTTCTCGTGTATAGGCGTCTTTGAACTTTACCAAGTGGTTCTTGGAAAGCAGTTGTTCAAGACACATGACTAGAAACGCAACCTTGTTAGATGATATACAGACCGCAAATAAAGGATTTGTTACTTTTGGAGACAAGAAGAAAAGAAGGATTCATGGCATTGATAACATTGGTAAAGGTTCCTCAACTATTATAAAACAAGTATTAATAATTGATGATTTGAAATATAATTTGCTTAGCATTAGCCAACTATGTGATAATGGCTGCTAAGTCATTTTTGAAAAGGATTCTTGTTCTATAATGGACAGCTCAAATCTTGAAACAATCTTTGTTGCTAAACATGTTGGAAATGTGTATATATTCTATCTACATGACCTTATAGCTCATGGTATTAGATGCCTATCCGTGCATGACAATAATGGTTATCTTTGGCATAGAAGATTATGTCATGCATTTTTTGATTTACTAAATAAACAGTCCTCAAAAGAGCTTGTTAGGGGACTGCCCAAAATGAAGTTTGATAAAAGCAAAATTTGTGATGCATACCAAGTTGGAAAACAAATCAAAACCTCCTTTAAACCTAAGAAAATGATTACAACCTCAAAACCTCTTAAATTAATTCATATAGATTTGTTCGGTCCAATAAGAGCTGTTAGTCTTGGAGGTAAAAAGTATGCTTATGTGCTAGTTGATGATTTCTCTAGATTTATTTGGACTTTATTTCTTGGATAAAATGATGAAGCCTTTTTCTGAATTTTCGAAACTGATCAAATGCGTCCAAAACTCTATTGGATGCAAATTGATTTCTATTAGAAGTGATAATGGTAAAGAATTTTGTAACAATGAATTTACACACTTTTGTGATAAAAATGGAGTCTTTCACAATTTTTTAACAGCTAAAGCACCTTAAAAAAATGGTGTTGTTGAGGGAAAAAAAAATCAAACTTTGCAAGAAATAGCTAGATCAATGCTTTGTGAAAACGCCCTTCCAGAATACTTTTGGGCTGAAACAATCAATACAGCTTGCTATATAGTAAACCGAGTTATGTTGAGACCGTTTTTGAGAAAAACACCTTTTGAACTTATGTTTGACAAAACTCCATCAATCTTTTATTTTAAAGTGTTTGGTTGCAAATGATTTGTCCTTAACACCCGAGACAATCTTGGAAAATTTGATAGCAAATCCGATAAGACCATATTTCTTGGATACTCTTCTAACAAAAAGGCATATAGAGTGTACAATAAAAGAACTCTTTATGTGGAAGAATCTGTATATGTTGTATTTGATAAATCTAACATTTATGCTTCAAAGAAAGATGATGATGATGTAGGAGGTTCAAAGGAAGTAAGAATAGACCAACTCAAAACTCCACCAGAAGAAATTGAAGAGCATCAAACTAAACAAGGAAAGGAACAAACTGAAAATTCTACGAATCAACAATTGTCAAAGGATTGGAAATACAAAATAGGTCATCCTAAAGAACAAATCATTAGTGATCCAAACTATAAAGTTAAAACTAGATGGTATTTCATAGATAACATTGCTCTTCTCTCAAATATAGAACCTAACTGTATTGATATAGCACTACATGATGAATTTTGGATTATTGCTATGCAAGAAGTGTTGGGTATCTCAAGCTTGTATCATATACGGCACAGCAGAAGAATAAAACGAGATACCATCCCAGGATCCGCATATGTGTAGAAAACAAAACATAAACTAATCAAAGGTAACAACTTTTTACCTTTCTTTGATCGTCCGAAGAAAAAAAAATTTCTTCTTCAAGTCAAGGCGTGATCCAGCAATCCTCTTGTGCAAACTCTACGAGAGTTGAACGTCTAACCACTATAATCACAGTGTGTGATTATCTCTAACAGTAATTCGTGCAGAGGATACACTCAAGTACGAAGTTTTCTGTGCTACCAGAAACACTAAGTGGCAGCTAGGGTTCTTCACATTTTTTGCAAAACGAGAGAGAGAGAGAGAGAGAGAAGAAGAGAAGGTTATGTTGCTAGGGTTGGAGTTTTCGTATGTTGTGTACCAGCTAGGGTTTCGTGTTTCATCTATATGTCACACGAAAAAGTTGCTGAAAAATCCTCCATCCCAGAATTCTAAAACAGTTAGAATTCCTTAATTGTAATTGGAAATATCAAGTTCTCACAATTATAATTTGGACCATAAATTATAACTAATTATAATTTGTCCACAACAACTTCCCTTTCTCTCAACTAACCCTACTATGTTATCAAATAACATCTTGAGTATATAATCCTCTATTGTGTGTGACCTATTAGGTTTCCTGGTCAATTGGTAGTGAACATGAATTAATCCAAACGTCTTTGAGATTAATAATCCATAATTAATTAGAATTAATCCTATTAATTCTAATCAGGATTGGTTTATTAATTCATCAAATAATAAACCCATATTCCCAGATCATGAGCGGTATCTAGCAATACATCATGACCACCCAAGAGTCCAGAAAGTCAAGTGGCTTGGCATGAACCCTTTAATAACAAACTTCAGTGCAATTAACTCCTTTCACCATATAATATCTCATTCAGTTTGGAGTACGGAATTATTGCCAACTTTCTCTAGAATTAATTCTGGCCCAAATACAATAGTACTGGTACCAGGAACCCACTACTCTAGATGTGTATCAATTGAAACTATTTCCAATACACATATGCCTTGGCCAAGGGCTTCTCGAGTAGTAATTCCTACAAGTGGCCGTGAGATATTCGCCCTTACTATTAGGAGTGGTGAATCCTTTATTGACCCTTTCAACTACTTTCGTTTACCTCACAATGTACCCAATATCCATCCCATAAGTGGCCCTCGATCGAGCTCTGGAGATTAGAATCAAAGTACAATGTTCAGCAAACAAGTACCTAGGAGATCTTAAGTCTAAAGATACTTGCACGTTTGCTATATTGAGATTATATCACTAGCACTAAATAGTTATCTATGTGATTATCTCAAAGCTAGGTCATCCAATGAACTTGTTCCATTAACAAGCATCCACGTGTTAACTTTGAGTATTTCAATACGCACGGATATGAAAACCACCGCCTGATCAAATCAGGAAGTCTAACACATGCTAGTCTTAACGCATTAATGATGTCCTGTCTCATTAATACTACGACTAGAGACTATTTAAGCACTAACACTATACAATGTAGTAGGAATTTTATATCATGATCTCTATCATAATTTCCTTAATACAGTGTTGTACTAGGGACTTTATCAAACAGTTATATTATTTAAAAGTAAACAAAAGAAAATGTAAGATAAATAATGCCTTTTATTAAAATAAAATGTGTCATATATAATGTACAAGTGATTACCTCTAGGGCAAAACACTAACAAGAAGAATTAAACCAATTGAAAAGAAATCAAGTTTGAAAACTTGTCCCTAGACCACTTGATCATTCAGTTATTGGTACCCAGTAGGTATTTAGAAATAAACTTGATAAAAATGGAGCTGTGATTAGAAATAAAGCTAGATTGGCCGCCCAAGAATTTAATCAAGAAAAGGGCATTGATTATGGTGAGACATTTTCTCCCATTGTTAGATTAAAGTCTATAAGAATGTTTCTTACTTTTGCATCCTTCAAAAATTTCATACTCTATTAAATAGATGTTAAGAGTACATTCCTAAATGGTTTTATTGAGGAGGAAGTATATATTGAAACAACCTCATGGTTTTATTCATGAGCACTTTCTGAATCACGTTTTCAAAATTTCTAAAGCTCTTTATGGTTTAAAACAAGCTCCACGAGCTTGGTATGAAAGGCATAGTAGTTTCTTGATTTCAAAAGATTTTTCAAGAGGTTTGATCGATACCACTTTGTTCATCAAATCTGACAATTCTGATGATCTACTAATTGTTCAAAGCTATGTTGATGATATCATTTTTGGTGATACTAATGACTCTTTATGCAAGATGTTTGCTAAGACAATGTAGCAAGAATTCGGAATGAGCATGATGGGAGAACTAAACTTCTTCATCGGGTTGCAAATTAAGCAAACCAAGGATGGAATCTTTATAAATCAAGCGAAGTATGCCAAGGAGTTGCTCAAAAGGTTTGGTATGAATGAAGCCAAAGAAATCTGCACACCTATGAGTACTTCTATAAAACTTGACCAAGATGAAAAGGGTAAAAAGGTAGATGAATATAAGTATAGAGGTATGATTGGAAGTTTACTCTATCTTACTGCTAGCCGACCTGACATTATGTTTTCAGTATGTCTTTGTGCCCATTTTCAATCATGACTAAGGAATCACACATATGTGTAGTAAAACGCATACTTCGATATCTAATTGGCACATATGATTATGGCTTATGGTATCCTCACACTAACATATTTGATCTTATAGGATATACCGATATATATTATGCAAGCTGCAAAGTGGAAAGAAAAAGCACTAGTGGCCATTGTCAATTTCTTGGATACTTTCTTGTGTTATGGTACAGCAAAAAGTAAGCTTGTGTATCCTTATCCACAACTGAGGCCGAATACATAGTAGCCGGCAGTTGTTATGCACAAATTTTGTGATGAAGAATACATTGCTTAATTTTGATCTTAACTTTAATTGCGTACCTATATTATGTGACAATACAAGTGCTATCAATCTAACAAAAAAATCATGTTCAACATTCTAGGACGAAGCATATAGAAGTTAAACATCATTTTATCTGAGATCATGTGCTCAAAGGCGATGTGTGTGTTAAATAAATTTCAACTGATAAACAACTTGCAGATATCTTTACAAAACCTCTAGCTGAAGAAAGATTCAACAATCTGAGAAGAGGATTGACAATTACAAATATTTCATAACTAACCTGGTGGCATAAGTCATCTTTATTTTGCAGGATTAGTGAAGACGAAGTTTTTGGACATAATATTTGTATCCAAAACACACCAACAACCTTTTTGGACGTAGTATTTAAGTTCATATCCTACATCTAAAATGCATTTCTTGAAAAGTTTCGTTTGGATGATTATTTCAGGATGGGTTAAAATCCAAAACAGAAATTTTTTATATACTCTATAGTTCTTTTTGTTTGAAAAATAACCGATCCATATTCCAATTTTTGAATATAAAAAAAAAATAGGCGAGTTTACAATTTTCTCTAAATCTCTGTGATTAATTTGTCTTTTCAATGTGCTTTATATCACAATTCTCTAGACATTCAAACCACTTCATTTCTTCTCTTCTCCAAATCTCTATAACCGACATCTTCCAAAAACTCTGTGTTTTTCTTCTCCAAAAAACTGTTAGTCCAAAAGCCCTAATCTTTTTAATGGCCAAAATGAAATTATCTACACCAAAACCCAAGAAGGTGTAAAAAATTTCTCCAAAATGAAGAAGAAGGGTTCAATATTGAGCAAAGTAAAAGGAAAAGAAGTCTCTCCTGAACCAGACTTCTCGGCATCACATTATAATTCATCAAAGTCTTCACCGAAACAAGTGAGTTTCAAAAATCTGGTACTTCGATTCATTGACTGTAAATGTGAATTTTATTACAATGACTGGGTTTCAAGAAATAGAACAGTTATTTCTGGATATCATGCTAATCCTTTGTCCTTTCTAAATCTCTCAAATGTATTGCATATGTTTGAACATATTGGTTGGGGTTTACTTTCTGTTGATGAAAAATTATATACTCCACTTGTTTATGAATTTTTTGCCATTTTATGCTAATCAAAGAAAATGACATCTTGAGGAGACAGGGGGAGGTTTTATGATTCGGTGGTATGTCTCAAGAGTTAGAGGAAAGGACATTGAGTTTGATCATCGTTTGCTAAATAGAATTTGTAATGTAAGGGATGGAAGGATTCAATATTTTAAGTTAAATAAATTTCCAGAGGGAAATGACATATTTGAGTTAAAGAAATTTGAGGAAATTTTCGCTGGAGGAAAGAGTTTTGGGAACTCAAGTAATCGAAACACAAAATGGCTGACTGGAGTTAGGAGGATCTTGCACTATATGGTTTCTATCATGGTGGTGCCGAGCTTTAGTCATAAGACCTTCATAAATATTTTGCAGATGGTAATTATGTTAGCTTTGGCAGAGGGAAGGCAAATTAGTTTTTAGTTTTTAGCTGCTAAGTTGATGCTGCAATCGAGAAATACCTCTAGCAAAGCTTTGCCTTTTGGAAATTTGTTAACTAAGGTATTAAGATATTTTAATGTTGATTTAAATTCAATTCCCTGTGATCAGTAAAAAATGAATGTTTATAGCTTTGATTCTTTTAAGAGAATGGGATATGTAAGAGTGGGCTTTTACTGTTCCATTGATATTTAATCTCTTTTGTATTACAAGTTATGGTGTAAAACCCATTTAGGGTGAACCTTAATTTGATTGTTTGTTTGAGAGGTTTTAGAAAACTAAGTATGGTGATCCTCTCTTGTATTTGGTACAGTTTGATTTCATTAAGTTGAGTAAATAAAATCTGGTTGAAAATCCTTAGGTGTGAGTTTAAGATAGTGGATGTAGATCTTGGTAGATCGAACCACTATACATTATATGTCTAGCCACCGAGCCAAGTCTAGCTGAGCCGTTTAGTCGAGCCAAGCCCATGTTGTGAGAGGAACCGCGGCTTGAGAGCCCTGCTAGCTCTGCAAGGATGGCTTCCACGGCTGCTTCCTCGCGTGATGCAAGGAAGCATTCCTAGCAGAAGCTGCAATTCAATTTGCAATGCAAATTGAAGCCGTGATTAGCAATTTTGTCCGCGACTGGGGTAGGTACGGGCAGGTCGTGGGCACCCCCCGGATCTAGCCCATGGGAAAACCCATAGGCCATGATCCAGTGTGGCGGGTGCATTGGACCTAAATAAAAAAAATGGTTTTTGGTCCCATACCAGGTGAAGTTATTTTTATTTCAATAGTTAATATTCTTTAAATATTTTGCATGAAAAATAATAGTAAAGGAAATTTAGAATTGAACAAGACTATTAATTAATTAATGTATTTAATTCTATTTTTTGGACACTTAGGTTAAAAGAATAGAAAAGTATAAAAACATTTACAATTTTCTAGCATGCTTATTTCTTTTTATATCCTATGTGCAAGTTTTCTCAAAGACCAAAGTCTTTGGGAATTTTTGACAAAGAATTTTTTTTTTCTTAAATCAAATGATTAATTTTAATTCGAAAAAAAAAATTATTTCTTAGATATTTTCTTAAAGGATTTTATCCTTGACATAAAAAATATATTAGGTTTAGATATTTTTGTGAATTAAAATAGAAAACCATTTTGATTGAATTTTAACAAGAAAAATTATTTTTGTCAAATTAATCTTGAGATCAAAATCTTTTGAAAATTTTATTGAAAAATTTTGAAATTATTAAGTTTATTAATTTAAATAAAATTAATCCATGTTAAAATTTCTCAAAGGGTATAAACCTTGACATAGAAATTTTTACGGGTTTAGATATTTTATTTTGAGTTAAAAGAAAACTTAATTGAAATTTTCAAAAGACATTTTCCAAGAAAAACCCTTAATTTAAAATAGTAAGTGGGAAAGGGGTTCCAATGACTCCATGACTTCCATCACGATCTTCATTAGAGATCGTGGGTCCCCTCGTATCATCCTGGGAGTGATCCCATATAGGATGGGAATACCACAAGGATCTAGAACTAATAGATTGATGTAATTAATAACTCGGGATACGTGCTATGATCAGTCAGCCCACATTGGAGGTTATAGTGCGGGGAATGTCCATAGGAAATGAGAAGAAACGGTCATCCCACGATGGAGTTATCTTCTAGATCATTACCTAAAAGGGAAATTAATTTGTGGTGGTTAATACACTTAGCTTAGAAAACTGTTAATCTTCCCAAGAAGCTATGCCCGTTTTTCTAAAAGCCAAATTAATAATATTAAAGATAATAGTGATAGGGTTAATTATTATCGGATTTAATATGATGATAAAGTCACAAATTATTTTATTTTTTCACAAAATTAAATTTTCTTTTATTTTCGATATTTCAGAAATGGTTGGTGGAGGTTCTTTTAGACATTTGGCTGTTATTCTCTATGAGAATAAGCTAACGGGTCCAAATTATGTGGACTGAAAAAGGAACTTAGACATAATACTCACTGCTGAGGAGTATAAGTATGTCCTATTTGAAACCTACCCAATTATCTAGGAGAGTTCCACCGAAATGGAAGAAGGTCAACGAAATGGTTCGATGCTACATGTTAACTTCCATGTCTAATGTGCTTCAGTTAAAACACTAGCATATGGCTACTGCATATGACATTAGCCAATCATTAGCCACGATGTTTGCAGATCAGAGCCAGTTTACAAGGTAGGAAGCTCTTAGGACGATCATAAACACTAACATGGCTGAGGAAGCATCAGTTAGGGAGCATATGCTCAAAATGATTGTTGCTTTTAAGGAAGCAGAAGTCTTAGGGACTGTTATTAGCCCCGAGAGCCAAGTAGATATGGTTCTCGAATCTCTGCCCGGTTCTTTTACTCAATTCAAGTTGAACTAGAACATGAACAAGTTAAACATGACGTTAACTGAGTTAATGAAAGAGCTCTAGGTGGCGGAGAAGGTCATGAAGCCACAGTCCAATGCTATGATTGTTAGGACTTTTTCTTCCAGAATTGGGCCTAAGCTCAGGAAGTTCAAGAAGAAGAAGGAAAACAGATAGGCCCAGCCCAAGAACCAGCCTAACAAGCCCAAAGGCAAATGCTTCAAATGCAAGCAGAAGGGACACTGGAAAAAGGAGTGTCCAGAACTTCAGGCCAAGAAAAACCTTACAGGTATTATTTTCTATCTTGAGTCTATTTCAATGGTTGGATCAACTTTCACTTGGATTGTTGATTTTGGTGCCACTGATCATATCTGTAACTCTTTGCAGGGGTTTAGAAAGATAAGAACACTCCAGAAGGGCGAGCATGAACTATGAGTAGGAAAGAGAGCATGAGTATGGGCCCTTGCAGTGGGAGAGCTGGATCTTATTTTTTATTGTAAAAAAGTAGTTGTATTAAGGGATATTTTATATGTACCTGATTTTAGATAGAATTTAATTTTAGTTGCAAAGCTAATAAGTCATGGATATTCTGTTTCTTTTTATTCTGGTATTACTATCAGTAGAAATGGAGAAACTTTATGTACAGGGCACATGTATGAAAACTTATTCTTTTTACATCCTATAAACAATCAAATAAATAATACTTAATCCGAACCTTTAAATAAGAAGAGAAAGATCAATGTTAATGACTCATATCTTTGGTATCTAAGGTTGGGTCATATTAACTCAACTAGGATTCAGAGGTTAATCCATGATGGGCCCTTGAGCTCATTAAGATTGAAAAGTTGGCTTCAGTGTGAATTCTACCTTATGGGAAAAATGATCAAAAGGTCATTCATCCAAAAGGCTGATAGAGCTAAGAAGATATTGGGCCTTGTTTATATTGATGTGTATGGTCCTTTGTTTACTCAAGCTAGAGGGAGTTTTGAGTACTTCATCACTTTCACGAATGATTGTACAAGGTTTGGTTATGTCTACTTGATGAGGTGCAAGTCTAACTCTTTTGATAAGGTTAAAGAGTTTAAGACTGAAGTGGAGCGTTGGATAGGTAAACTGATCAAAACCTTACGATCGGATCGTAGTAGAGAATACCTCCTCGGTGAGTTTAAGGATTACATGGTACATCATGGGATAGTATCCTAAAATTCTACGCCGGGTACACCCCAGCAGAATGGAATAGCTGAGAGAAGGAATAGGACATTGATGGAGATAGTTCGGAGCATGATGTCTCATGCTACTCTTCTGGTCTCTTTTTAGGGACATGCCTTGGAAACAACAGCATACATTCTGAACTTGGTACCTTCCAAGTCAGTACCTAGGACACCCAATGAGATGTGGACTGGGCATAAGCTAAGTCTAAATCATCTCAAGATATAGGGCTGTCCAGCTTATGTACTGATTAAGGGAAACAAGTTAGAACTAAGAGCAGCATTATGCTACTCTGTTGGGTATTCAAAAGGGATAAAATGAGGTTACTTTTATCATCCCAAGGAGCAGAAAGTATTGGTAAATACTAATACTAGATACTTGGAGGATGATCAAAGTACTTCTACTAAAGGTTCAACAAGGTTGGAACTCGAAGAGAAATTATCTTCGGAATCAACTTCTTTAGACCCAATTATGGAACAAGAAGAGGCACAGCCTCAAGAACCTGTACAAATGGAGCTTCTTCGTAGTGGGAGAGTATCTAGAGTTCCAGAAAGATGGACAGGAGAGGCTTTTGAGTTAGTTTCTGACCATCAGGAACAAGTTCTCACTAGATACAAGGAGGCTATTATTGATGCCAATGTAGATCTATGGCATGAAACAATAAAAGTCGAGATTGAGTCTATGTATTTCAATCAAGTTTAGGATCTTGTAGCTTCACTTGAAGGGATAAAACCCATTGGGTCTAAGTGGCTATACAAGAGGAAAAAGGAAGCGAAGGGAAGGTGAAAACCTTCAAAGTTAGGCTTGTAGCGAAAGGGTATACTCAGAAAGAGTGAATCGATTATGATGAAACATTTTCCCCGGTACCCATGCTTAAGTCTATCCGTATCCTCCTTGCCATTGCATGTCATTACTACTATGAGATATGACAAATGGATGTCAAGACGGCATTTCTTAATGGCCATCTTAGCTAAGACATCTATATGTCCCAATCGGAAGGTTTTATTGCTAAAGTCTAGGAATATATGGTTTGCAAGCTTAAGAAGTCCATTTGTGGACTTAAGCAGGCATCTAAAGCATGAAACATTCATTTTGATGAGAATGTAAAGTCTTACAATTTCATTCAAAATGAGGATGAACCATGCGTGTACAGGAAATTGGAAGGCATAAATGTAATTTTTCTTGTCCTATATGTGGATGACATTCTACTCATTGGAAATGGTGTAGGGACATTGTCATCTACTAAGGTTTGGTTGTCTGGTCAATTTAGTATGAAGGACTTGGGAGAAGCCAATTATATTCTCGGGATTAAGCTTCTTAGAAATAGGAAGCAGAGAATGTTAAGATTATCCCAAACGACATACATTGACAAGATGCTGGCCAAGTTTAGCATGAACTCATGCAAGGGAGCTCTAATCGCTTGCAGACATGGGTTGTCTTTTTGTTCTAAGGACTGTCCTAAGTCTCAAGAGGAAAAAGACAGGATGAGTAGGATTTCCTACACTTCGGCTGTGGAAAGTCTCATGTACGCCATGTTGTGCACTAGGCTAGATATCTGCTTTGTTGTAAGCTTAGTTAGCAAATATCAGTCAAACTCTAGGGAGGTTCATTGGCAAGCTGTAAAGTATATTCTCAAGTACCTCAATTGTACGAAAGATTATATGCTAGTTTATAGGGCTAACAACTTGGTTTCTACTGGATACACAGACTCAGATTTCCAAGTAGATAATGATGAGAGAAAATCTACTAGTGGATATGTCCTCACCTTGTTTAGAGGAGTTGTTTCATGGAAGAGTATCAAACAATCTTGTATTGCTGACTTAACCATAGAAACTGAATATGTGGCAGCTTTGGAAGTATCTAAGGAAGTAGTCTGGCTTCAGAAGTTTCTTTTAGAACTTGGAGTTGTGCCATACATAGACAGACCGATTATGGTGTATTGTGATAACTCTGGAGTAGTCTCGTAATCTAAAGAACCCAAGAATCACAAGAAGGGGAAGCACATCTAGAGGAAGTACCTCCTGATCTAGGATTTCATTCAGAGACGGGAAATAGTGGTGGAATAGATAGCCTCGGAGAATAACCTAGCAGATCCCTTCACTAAGCCTTTGGCTGAAAGAGTCTTCAAGAGATACTTAGACGCTATAGGGGTGGGCACCTACGAACTTTCTTAGTCTTAGAGTGTAAATGAGATATTGTTGGAATATATGCCCTCTAGACTAGTTTATCTAATGTAATTATAAAATTTATTAACAAAAGAATTTATTCTAAAAATTTGTTTGTGAATTTACATTTTATTTGTGTATGATTTTTAGTTGGAAATGACCTATTGTATTTAAGTAAGTGATCCATGTCAATGGTGGTCTTTCACGGTAAGGTATGGATCACGAGTTACGTAACACATAAATGTTTGTTTTTAACCGATTGATGAAAATTGGAATTTCATCATGTATAAGTTATTGTGTTATGAATTCCAAATGGGGAATGGCTTACCTTTAGCTAATGAGTAGACCACTCACTTCATGGCATGAGTGTATTTTGAATACGTAGAACAGGACCTGTAATAGTGGTTTCTAAAAGTACTATTTAAAAGAAACCCAAACTATTACTGCTACAGCATGGATTAATACTCTACCGCTTGAGTATGAGTTGGTAGTTTGACGAACCTAGAAGCATATACTTTGATATACTATAGTTGAGGTTCTTTCGTAGAGTCAATATACCTGTATACTAGGTATATGTGACTATTTAGTTAAGACAGACCTGTACAAGATAGCTTCTACGCTATATCGCCCCTTGTGACTATTCAAATGATATAATTATCCAGGGCCTTAAGAAACATGACTTGGATGTTTACTTTAAGGTAGCTCCCTTGGAAAGTGAAAACATTCTAGGAGTTGTGGATTAAAATAAAATAAAAGGTCCGAGAGAGAGTATTTATGTTATCTAGTTTAATTAGTTAATTAATTATTCAGGACCCAAGGCCCAGATTGAATAATTAAAAATTAATCTGGATATAAACTAGATAAAAGTTATGAAATTTTATATTGATCTATTTGGGCTTGTTAATTATTTATTGGGCTTTTAATAAAACCCAAAAAGTAAATAATTGAGATTTATTATTTATGGGTGTTCAAACTCAAGAATAAATAATTTTATCTGACCCAATGAATAAGACCAATGGTAAAATAAAATTTAAAAAAATTAAATAAATAAATAAATAAATAACACAGGATGGAACCCGTGTTGTTTCGCGTGTAAGATATCCATGCTTTCTGTTTGCACGCAAATGGATTCTATCTCGGGGGATCTGATGAAAATGAATGAAGAGAAAGAGAAGTGGTGAGGTTTGAGCGTGAAACAAAAACTCAGCTCTTCATGTTTTATTTGGTTTTCACATAGAGAAAACAAAACCCAGAAAGCTTCGATGAAGGTTTCACCAAAAGCTTATCAAAACCCAATTTTCAAGCTTTCACCGGCTGTGCTACAGGCACTATTTCTGAAGATCAAATGCTTCGTGTAAATGAGATGTAGTAGATGTTTGCAAGGATGTGATCTAATAGCCTCAAGTATCCTTGTGCAAATATTTATACCAGTGCGAAGAGAGCCATTCAATCACAGAGGTAAATTTTTTGTTTTTCTAGCATGCTTTTGTTTTGATGATTTTTGTAATTTTAAGCCTTCATAATCTACACAAAAGATGGCAAAAATAGGGGTAATGAGTTGTCATCTAGTAATAACTTTTGAATAATTACTACACAAATGATATAAAAATATGGACATTTTAGGTTCTCATCATCCCTTGTCATCTTTTGTCATCTTTTGTGCAACACTTGTGGGTATTCTAACAGACTTTGTTGTGGACATATTGAATTTCTTGACCAAATTGATAGCATACTTGGTCTGTGATATAAAGATATTGTCTTTCATTAGCTTGATTTGTAAACTAAAGAGAGAGATTAACTCCCTAACTATACTCATTTCAAACTCTGCTTTCATAAGTTAAACAAAATCTTTTAACATCTATTGTGATGTTTATCCAAACACAATGTCATCTATATAGATATGTGTAACAATGAAATCCTTTCCAAACCTTTGATAAATATTATTTTATTATTTTATCAGCTCCTCCTCGCTTGTAACCTTTTTTGAGTAAATAGTTTATGAGTCTTTTATATCATACTCTAGGTATTTGCTTCAATTCATAGAGAGCTTTCTTCAATTGTACATATAATCTAGAAATTTTGGATTGATAAAACCTTTAGGTTGTTCAACAAATGCTCTTTTTTTTTTTTTTTGTAGAAATCTATTCAGAAATACACCTTTCACATTTATTTTAAAATGTGAAATTCTTTGCACAAGCTACTAAAAGTAATAGTCTGATTAATTCTAGCCTGGCTGTAGCTGCAAATATTTTATTAAAGACAATTCCTTTAATTTGTGTGTGTCTTTGTGCAATAAGCTTTGCTTTATTTCTTGTTATATTACCAAGCTCATTTGTTTTATTTTGGAATACCCACTTGGTTCCAATCACATTAACCTTAGATCTTTGTACAAGCTACTAGACATCATTTCTCTCAAAATGTTGCAATTTATCTTGCATAGTAAAAATCTAGTGTTTATCTATTAATGCTTCTTTAATATTTTTCGGTTGAAGCATCAATGTATAACAAGCATACTTAGCCATCTCCTTGTAATCAACTTTCGGTCTGTCTCTTGTCCTTTTTTATTTATCCATACTACCAATAATCAAGTCAGTTAGATGATTCTTCATTATTTTGGATGATGGTGCTTTTTGTTGGACTCCTCCTTGCTCCTTGACTAGTTCATCTTGACTTACATTATTAGAATCGCTATTGAGGAAGTCTTACAAGTGGTTTGCACAAGCTCATCATCATCATATTTTCTAATGGAATATCCTCAACCACTACATTGATTGATGTTCTCTTGTTGTATACATGGAAAGCTCTACTATCGTTAGAGTACCTAGGAAAGATATCCTCATCACTTTTTTTTGCTCAAACTTTCCTAGTTGTTCTTTGTTATTCAGAAAATAACACTTGCTCCTAAAACAAGTAATTCAGTTGTGGCTTTCGACCATTCCAAATCTCATAAGTCGTCTTTTTAATATGTGGCCTAAAATATGTCCTATTAATAATGTGTGTTGTGGTATTTACTACTTCTGCCTACCATTTATGTGGTAATTCCTTGGCATTCAACATAAATCTAGCCATTTTAGGAATAGTTCTATTCTTCCTTTCAACAACATCGTTCTATTGAGGTGTCTTCAGTGTTGAAAATTCGTGTTGAATTCTATTCTTAACACAAAGATCATTGAACAACCTACTGTCAAACTCCTTTCCATGATTACTTCGTATCCGTTTCACTTTTACTCCTTTCTAAGTTTCCATATTTATATATAATTTCTGAAATGCATCAAAAAGCAAATGATTTTTTACTTTAGAAACTCACCCAAATGAATCTCGAAAAATCATAAACATATAGCATAACATACATTTTTCTATCAATACTCTCTGTTTGAATAAGGCCAAACAAATCAATGTGGATAAGTTCTAGAACTAATGTTGTAGCAACTTGTTGAACTTCAACATATGATGCTTTAATTTGTTTGCTATTTTAATATGCTTTATATTTATTTCTATTGACTTTGCCTAGCTTAGGTAGTCCACGAATAGCTCATGTTGAACTCAATACTTCCAACTGGGTGTAATTAACATGTCCTAACTTTTGATGCCATAGTTTAACTTTATCAAATTTAGATATTATACACTTATGAGAGTTACACCTATATATTTAATGGCAATTGCCAGACGGTCTATTTTTAGTGATTACATAGTTACTAGCTTTGTCTCCAACAAGACATTTTGCCATATCAAAATTGACTGGCAAGTCTCATCATACAATTGACTAATGCTTATCAAATTCGCTTTCAATTCATCTACGTGCAAAGTTTTGAGTTTTGGTATACCTTTAATGTTCAATATACTTGTGACAACAACCTTTTTTTTTTTTTTAGAGCAGTCATCAAATGTGATTGAAGTACTACCACTCTTAACTTCATAATCAACTAGGAATTCCTTTTTTCCTATCATTTGCTCTGAGCAACCACTGTCTAGTTACCACACGTCTTTCATCAAGGATTTTAGAGATATGTGAACCCCATATGCCTGATGCATAAGATTTGGATGTATAAAAATCATACAATTCTAAATCCATCCCTAACCAAGTTTTAATTAAAATATTAATTCCTAAATTACACATATGAGCAAGAATACTCACCGCAAGTATAATATAGGAAATTAACAAGTATCAATCCTCAAGGAACAACTACTATTAATTACTTTTCATTCATTATGTAACCGATACAATAAAGTGATAAGAGAATGAAAGGAAAATAAAGAAAAATATATACAACTCAAGGATGAAAGAATATGCAATTTAGACAAATATTCTTGAAAACATGTCAATGAATCACTTAACAATTATCATAACTAATTATTAACTTTGCATCACGAAGGAATTCAAATAGACCCACATAGCTAAATTAATGAACATATTCTGTCTCAACCAATTTACCTAAAGGATGCATTAATATCAATCCTTACATAAATCACTATATTCTAGGTGATTTAAAGTATGAAATTAGCAATTGACTCTATATTCTAGCAATCATCAACTAACCTTTGATTATCTCAGTTCTTGACAATTAACCCCATTTTCAAGTAAGTTAAGAGATAACAGCTATAAAATTAATTAAATTAAAACCACTATCAACCTCTTTTGCAAGCAAGTCAATAAGAAAAATCAATCAATCAATTCCTTAATTAAAGCAAATAATCAAATAACAAGAGCAATAACTAATTGATCAAAAGACTAAATTAACTAAAAGGTCATGAATCCCGAAATAATGCCAAATTACAATAAAAATGTTGATCACATCATTATTCTAGAAAAATAAAATATATGTAAAAGAAAGAACTCATAAATAAGTCTCCTTCATCTTCTTTGAAGACTTTCTTGAACAATATCCCTTTGAGTGATGAATTTCCTCTTCAATGATTGATTTGTAGCTTTGATCCTTGGATTCATATCTTTCACTTGCATTTTTCTTGCTTAAATAGGCTCTCAAGATACCAAAAATCATTCCCCAAGAGTTCTAGACCGAGTACAAGTTGCAATATACTAAAACCCTTACAAAGTTCCCAAATCTGTGTACAAAAAGGAAAATCGCCGACTCTAGCAGCATAAGGCTGGCGCCGACCCAGTCCCACATGGCCGGTGCAAGCTGTGCTCTAGCCCTATGGAATTGCTCTATTTTTTGGCCTTTTTCCCCTCTATTTCTAGATTAGGGTTGGTGCCGGCTCCGTGAGACATGGCTGGCGCTGGCCGTGCACTGGTACGGCGATGGTATTTTTCTTTTTTTCCATCAATTCTGCATAAAAACACTAAAATACCTTTCCAAAGGTGAAATATCAAATATGAAAGAATATGACGAGTTATTGCATCAAATGATTACAAAATATCTTCAATTAACAATGAAATTAATGATGATTTTAGCCCCTATCACATTCCTCTACACTTGAATCTTTGCTTGTCCTCAAGTAAAGTACTTAAGGAAAATAAGAAAACACAAGGTTAACTTTCAAAAATTTTAACTATAACAAAAATACAATTTTCCTTCAAACTTTAGACATGATCTTGCTATTCTTTTAGCCATTTGAAAACATTCACAAATTGAAGCATTAGATTAAAAATATCAAGGCATTTGAGTCAAGTTAAGCAAGTTTATACTTTAATCTAAGAAAATTATTTCACCCCTCAAGAAAAAAAGTAGACAATATGAATCATACAAGTTGAGCTATCTAACCAATTTAAGCATTATAAACTCAAAAATTACACAACTTAAGTAATGATTTAAGGAAAACACTCCAAATGAAAACATTGATCACATCATTTTTAAAGAAAAAGAAAATAAAGGAAAAAGATAGGTACTCATAGACAAGCCCTTTAACCTCCAATGAAACTCCTCTAAAATCAATGCTCCTTGAGTGATAAATTTCTCTAGAGAAAATATTACATGGTGCACTCTAAATATATTTCCAATTCTCCATATTGTGCACTACACTATTCCTACATGAATAAACTCTATTTAAGCTCTGCTTTTCTAGTCCAGACTGTAACATCCCCTAAATTAGTGGCCTAGATGGCCAGGGATGTCATCTCATCCTTTTGGACTAAGGGTCTTTATAACAGGGAAAAAAATAATAAAAGAAAACAAGGTAAATTAAATACTTAAGTAGACCTCAAAGTTGGAATTTAAATTTTACAGTCTAGATAAATCCTTAGTACTTGGCATGCCATAGTTGAGCTTCGCTGACAGAAATTAAATATAACAAGATGGGATAGAATTATTAAAGCATTAAGATCTAATTCTATTACAAAAGGAGCTTCAACTCTCAGTCTCGATAATCTTAGACTACCACGAAAATCATAGTTTGAAAATTTGTGTGAGATTATAAATAATCTTAGTGAGTCCATAGTATGAAAATGGCAGTTATAAAATCAATGGCATGATGCATGAATATAATAATTCAAATGGTTGTAATCGTAAGAAAATTTCAACATTATGTCTCAAATTTCATTACCAAATTTTGGAGAGAGAATTCAACAAGTATAATTAGGTACGATATCTAGAAAAGAATTTTGAGGGGCGATTTTTTTTTCCAATAAAAAATTGATGCGAATGTTCATTGCGACAAAGTCTTGAACTCATCATTAGCAAGCCATATTGCGTATTGAGCCTGTATATCTATGATACTTTACAAATATGACCTCTATATAATCAATACCAAAATAGCATAATGTGTATGGTGTATATCCTTCCAGAGAGAAAACGTCGTCATCCCTCTCATAAATGAACAGACCAGATGTCCCATATCAGTTCTCCGGTTCCTCTTGGATACCGTGTTGTTAGCTAAGGAGCCGAATCAACTACTAGGATTGACACCTCGTTTGGAAAAGACAGTTTTTTGGAGACGGCCAATCATTCGAAATTCTCTCTTGATCTAAAAAGAGGTAGTCCTATAGTCTCGTCCCTTAAGTACTCAAGTCTAAAATAGTACGGTTTAAGAAATTCCCATTCCGTTGTGGAATATACAATTTCAGTTCAAAAATTATTGTTCCAATTCCCAAAACTCAGTGTTTTCCATTTATCCCAACTAGAAAATGAAAATTCATGTTTTCTCTCCAAAATTTCCCGAAGGTAGAAGATTCTTTCATCCATTCTAATAATATTTGTTCAAATCGTAATAAATTATGCAGTTTCATAATTTACCTCGAATGAGATATCAACAGGAGCCAAATATCATGTTATGATTTTCACAATTATGTGCTTGAATCAAAATTTGGAATTATGTGCAAACACTGATACATGACTCCTAATCAAACATGATATTTCATATGAAAATTCTTTAAGATTGATCACGCTAAATTTTTATATAGGAGTAATGATGTAAATAAGGGTAATACCAAGAAAAATAAAACGAATTATTCCAAAACATTAATTCGATAAATAGTGTGAAAAATCCTATTATCGTGTGTGCACAATCATATAATTTCTTATAAAATTATTTTACATAAACGAGTCGTGAGATGCAAGGACTTACCTCTTATCTAAAAACTTAGCAAAATAGCTTCAACTTATCTTAGGATCTTCTTCCTCCTAAGTCCAACTCCAAATCTAACATAAGTTTCACAAGAATTAACCTCTTGTCCACAAGCCCAAAAGAGCATTTAAAATAAATCCCTAAGGGGGAAAAAAGATTACTTATACTCTAAATAATTTACTATTTGCTAATGCTAATCCTAATAAACCCAGACCTTCACTTAGTCAAATGAACCCCAACACACTTATTTCTCAAGTAAGTTAGGAAGGAAGAGTGTTTTGCAAAGATTAAAATACATATGGGCTTTACATACATAAATTATTAGGATTTCATTTCCTAAAAATAATCAAGGAATGATTGGAAGTGTATAAAGAAATATAATAGGTTTCTAATGAGTCAAAGTATCCCATAAGATTTCTATAAGTTCATTGGAAATTTAGTTGTGGCAATTTTCAAGGCAAAAATTCATATTATTTACTTCTAGGTTAAAACTCTGTTTTGAAAGCAATTCAAGGGTCTCAATGATTGACTTAATTTACTAAGAAAAACATTTTATTTCTCAGTGAAAATTTCCAGTTTCACAACACTAGATGTTACATAAATTACCACATAATCCTTTTCCCAAACCTCTTTTGAAAAATAGGTCAATCAATTTTTGAAGGAGTTCGCCGGAACAGTAGCTATACTGAAGCAGTAATTTTCAAAAATTCATATCTCACAATCTATAAAGACATTTTCAGTGATTCTTGAACCAAAAATTTCCTAATATCTCAAAGTTTGTTTTGTGAACAATTCAATTCAAAAATACAACAGGAGGCACATTTTTCAGGGGTTCAAACTTGGGTTACGAACAGTGGTAGCTTATTCATATTCATATCGCACCACAATTTCCAATCACCAAACCCTGGTAAACCGTCAAATAAGTTCCCATCACAACCTAGATCCTGTAAAACATCATACAAAAGATTTCATGATCATAGTTTGGCTTAAAAACCCAACACCCAAATGAAAATCCAAAAATTCCAGCAAGCACTCTATTTCCCCCAACAATTATCTTAAAGCATAAGGAACACCAAAACAAACCCAACTAGTCAAGATAAAACATCACACATATAGGGCGATGTTTTCATAACATAAATACAATTTCATTAATAAAATTTGTAGCATTCAAAGCATAGATTCATGGAGCAATGCCTAAATAGAATTTTTGGCACTCATAGAGCAACTTTCGATTTTGAGAAAAAAAATACAACAAGACAAGCATTCCACTCACAAAATATCAATTTTCAAGTGATTTTACATCTTCCTAGACTTCATTTATTATGTCCCCATGGAGAAATCATGCAAACAAGGCATCAAAGCCATTTTTTCAAAAATTTGGCAGTGCACTCAAATTTTCGATTTTCAAGCTTATTGAGTGAGCAAAATGAGTTCGTAACATAAAGGGCTTCATTTTTCATATCATATACCAAACCCCTAACATAAATACAATAGTTTTGCATCACATACTTTCACCCATAATGCATAAAACTTCTAAAATGCTAACTGTCCAATAGAGACATTTTCGGCCATAGCATGAACAAGAGAGGAAAAAAATGAATCCTTTGCCACCTCTTGTAGCTTTAATCTTCTATAAATGAAAGTTGACAAGATGAAGGCTTGATCTTCAAATCCTTTGCCCTCCTATGGAATGTTTCTACAAGGAAGATTTTCAAGAAACAAAATGGAGGAGAAGTGAGGCTATGATGTTTTTCGGTTACAAGGAAAGAAATAGAAGGAAAGTTGATAATGTTACCTCAATCTTCTAACTCAAAACCACAGAAAAATGTCTCTTCAACCTCCAAGGAGTGATGCACTACAAGAAATTTGCCAATTTGCCATGGACAAATCCGTGGCAAATCTATGGCTAAATTGATATTTGCCACGGATTTGTGACGGAATTGGTCCGTGGCAAATACCTTCGTCGCTAAGCATTTTTTGCCATGGACTTTCTTTTCCGTGGCAAATTGCCACAGATTTGCCACGGATTATTTAAGTTGGTATCACATTTGGAGAGAAATATTGCGAGGGAATCGTGGCAAATCCGTGGCAATCTGCCATGTATTTTCCACGGACATTTCTCAAGCAAACATAGTCGGATTTGCCACGGATGTTTCTCAAACATGTACCATCCGTGGCAGATTGCACGGATTTGCCACGGACATTTCTCAAGCAGATACAATCCGTGGTAAATCCGTGACAATCTGCCATGGATTTGCCATGGAAAGCGTATGTTCCATATCATTTCCGTGGCAAATCCGTTGCAGATTACCATGGATTTGCTATGAACGTTTCTCAAGAAGGTTCTGTTTCGTAGTAAATCTGTGGCAATCTGTCATGGATTTTCTATGAAAATAATATGAAATATTGCCATGGAAACATTATTTTTTTTCATAATAAATTGTCACGGATTATTAAAAATTAATTTTTTTTGAATTTGACCCACGTATAATTTCCTGCCAAACACAATAGAATCAACTCATTTAACACTAAATATAATAAAACACAAATTTCTCATTTGAAGTCAATTACTAAAGTCAATTGACTACATATCTAACATACGCCCACAATTGTATATAACTTTTTTTTCTATAGAACTACTTGACTAATCTGCATGCCCTTATATCTACATTTATTAGCATCTTAAAACATACAAACTTCCCAACATCTTTGTGTTTCTCACAATTTGCTTCACCACTTGAGCTTCGCAGGAAAATACTACAAAAAGAAAAGAAAATACATCATCAATGAATTAGGTAAAGAAAGAAAAGCAATACGAAAATTACTTTTAAAAAAAAATACGAAAAAATTTCCCTATATATTGGACGTTTCTAGGCACAAAACCACCACAAAATCAACAACATAAAAAAAAAAAAAAACATTAACTGTCACAACAATTATTCAATAGAACTAATATAAGGATAATCACCCATTACCCATAGGGAATGATCACGCATCACTCACGAGGAATGATAACCTATCACTCACGGGGATCCATTCATATAAGTAAAAATCAAGAGGAAAAAAAGATGCAGTGGGAGCAAAGTAAAATAGCATATAGATCCTCCTCCTTGTCTCTTTATCTTCCTCCTTATATCTTTTTCTTCTTGTCTCTTCATCTTCCTCCTTATCTCTTTCTCTCATTGTCGCTTCACCTTCCTCCTTTTCTTTTTCTCTCCTTCTCAGCCCTCCCTCCTAGGTTCTTTCTCATAGATATATGTATATCTCTTAGTCATCAGGCATTAGTGGAAACCAAAAAGGCACCGAGATTTCTTATTCGAATTTCTTTCTCAATGATGGATAGTTGTAATTCGTTTGAGAGGTGGTCAAATTTTGAAATAACTTCCAATCAAGACCATTTTGATATGTTTTCCTTTTCGAGTCATCCACTTCCTCTTGATTTAAGGTGAGATACTTTTAATTTTTTTTTTAAATGGAGTTTTCATTCGTCTTCTTTATCTCGTTTAGTTTGTTGTGTTATAAATCAGTGAAAGTTATGAACATGCTGCTTTGGATTTCCAATTTGATCTACCTATTCAAGAGACTATTTTTTTTGCTATTCCTATGATGGATAGTTGTAATTCGTTTGATACGTGGTCAAATTTTGAAATAACTTCCAATCAAGACCATTTTGATATGTTTTCATTTTTGAGTCAACTACTTCCTCTTGATTTAAGGTGAGATACTTTAAAAGTTTTTTTTAAAGGGAGTTTTCACTCGTCTTCTTTATCTGGTTTGGTTTGTTGTGTTATGAATCAGTGAAAATTATGAACATGTTGCTTTGGATTTCCAATTTCAACTACCTATTCAAGAGACTATTTTTGATGCTGTTCCTCTGATGGATAGTTGTAATTCATTTGAGAGCTGGTCAAATTTTGAAATAGCTTCCAATTAAGACCATTTTGATATGTTTTCCTTTCTGAGTCAACCACTTCCTCTTGATTTAAGGTGAGATACTTTTAATGTTTTTTTTTTAAAGGGAGTTTTCACTCATCTTCTTTATCTGGTTTGGTTTGTTATGTTATGAATCAGTGAAAGTTATGAATATGCTGCTTTGGATTTCCAATTTCAACTACCTATTCAAGAGACTATTTTTTATGCTATTCCTCTGATGGATAGTTATAATTCGTTTGAGAGGTGGTCAAATTTTGAAATAGCTTCCAATCAAGAAGATTTTGATGTATTTTCCTTTCCGAGCCAATCACTTCCTCTTGATTTAAGGTGAGATACTTTTAAGGATTTTTTTTTTTTAAAAGGAGCTTTCACCCGCCTTCTTCATCTGGTTTGATTTGTTGTGTTATGAATCAGTGAAAGTTATGAACACGCTGCTTTGGATTTCTAATTTCAACTATCTATTCAATAGACTATTTTTGATGCTGTTCCTCTGATGGATAGTTGTAATTCATTTGAGAGGTGGTCAAATTTTGAAATAGCTTCCAATCAAGAACATTTTGATATGTTTTCCTTTCCGAGTCAACCACTTCCTCTTTATTTAAGATGAGATACTTTTAAGATTTTTTTTTTAAAGGGAGTTTTCACTCGTCTTCTTTATCTGGTTTGGATTGTTGTGTTATGAATTAGTGAAAGTTATGAACATGCTGCTTTGGATTTCTAATTTCAACCACCTATTCAAGAGACTATTTTTTATGCTGTTCCTCTGATGGATAGTTGTAATTCGTTTGAGAGATTGTCAAATTTTGAAATAGCTTCCAATCAAGAACATTTTGATATGTTTTCCTTTCCGAGTCAACCACTTCCTCTTGATTTAAGGTGAGATACTTTTAAGGTTTTTTTTTTTTTTTAAAGGGAGTTTTCACTCGTCTTCTTTATCTGGTTCGGATTGTTATGTTATGAATCAGTGAAAGTGATGAACATTCTACTGTGGAGAAAATGCCTATTGAAGGTATCACTTCAAATGAAGTTCCTATAGAGAATATGGTAATTAGGAGCTCCAAGACACTATCAAGAGCAACCATTTCGAAATACTTTTACATGTCAATGACTCGAGCGGCCAAATAACTGAATGTTTGCCGAACCAGTCTAAAAATAAGATGTCGGGAATTGGGAATTCGTAGATGGCCTTATAGAAAATTTATGAGCTTAGAGACCCTAATCAAGACTTGTTTAGGTTCTTTCTCACACACACTTGAGAAGAGAATGGCCATTGAGATACTGGAACGTGAGAAGAAGTTAATGGAAGAAATCCCTGATGCAAAGTTGAAAGATCAAACAAATAGGCTAAGACAAGCATATTTTAAGGCCAAATATGAGAAGAGAAAACTCAGAGATTTGGAAAAAATTTTGAGAGGTAGATGTTAATCTAATTGCTTTGGTTACATAAAATTTTGAGAGGCAGATGCTACATAAGGCAGATGCTTAGGCATTAAAATCCATTGTATAAAATTAAGGTTAAGAGCAATCAACTTATTTGGAGTATCAAGATGGCCAAAAAGAAAAAAAAAATCGACAGAGTTTCTCCTATATACTGGACATTTCTAGGCACAAAGTCAGCATAAAATCAACAACATTTTAAAAAAAAAAAAACATTAACTCACAACAATGAAAGGGTAATCACCCATTACCCATGGGGAATGATCACCCATCACTCACGAGGAATGATAACCCATCACTCACGGGGATCCATTCTTATAAGTTAAAAAAAGAGAAAAAAAGATGATAACAGAGATACAAAAAATACAACAAAACAGAACAAATTTAGTGGCTCCAGCATGAACAAGCACCAATCACATGTTCAAGCATGTAGAATTTGTTTCACTTGTAAACATGTTATACAATGAGTAAAAGAAAAGAAAAGAATGAGAAATGTACCACAAAGCTATCATCAGTGAATAGGTCATTAGCCAAAACAACCCTAATCGTCATGAACTTAACAGATTTTGCTGCTTCTTGTTAAAGCACTACAAGAGAATTATTCAAATCAATCCAGGAAACAACATACATTTAGAGTTAAGTGTGCATGGGTTAGAAAAATCCACATATTAATGTGATGCTTACCATATTTTCAAGCAGCATTACAAAAAAACAGAACTTCACACCAACACAGTAGACTTTCTCGTAATAGGGGTACATTAATTCGTCCTTGTTAATCAATTCAGGTGGAAAACTCATCATAAAAAATAGGGAGACTTATTTTTAGAAATATATAAACTAAAATGAAAGAAAATAGAGACAAAATCCATACCTGGTGAGGATCAACAGGATAAGTTCACATGGGGTATTTCTCATCATTAATGTTGGCAATCCTAAGATTCTTCCCCGACTTATGAACCCGAATCACCACGATAGTATCTTGCTCGATAGCCATCGGCAACACAGAGTAGCCCTCATAGTCTATGTGCTCCCCAATAAAATTTCACTATTTTGTCAATTTAATCCAAACCAATCTAGTTATAACTTATAACCCTGCTACATATAAGTGCTATAACATTATGGAAGCATTCATATCCAGTCATCATCCATGTCCAGTATCAACCAACTACATCACTGCCACTACCTTCTAAATATGAAATGAAGAATCCAATGATCTATTCCAATTGGCAACAAAAACGAGAATTTTAGTCTGATTAATCATGTTCAAAACCCAAAAAATGAGCTCAAGAAGAGATTTAGGTGCCGAGTTTTTTAGATTTGAGCTGAAAATGAAGTGCAAAAAGTGATATTTACCCGGAAAAAGGTGAACCTTTGATGGGTTTCTGCCCATATTTCCTTAAAGACCAAGAATTTGAAGGTGGGTATAATTCTGTTTTGCATTTTGATCCATCTCCATCTCCATCAGGTACAAGCTGGGGCCGGCGGGTGAGGGGCTGCGAGGTGGGTGCGCCGGGTGAGGAGATCTGGATGAGGGGGCAGAGACTGGTGGGGGGTTCGCAGGGAGGCCGGTGGGGGCCGGCAGGTGGGGGGATGAGGGGTGGGGAACCACGGGTGGCGGCGCCAGGTGTGGGTCGCGCAACGAGAGGGCTAGCTGGAGGCGGGAGGGGGCTCGTTGGCTGGGGCGAAGGGAGAAGGGGGCGGGGGGGAGTGGGGGCAGGGCGCGGTGGTCGGTAGAAGGGCGGAGGGGGGGGGGTAGGAGGAATAGGGAGTAGGAAGAAGAAGAAATTGGGAAATCTATGATGAAGAAGAAATTTTCTAAGTGTTTGGAAAAAAATGATTTTTTTTGGGTATATTATCTCAAAAAATTTGGAACAAAAAAATGAAAAAATGCCGTGGCAAATCTGTGACAATCTATCATGGATTTGTCAGGGATTAGTAGCAATTTTTGTGATTTCGTGGCAAATCCATGGCAAATAGTCAGATTGGCCACGGAACACAAAAAAAAATTGTATATTTATATAATTTTAAATTTTATATAATATCAATTATATTATCTTTTTTATTAAATGATTTACACACACACACACACACACATATGTATAAATACACACACACACACACACACACACACATATATATATATATATATATATATATATATAATACATCTTATTTTCAATTCCATTTCAAGAATGAGTGCATTAGAAAATAAATAAATCAGGATACTTACAAAATATTTCGTCATTGTTATTTAAAATATATGGAACAAAAATTAAGACAAATCAATATAATTAACAAATTAGAACAAAAAAAGAAAAAAAATGCCATGTCAAATCCGTGACAATCTGCTACGAAATTGCCACGGATTAGTGGCAATTTTGTTATTCCGTGGCAAATAGTTATGGATTTGCCACGGAACACACAACACAATAAAAATTTAGCCATTTCTTTTTTTCACTACTTTATGTAATATTCTTTTTTATGTACTCTCAATGATAATATAGTACTTCAAAATAATTTTCTATGGCTTTTAGAGTCGGAATAAAAATAAAATTACATTGTTTCTTTAATGTTTATAATTTTAATACAAATCTGTATTTCGATACTAAAAGATAATACATCTTATTTTCAATTCCATTTCAAGAATGAACGCATTAGAAAATAACTAAATCAAGATACTTAAAAAATATTTTGTCATTATTATTTAAAATGTATGGAACAAAAATTAATACAAACCAATAAAATTAATAAATTAGAATAAAAAAAGGGGAAAAAATTGCCGTGGCAATCTGCCACAGAATTGCCACGGATTAGTGGCAATTTTTTTATTCCATGGCAAATAGCCACGGATTTGCCACGGAACACACAATAAAATTTAGCCCTTTCTTTTTATCACTGCTTTGTGATTCTGTGACAAATCCGTGGCTAATGTTTGGCATAAATTTGCCACGGAAATGTTTCCATCGTAAATCGGTGGCTAATATTTAGCATAATTTTTTGGCGCCTTTTTGCTACCAATTTGCGACGGAATATTTTTGCATCGCTACTTGCTACTATTTCCATCGCAATTTCATGGCAAATTGCCATGGATTTGCTAGGGCATTTTTTCCCCTCACAAATTGCTTGTATTTTGTTGTTCCGTGGAAAAATCCATCGCTAATTGCCTAAGAAAATATTCTGTGGCAAAAATCCGTGGCAGATTCACAATTTTCTTGTAGTGATGCTAGCTTGTGGAAGATGGATTGCAAAGCCAAGAAGTGAGTGTGTGAGCTTGTGTTTTCGGCTGGGTGGAGGAATAAAACCAATAATTGGAATACCCTTGCTATCAGCAGCTTGGCAGAAAGGGGAGAAAGACTTCTCTTCTAGAGAGAAGTTGGAGAGAAAAAATGATTTTAGAGAGAGAGAAGGTGGTGGCCGGCTAGGGTGGTGTTGGAAGAGAAAAAAAGATGATTTATACTGAGGTTTTTAAGCATCCAATGGTTGAGATGAATTTATATAAATATACCCTAAATTCAATGGCTAAGATGAAAAGTATTTTGTTAGGTTAAAATGATCATTGGATCTTGGATATAAGTTTTGGGTCAAATGATGAAATTGGTCAAATAGTCAAAATTGGTCATGACTCGAAATTGACCAACACTTTTTAATTAAAAAACAAGGCCAAACTCCTAATTAAATTCAAGAGTGTATTTTTCAAAAGGGGAAATTCATTGTTATAATATTATTTGAAATGTGATACACTAATTAATTTGACTAATTTGTCTACTACACATAATACATTTATATATATAATGCATAATTACTTATATATAATTCACCTACTACGAACCATACAAATAATTAACTTAATACACTTACTTTCTCTAAGAGAATTCATATAAAGAGCACATGAAATAGCCACATGCAATGCATTTAATTTATGAAGCGGGATTAATTCGATCAAGTAGTTATTTCCCTAACTCTCAATTTAGTAAGGTGTTACACAGACTTACTTTAATTTTGGAGCTTTCTTACCTTTATCAAATTTAGGTTTGACAGACTTCCGACCAAAGTGAAGATCTTTTAATTTTTTCAAGCGCTTATTCCATCTGTGAACTGTAAGAGAACAATAGTCACACTAAATAAGAGGTTTTTTTTCCCCTGCTTCTCTCTAAACTTTTTTAATTGTCCTCAGTGACAGTCGTATTTGTATAGTGTGTAACAGCACTTTTGTTAGATTCATCATATCCCAAACCTATCTTAATTATCCAGTGGTACTTTTCCAAAAGCCAACACTTTATCTAATTTAGCTTTTCTAGTATTCAATCTTTTGATAGTTAATTCGGCATTTAACAATAGCTAATTTGTTGTTTGCAACTATTGATCCTCGAGTTTCAACTCATTTTTCTTATGATCAAGTTCACTTTTATATATGCTTAATTTTTTATGTTGATCATTAAGTGTTTGATTGAGTTATCCAACCTATTTCTTTACTTGTTTGATTTGCTTCATACCTTCTCACCATTTAGAGTACATCAATTGACATTTATCTAAAAGTGCTTCTAGTGTTATCTCTTCATCATCACTGTCAGATATATCGTCTTCATTATCAATGATTTGTTCTTTGATATTGCATTGAATGCAATATTGCTAGATTAACCAAAGTCATCTCCTTCATCAGTGCTCAACTCCTCTAGATAATCTTGAGTATCATCCTCATTATCACTCAAGGTGGTGTTGTAGGATTTGTTCTTCGGTTTGTTTTTCGAATTTTCACAATCAACGCAAATATGTCCAATTCCACCACTGTGAAACCCCCACCTAAAGCCAACCCTAGTGTAAGGGGATTGGGATGCATATAATATTTTTTTGCATGAATATATATATTTTTTAATGAATTTATTTGTTTTAGAATTATGATTTATAATCTAGAAGGCTTAGTTGTGCTTATTGAGTAGGAAGGGTAAAATGGTAATTTTCTTGAGGTCAAAATAGGAAGAAAGCTTGAGGATTAAATAAGAAGAATATTTGGGAGAGAAAATAATAACAAGAGTTGTTGTGGTTTAGTGGTTAGAGCTTTGGAATTAGTCCCTAAGGTCTTGAGTTCAAATCCCATAATTTAAGTTTTATCATGATTATTTTTATTTTATTTAAGGTTGAATTTTTCCTCCCTTGCATTCCATAAGTAGAAATAGGAGTGTGGTCCTAGGCGAGACATGAAGGGGATGTCCTAATCCTATTCTTATGCCCTAAAAGAATTCTTAAGGGATTCATGTCCTTTTATTCTCTAGCTTACCTTAAATTCTTTACCAATTAAATTTGGTCAATTTATCCAAATCCATATTTTAATTTCAGAAAATTCAGCATGGTTTATTGACCTTGGAATTTCAAAAATGGCTCTTAGAGGATAGAGTTTTGACTGAAAATAGAGAAGGAGTTAAGGAAGGTTCCCAAGAGAATTAATTTCCATGGTTGAACCTTCAAACTCCACTCCAAAGTATTCGTCTTCTTCATTGAAGCAATCTGAAAATTTTCCAGGTTCTTGGACAGTCTAACCTTTGAAAACATCAACCATTCTTCTTACTCAAATGCTGCCAAAAAAATGGCCAACTTGTTCAGCTTGAAGACTAAAATTCTTTGCCAAAAACCGGACTGCACAAAGCTGTGCAAACAAGAAAAAAATTCTGGATAGGCCAAAAACCAAAGCTATTTCTTCTGCCTTCAAACCAGTAATTTACCTCTACTTTTCCTCCTTAAAGAAGGCTAGAAACCAGCCTTAAAGGACCCTCAAATACCTCTTCAAACTCTCTACAAATTGGCTGGAACATTGCAGAAAAATTGCACAGCAAATTTCAGCAAACAATTTGAATCTCAAACTAGAAAAATTCCAGCCTTGCTCTCTCTTCAAGCCTTGTCCAAAAACCACCTCAAACTTCTGTGAAGTTAACCTTAGTCAGCCATGAACTGAACTCCATTACCCTCCTCCACTGACCTACACAATCGGACTCCATAGGCACTCCTCAAATTCCTTCTTCAATTACTCCAATCAAGCTTTCAATTGAAGTTTAAAAATTCCAGCAATTGCTCCATGAAAACTCCCTTGGATTAAGCTTCAAACAACCAAATTCTCCCACCATTGCACTCAGAATTTCAGCCAACCTTATAGCTCTTTCAACCCTCATTCATTTCAGCAAAACCACAGCAAAACCAGTAAGCCATTGTAGCTTCCAAGAACCTCCATCAATTAAACAACATTACCATATCTTCTACTTTAAAACACTCCATAAATTACTCCATTTGAATTTCAAACAACCAGATTTCCCTCTTCTTCCTAATCTAAAAATCAAACCACAGAAATCCCTCAATCATTCGGCCAACATATTCAGCATTTCGTCTAGCTTTCTCTCCAATTCTCTCTATTTCTCCAAGAACACACCCTACCTTTCTTCAAGCCTAAGACCACTCTAAACACCTCCAATCCCTTCCAAAAACTCCATATCATGCCTACTCACTCCCAGAGTCCATTTCTGGATTTTATAACATCAAATCTTGAAAACAACAATCTGCAATCGGATAAAAAATCAGAATTTTTCTTGAAGTCTCAAGAACACCATCAAGGTAACCAAGAACAATTTTGTTCATCTTCTTACCTTCAATCTTTAACATGATATACTAATACTCTCTCTCTCTCTCTCTCTCTCTCTCTCTCTCTCTCTCTCTCTCTCTCTCTCTCGACCGAAATGGTTACTACAACCATGGCTGTTTTTCTTCTTCTCTCTTGGTCGGTTCAAGCCTCCCAAGCGTGTGGATCTCCTTAAACCTTCATCGAAATAGTCATCAACCAAGTATTTCTCTTTAACCTTTTCTTTAATTCTAAAGTCACGTCTCTTAGATGTTGATGGAAAGGGATAGAATATGATTAGGGATTGAGTATATGCTTTTGTATGAAGGAGTTGAGATTGGAGCATGTGAATGTTTGGCCTTGGTTAAGCTTTATGAAATTTCTTATGGATCGATGCATGTTCTTCATGTCTTAAGTGAGTATGAATGTTTAAGCATGCTATATATTATGTCACATTTGATGAATAGGGTATTATGTTCTTGTTTTCATTGAAGCCATGAATATGATTATGCTTAGTAGAGATTTAGTCATGTGATAGTAGGTATGGATTTAAGCCTTTATTCATGAATAGAATGGTTTGTTGATTGATGTTGGAGTTTATGTTCATGATTCTTGTTAGCAATAGGAAAATTGTGATCATGACTTTGTTGATCCTAAGCTATTTTAATTGGCCAATTTTATTACGTTAATTAAAATTAATATTATGATTTCCACCAAAGATTTCGAAAACCCTAGGAAGTTGGAATTGGAATATTAAATGGAATAGTAATATTTTAGCCAAATAAATGATATCTTTTATTAAAGATAATATATATAAATATTTATATATAATAATAGTAAATAAATAAAGCCTTTTATATAAATAATAATAATAGGTAAAATATTAATCTTGTAGGCCATATATTCATAAATACCATTGAAATTTATTTATTATCTATTGATCAAAATTTAATAAAATTTATTTATTATTAATTTTATTTATTATTTTCTATCTATTAATTATTAATTAAGAGATTAGTAATAATTTATTATTTATTTTAATAATATCATCTAGGACTTAGGATTCTTCATCAATTAAACCCTACTTTATTTATTAATAACAACACTTAAGATTTGTAATTGAACCTATAACTTATTAGTAATTATTTTACAACCCCTAGCTATTTTCACTTATCAAGCTAGACTTATTTTATAAAACCCTTTATCATCTAGCCTTAAAGCTTAGGACATTAGGGTCATGATTGTAATAAGTTGAATTAGGGTTGTTTATGGAAACGAATATAGCTTGAGTATAACCATATGACTTGTGTTTACCCCAGGCGGGGTTAAGTCAGCTTTGAAAGATTTGTGAACTTGCAAGCAAAGGATCAGGTAAGCTCCTGCATAAACTCATTTGATGACAAAAGGTTACTATGGCAAGCCAAATGCGAAGTGTATGGACACTCATTTTGTAAAGGCAATTAAGGACTGTTTCCTTTTTATTTCAGTCAAGCAAATCATTTGAAAATTTAAACAAGCAATTTTGCACAAATACTAAACTCTTTCTAAAACCCAACTTTGACAAGAATTTTATAAACCCTTAATTGCTATTTCCAAATAAAGTAATGTATTATCAATTTTCTCCTAAGTGGGACAATCAATGTTGAGTACTCAATAAGGGTAGGTTAGTAGTACTAGTTTTGAAGAGCAAAAGCGAGTCTTTTGGCAGGAGGCCACCTCCAGAAGATGAACTCAACTTAGAGAAGCGACAGTACTACTTAGTCATACCGGTCCGAGCTAGCAAGTTTCAGTCAGGTGGACTGTGTATTTTCGAAGTGGACAACCGGTATGTTTGGGTTTACAGAAGGAGGAGTATCTTACCCGGTAGGCCGATCACCTACCTTTTTGTCAGTCTGCACAAAGTATGGCATTCTGACCGTTATATGATCATGGGGCCCAACGTGTGGTAACCCATGGCTACCCATTTGAGTGGTTATATTTATTGTGCACATGTATGATTTGAAAAGCAAACGCCACTCTTTATTTTAATCCTTATTTATTGCTTGCCAGCATTTCCTTATATACAACTTTTACAACTTGCATACATGAACTGTTTTACCTGAAACACTCAAAGCACACACGAGCTTACTGAGATTTTTATCTCATCACCTTTTATGCCATGTTTTCGGGTCGATCCTGCTGTGGAGATGAGTAGCTAGATTTGTTGCCTGCTTGGAAGACTCTATATTAATTATTTTATGTGTTGCTTTGAGAGATGATAGTAAACAATTTATTTTGGATTTATTCCTCAATTCTTTGGTTGTAGTAAGTTCAATTGTTAAAGTATTATTTTTAATTTCGTTGATGTGACCTAGTTATAAAGACCTCTTGTCCTTTGGACGGGGCGACATTCCCGGCCCTGTTGGGCCTAGGTAGTGGGGTGTTACAACCACACTCATAAAACTTTAGCCCTTTTGGAGAATTCTTATTTTCGTTATTTTTTTATCAGTGTGTGCCTTTTTTGAAATTTTGGACTTCTTGTTAAAAGTTCTACTAAAAGGTTTATTCATTTTGTTATACTTTTTTAGCATTCTGTTCACTTTTCTTGTTAACAATCATATGTCCTCATCAAAAGTTTCATTTGACTCCTTTTTAGCTTTAAGTATAATACCTTTTTCTTTAGATTTTGCCTAGGGTTGCAAATTTATTACATAGGTCTGAAGAGAACCCATTAATTCGTCCGGCTATACATCCCGACATTCTTCAATGACTGCTATTTTGGGTTGAAACCTTGATGGTAGTAATCTCAACGTTTTCCAAATTAGTCCCTTTTCTGAATAGACTTCACCAAGATGATATGCCAATTTGCAATATCTCTCAGTTTGTTACCAAACATAGCTATAGTCTCATGTTTGTCTATTTTTAACTCCTCATATTGAGTTGTCAATAGTTTTCTTTTTTACCTCCGAACTGTACTGGTTCTTCAAATATTATTTGTAGTTTGTCCCATGATTCCTTAGCAGATTGATAAATGGAGATCAGTTGTGTTCTTCTTGTCTAATCGTAGAAAAGATAGTATTTAAAGTCTTAGCATTAGCATCGCAAGTTGACATTCCTCAGTCATCTATTCTGTGATTAGTTTTTCCTCAAACACTCTAGCACTTGTACCCGTTTTAGTTGGTAGATTCCATTCAACTTCAATCGCTTTCCATGTAGAAATATCTATATTTTGAATAAAGATTCTTATTCTAGTCTTCTAATAAGTATACTTTGTGCTCTTTAGCAATGGTAGTCGTATTATCAAGTTTCATTTATTTGCTGGTCTAAATATGATTTCTAATCTAACTGCCAAGATCTCACCTGCTAAATTAATTGTAACTTCAACACAACGAACTGCTCTGATACCATTTGTTAGGTTTGGCCTGTCAATCTACTGCGATTTTGTTAAATTTCCTATTAAAGTTGTGTCAGTTTGACAGACAATAAAGTAAAGAGTCTAAAAAATACAACAAATTGGTAATGTAGTTTAGCTATTAAACATCTGCGGGTCCTAAACTAGTAAAAACTTCCACTAAAATTTAAATAAAGTTTACAAGGATAGCACTTATCTCAATCACCAAGTAATTTGATAGAACATAACTATAGTGTTTGTTTGTCAAACTTACTAAAAAACCTTCACTGCAATCAACTCCACAGATCAATTGAACTCCTTCTAATCATTGTCGCCGCAACTCAAAGGGTTCTCGTTTGACTCAACCTTTCATACAAAAAAGTTGTAGGTTTGCAGAGTGTTTTGTATTCAAGCTCATACAAATAGATGAGAATAACAAACACTGAATATGCTTGATTAATCGCTATTGCAATGCAACAAAGAGAAGCTTCAATACTACAGGTTGCAATAGATCACCCTTAGTAGATCATCATAAATTGCAAACACTCAAACTGCAACCGAAGCCTTATGGGAAAACTTCTCAGAATGTTTTCTCTCGATTCTCTATCTTTAAAACACGCGGTTTGCTTGGATTATAAAACTGCAAAACTCTTCTTTAAATAAGCATTTCTTTATTCTTCTGTAGTTCCTTTATCTCATGACTTGACCATCTTGGAATGAGATCTCATAAAATTTATACTAAGACTCTCGCAAGATTCTTTAGAGATCTTCCCTAGATAGATTTCCAAATATCATCAAAAACTCCTGCCACATCAGACACATGCCAAAAATAGTCTTCCATTCTGGTTCTACTACATATCTAGTTTGTCAAAGGCAATTGTTGTAAAACCATTAACAATAAACATATCATTGTTATTATAAAATTAATACATATAAGTGGATAAAACCTTACCTCTTAATTCTGTGTACATAGGAAGTGCAAAGTGAGAGAACTACTATTTTGTCTAAATGGAGCAAACCCTTAATTGTGGAATGGAGATTTGCAAAAGAAGTTACAAGAAATGAAATATGCTCATTACCTATGTTTGCCAATGATTTAGCTACTGTGTTTCTTTGTTTGTTCATATGCTTAATAGTGAAAGAGACAAATCGTGAGAGTAAATAAATGATCTGAAATAGATGATACAATCACCATAGAGTGGGTTTCAATATGGTAAAAATATGCACAATCTGATAGAATCTGTTTGGACATGCAGTTTTGTGATCTTCATGTAATGATACAATTTCAGTCCTTTTCCAAGGCTTTCATCTTAGTTGTGAGATGATTTGAAAAGCCAATATCTTTAGCAAAATCAGCTACAAAAGAGCCATTGAATTTCCTTATTACACCTCATATTCTTGAGTTTCTTGAATTGCCTTTAGAAGTAACATCAATATTTAACACAAAGTCATTATGATCACCAGGATTCTAGGTTACATGAATAACCTTCAATAACGTTTTAGGTGTAAGGTAATGGAATAGATATCACAAATCTCTAAAATGTGTGCATAGTAATGCAAAAGATGAGTTGCTGAAATTACTTTAAGTCATTTCATGATTCTACTCTCTAAGACCTCTTGAGTAATAGAGATCCCCTTTCTTTGCATGAACATCTATAATTCTAGACTTCCCACATGTAGATTGTAATAAAGATGCATATGAAATCTTTAATTCCACTTCACTGCTTCCACAAAAAACTGATGAAGTTTGTAATTACCAAGGACGGAGGTTGGGTGCCAAATAATCCAAATCTATGTAGCATTATTTTCCACAAATTAGAGACCATATCGCAATGTATGAAAAGATGTGAAATATCATCCATGCTTTTTCTACATAAAGGACAAATTAAATAGAGAGGAATGCCTATCTGTTGTAGCATAGGGTCAAACAGTAGGCAATTATTCAAGAGTTTCCAAAGAAAAACTTGGATTTTGGGACAAAAATTAAATTTGTAATCACCTTCACCACAAAGATTCATAAGTAGATTTTACCATAAATGAGCCATCAGCAGTCAGCATCTAGATCAGAGTATCCTTTGTTGTTGATGAAACATTTGGAGGCATGATTTAAAGTACTTTGAAAGATAAGTATCCATGAATAACCATGCAAATATTTGTTGAGTTTAAGAAATTAACTATTTAATAGGAAAGTAGAAACCCTATCAATTAGAAGACTGATATCACAAATTTTATGGTTGAAAGTCATCTCAATCCTGACCAATTGTCGTACTAAAAGCTACATGATCTAAAATGCATTTGGTATGCTATCCATTATCATTACTAGAAAATGGTGTATTAGCCATGGAATTCAACCACAAAATGCATGCATGGCTAAATACCCACAAAACACCCATGAAATATAATCCGTGGTTGATTAGTGGCTGATTTGTGAGAGAATCCAGTCAAGCTTGGCAACAATAAATCCATGGTTGATCCGTATCTGATCACCTATGTATCAGCTATGGATATATTTAAAAATTTTGGTTGAATTTATGAAAATTATTCGTGGCTGATTTGCTACGGATCAGCCACGGATTTTTTTTTTTTTGTAAAATTAATTTTATAATTGAATATATCCATGGCCGATACGTTTCTGATCGGATACGAATCGGCCACAAAAATTTTCCAAGAGGCAAACAAATTTATTCGTGTTTGATCCTTTGAGATCGGCAGTGATTCAGCCACTAAAAAATTTTAAAACAGAGATAAGGATTAAGAAATTAGCAATGGATCGTCCACAAAATAATTTAAAAAAATCTTACATTTATTAAAATTATTCATGGTTGATTCGTACCTGATCTGATACGAATCATCCACGGAATATTTTTTACAAATTCAAATAATTTTGTAAATATATCCGTGGCTGTTTCGTAGCAAATCAACTATGAATCAGCCACTACATTTTTTTGAAAAATTTTTGAATTATGGCGCTGCTGATCCGTGGCTATATAGCCACAAAATAGCCATAGGAATTTCCCTTATAGGCTGCATTTTATAGCAGACACCAATTCCATTTCTTGCAACCTATTTCCCTTAATTCCATTAGATTTTTTCTTCTTCTATCCGCGACACCCATTTCAATTGGTTTGCTCCAACACCTCCGTCGCTGTTTCTATCATCATTTGCCGCTGCAGAGGTAGCTTGCCTTCCCGCCGCAGAGGTAGCTCATGATTCGCCGTCGCCTTCTTGTCGTTCGCTGCCGCAGAGGTTGCGCCTTCCCTTGGTCTAATTACTTTAGCAGTACTATGAAGTTGAACCTATTTCTTCCCCTGCAACATGCTTACTTGATGCACCGATATTCATTCAAATTTTTTAGATATATTTCTAGAAAAATTCATTGTTTATTTTTCCCAAAGGAACTAGATTTATGACCCTTAAAAGGTCGTGTAGTAAAAATTCCTAAAAGCTAATATAAAATAAGAAAAAAATGTCTCCAGTTAAATGCAACAGAAAAGACTAATGGATTCTTTTTTAGCTATTGAATTGCAATATAATTTACCATTATTCTGTAAATCCAAGTTACAACAAAAGTTTGGTAGCTGGATTTCAGATTTCAAATTTGAACATTGTTATATATCTAAATTTTGGTGAGAGAGAGAGAGAGCTTTGAAACTTGTTTAGTTTCAAAATTACATGTAGCAAAATCAAAATACAAATATCCCTTTCTAATTGTGCTGGGAAGCTAATGTAGTTCCTTGAAATCTAATATACAAGCTAACAATTAGATTTTGTCCCCACTTTTATCTTTTTTTACACTCGATTAATTAGTAACTTTTGTGAACTGCCACAAGCTTTGTATAATTGGCTTTGATATGATATTTTGATGCTAGGAAGTTGCGTAGATAATGTTAAGAGTTCACAAGAGACAAGCAAGGTTGTAAAAATCGTTGACCTCAATGAAGGGTATATATATTAATATGTTGTATAATGCTAGCTGTTTATGTGAATTTGACATTTTATTTTGTACTTTTTTTTCTTTCTTGTATGGAAAGGGTGGAGCATTTGACATAAATTTAATACCTTATGTTGTATTTAACAAATATATTTATTTTCGCTAATTAAAATAAATTCCTTTTGAAATTCCTTTCTCTTATTTTCTCCTAATAGGTTAAATATGGATATTAATTCCAAGAAATGGCAAAACCGTCTTAATGGAAATGATCTTAAATGGCTACAGATGGTATTTCTTTCATTTCTTACAATGTCTAAATACACTTCCTGATTTTATTTGCATTTTTGTGTTTGCATATCTTCATGTCTTCTATTCTGGGAAATCAAGATCTAATAATTGTGATATTTTTTATGGTTTTTTCATTCTGATAACTTTTTAGTGTGTTTAATTTTCATTGTTTCTTTGTGTGTTCATGCATGAATATATTGGAAATTAGTTACAATATTTCTGAGTAACTTAAAAATTATTGTCATGTTTGAAAACTAGTTTAAGGTTTCCTGTTAAACTACTAAACTTATGGCTACAAAATTTATAAATCATAATCGAATAGGTGGCATATAGTTAGTTAAAATGAATGGAGATAGAAGTTGGAAGTATAATTGACTCCTCTTGGGTTGTTGAGGCATAACAAAGGAGTTTACACAAGGACTAATGAGTTCATTTGGGTTGCATGTGTGCAACCACAATTCATTCGTAATGCAATGACAAGGTGTCCTTGTTCACGGTGTAGGCTTCTGAAATTCGAAAATTGTAAAACTTGTCATGTTCACTTTCTAGACAAAGGTTTTGTGCCAAATTATTTTATTTGGACGTCCCATGGAGAAGAGCGTCAAATCCATGAAGAGGAACTGCCTTATGTAGTATCAGACCATCATGAAACCACAAATAGGTAACGAGAAATGGTATATGATACCATGGGTCATTCCTTCAATGATAATTGGGTCACGGATCCATCTAATTTCGAAGAAGAAGCACCGAATCCCAATGCAAAACAATTCTATGATCTATTGCACGAGGCAGACGAGCCATTATTTCAAGGTTGTACATGACATTCAAAGTTGTTAGTTGTGTCACGGATGTTACATTTGAAGTCAGAGTAGAATATGCCGGATATTCATTTCGACAATTAGGCTAGTCTAATTAATGAAACTCTACCAGATGATGGGAAGAAAGTGCCAGAAGATTTCTACAAGACTAAGAAGTTTGTTAAAGCTCTTAGATTACCAGATGAGAAGATTCATGTATGTGTCAATAGATGTATGCTCTTTTGGAAAGATGATGAGGAATTAATAAACTGCAAATTCTGCGATCATCTATGATACAAGCTAAGAATTTTGGAAAAATTCAAACACATTCCATATCAGAAGATGTATTACCTACCCATTATTCAGAGGCTTCAAAGGCTTTATGCGTCAAAAGAAACACCCCATGTCACAAAGACCATACGCAACAGGGCGATGAAATGAATCGCCCATCAGATGGCGAAGTATGGAAGGATTTTGACATAAAACATTCAGACTTCGCACATGAGCCACGCAATGTAAGATTGACATTATGTGCAGATGGGTTTGCACCATTTGGTATGTCTGGCAAGTCATATTCTTGTTGGACTGTCATTATTAACCCTTATAATTTGCCACTTTAGATGTGCATGAAGACCCCTTAAATGTTTCTAGCAGCGGTAATCCCGGGACTAAGAAATCCTAGGAAGATGATTGATGTGTATCTCTAACCACCTAGGCTCACGAGTGAAGAAATTTGGCAATGAGTCCAAAATATTCCCAAGGTTACTGATACCGACGGTGAAGGAACTCCCAAAGGGTATCTCAGTAGTCACAATTGGACAAAACAAAGCATATTTTGGGACCTCCCTTGTTGGTCTCCATTGCTTGTCCAACACGACTTAGATGTCATGCATATACTTAAAAACTATTTTGATAATGTTTTCAACACAGTAATGGATGTAAAAGGTAAAACAAAAGATACCCTAAATGCTTGTTATGACATCAAAAACTATGCCAGAGAAAAGAATTGGCATTGGACCCCAGAGAGAGCATTAATTAGATGAAAGGCAACTTATTGTCCCTCCAAACAAAAACACCGCATTTTGTTTTGGTGGATGAAGGATCTAAAATTTCCTGATGGCAATGCATCGAATCTATCTAGATGTGTTAATAGCCAGGAGTCTAAGTTGATAAACACCAAGAGTCATGATTGCTATGTTTTCCTGTTGCTCTTGTTACTCGTTGCTTTTAGATAAATGCTGACGGAGTCAATTTGAAATGCTTTAACTGAGTTTAGCATCTTTTTAATAACTTATGTGCCACTAAGTTGACTGTAGGAAAGATGAGAGAGTTGGAGGAAAATATTTCTGTTATATTACGTAAGTTGGAGAGAATATTTTCACCAGTATTCTTCAACTCAATGAAGCATCTTCCAGTTCATTTACCATATGAAGCTCGTATGTGCTGTCCAATTCAATATCGTTGGATGTTTCCTTTTGAAAAGTAGTTCATAAAGCACTGCAATGTCTAGAAAGTTCATTATCAAATTCTATCTCTTCATATTATAGTCAATGCTTAAATTATTTTTACCATATATAGATATCTCTATCATTTGAAAAAGAAGATTAGGAATAAGGTGAGAGTTGAAACGTTTATAGTCAATGCTTACTTGGTTGAAGGGGCTTCTAACTTTACAATTTATTATTTTGAGCAGCATATGGTAACAAGAAGTAGGCATCTAAGTCGGCATGATGATGGCGGTGATATCAGCCATTCTGCAAACAATTTATCAATTTTTAGTTTACCAAGGCGGTCAGTAGGTAGATCTTATATGCAGCGAGTTACTGACGAGGAATGCAAAGCTGCCCATCATTATGTGTTGCTAAACTATCCTGAGGTGGAACTGTTTATCATGTTCATTAAAAGCTGATTTTACAGACGAATTCTCTAATTTAAGAAAGACTCACTCTTTTGTAGCCATAATAGTATATGCTAAGTTATTTTTATGCTATCACTTTAGTATGTTTATTAGTCAATTACGCACCCATCATCCATAAATTGGACCTCATGACATTGATAAGAAAATCGAGACCCACTTTGCTAGCTGGTTCTGTAGCCATGTATGTAATGTCATGTTTGTGCAAATTATCATGTCTCTACTCTTTATAATACTAATACTGCATTATCTGACTAGGTTTTGGGTACTGATAATAATATTAACAATCAACTTTTAAAGGACCTCTTAAAAAGCCCTTTAATGGCAGTTGAAGCGTACTCCATTTACTATATTAATGGATATTGTTTTTATACCATGATCTATGGAGAAGAAAGATGAATAATGAATTATGGGGTGTGCATTAGAGGTATGACTTATGCTCAATCAACAATTGAAGTAGATTATTATGGATTGATACATGAAATACTCCATGTGCAATATCTTGGTTTGCCAGAGAAGAACACTGTATTATTTAAGTGTGAATGGTTTGATCCATGATCTCATGACAGTATGAAAGTTCATCCAAGATACAACTTGGTGGAAATAAATCATAGAAAAAGGTAGCTAAAATACAAACCATTTGTGCTAGCCCATCAAGCAATACAGGTATACTATGTTCCCTATCTAAGTACAAGATGTGATATGCGTGACTGGTGGGCAGTTTTTCACGTTAAAGTAAGAGAGATTTTTTATGTCCCAAAAGTTAAATGTGCTTATCAAAATGACCATTCCATTAGCACAAAATTAAAAATTCAAGATGATCAACTTGATCTTCTACGCAATTGGGATGCTACAGGAGAAAAGGATATCATTGGGAGTGATGGTAATAATGAAACTACCAATGAAGAAATTTAATATGAGTCTGAAAATGAGGGAGATGATGTTGATGAATCGATTGAAATTGTGGATAAGTAAAATATTCTTTTTACATATTTCTGAACTTTTCTTACATATATTATTGCATATTATTTTTTAATTTGCAAACTAACAAATCATTTACTTTACAGATATACCTCAAAATAGTTCATATTTTCATTCTGAGCACCCTACTCCATCTACCTCCAATGTACCAGTGTCACAAACTCCACAGAATCCTTTATCAGATGGGAGGATTGCTGTTGGTGATAATGCTACTACTTCTATTGTCCCTTGCTCCATTCCTTCTTCATCGCAGTGACCCATGATACACATTCTTCCAGGAAGTGATAATGTGTAAGTATATAATATATGTTTACGGAGAATATAAATTTTTACCCACAATTCAAACTATATTTTCAATACTTTTTGTTAAATCACTCTAATTTTTTTTATCAATGTCTTTGTGTTAGGTTTGGACCTATAGTGATTCAGTATAAAATTCATAACTACATCTCAGACTGCATCAAGCTGAAATTTGATGCTCTGCACAAAAGGTGGTTGCATGTGGATTTTGACACGAAGAATACTTGGTTTTAAGAATTCAAGGTAAGTGGCTAATAATTAAATGTTATGTGATCTCGTTGCTCTCCTATAAAGTTTTGAGTTGAAGTATCTTATATTATTTATTTTTATTGTAGAAACGATATAGATGGAGGGCAGAGAATAGTGCAATGATCTGAAAGTTTGGAACACCAAGGTAGGGGAGCTATTCCGATGGATTATTGCTTCAGCTAAAAAGGTATGGTTGAAAGATAGAGTTAAACTTCCATGGATGCCTAAGGATGTATTTGATGCTATGGTAGCATATTGGCAGAGTCTAAAAACACTGGTACGAATAGAGCAGAATTCTCATAATTGCCGAAACCATAGAGAGAATGTCTCATGCATGCACACGGGCGGGCCCATTCCACATCTCGCACATGCATATCGCATTGTAAGTGTTGAATAAATTTTAGATATATGAATACTTAGTAAGTTAAATCATAAAGATAAATACCATACAAATTTATTGCAGGCAGCAAAGAATGCTGGTGTTCTATCGAATACTCTTGAGCTTCACAGAGAGTTACATCAACACGAGGTAGAAGGCAGGATAGAATTCATCACACCATATCATTACGATCTTCGTGTAAGTTATTATTATACTATATTTGACTTAATATCCTTCATTAAATTTTTATTGATTCATTCTAAAATCTTGACTTAATTTTTAGGAACGAGCTATTAGGATGGTTGAGGAGGTAGAGACACAAGTCTCCTCTACAGTCTCAACATCTGTTGAACCTAGTACTGCTACTGAGTCTCCAGTGGTTGATTATGATAGTATTATGCTTACAACAGTTGGCGGTGTAAGGAAAAGACGTGTCTCCGGTCTTGGTTCAGCATGTCAGCCTATCCTGAGTTTAAGGTCTAGAGGTAGCATATCTATGGGGACTAGCTATGTTTATCACAGAGTCCTTTAGGAGCTGCATGAGGATTACGGTCGCAAAATGCAAGAGATGCAAGCAAATCATGCTCTAGAGATGTCACGTCAGGAGTAGCTCATACTTGAGACTTGTCGTCAGATGGATGAGATGATGGCCGCGATGCGGGTGCACTTAGAATCATGCTCATCTCGAGAAACGTGCTCATCTAGAGGAGCCACAGACACTGAGAGGAGTCACAGTGATACATGATTGTAGCTTTGGAAAACTCATCTATGTAACAGATTAGTTTTTATCGACTATCACAACATACTTATTACTATTCTGTGGTGGAGACTATTTTGTGGTGCATTATTTGCTTGCGGGAGTTGGATATTATTGGACTTTATTTTGTTTGCTAATCTATTCAATTTTGTACCTTGTGGCTTGGGTGTTTGTTGATATATTGGGTGTTTGGTTACAGGAGTTTGGTTGTTGATTTGTTGGGTGTATGTTGATAGGATTTTGGTAAGGCTTATATATGTGTATATCTTGTAAGTAGGTTCAAAAGGTTATCTAGGGAATAGCTACGAAGATTCCGTGGCTGAATTTTTGTAAAACCTACCACATAAACAGCCACACAATTCTACGGCTGATTACCAAATTCAGCCACGAAATATTTCATGGCTGATTGAATCAGCCACAAAAGTGAACTTCAGCCATGAAATATTTCGTGGCTGATTTATTTTTCAATTAAAAAAAATTATATTATATGAAATTACATCAGCCACGAAATTATATATTCAGCTACGAAAAAGCCTGTGGCCGATCACCCACGACATCTATTTACGTGGCTGATTACCTTTTAAAATTAAATAAAATTTTGTTATCATTTATTAAATCAGCCATGGAATTTTATTGTCAACTATGAAAATTTCCATGGCTAGTAACCCACGAAATGTAATCTATTAGGGAGGAGCTCTACAAGAAACGTTTTGTGCTGAAAAAATCTTTGGCAACAAAATAAAAACTTTTGGTGACAAAAATGGTATAGCTTTACCGGAAAATATTTTTTCCTGAGGTAAAACTAGTGGCTTTAGCGAGGAAATAATATTCCTCTCGAAAGGCACCTTTTTGCAACAAAATGTAAATTTTTGTTGCCCTAAACCTTTGGCAACGACACTTTAGTAAGGAAATGGCAAGGAATATATATATATATTTTTTTATCGCTAAAAGGCTTGAGCGAGGAAATTTTGATTTTGAGTGACGAGAAAGTTTTGTCACTGAAGGCCAAATTTCTTGTAGTGCTCCCCCCTAATAGTAAGAATCATTCTCCAAGAAGGGGAAGTGTTGTGTGTCAAACAAATCTGGACCAGATGTAAGAGTTATGGATTGTATTTAGATTGAAAGAAACATGCCTATAAAAACTCTTGGTTATGAAACTTCTGCCAATGCTTATAAGCAAAACTTTGAGCAAAGTCCTCCATATTTCAACTGCCAAGACCATTTTTATGTTTAGGATAGGAAATAAAACTCCAAAATTGCCGTTGTCTTTTATGTCCATAATCATTCGCCAAGCCGCCGAAACATCTAGCAAGCAAATATTCTAACTCATAGAAAATAGCTTTGGGAGGAGCAATTGTGTGAAGCATATGAATTGGCATTGTTGAGAAATCAACTGTAGACGGCCAGCTTGTGACAAAAATTTATATCTCCATGTCTGAATTCTATTTTGAGGCTTATCAATAAGAGGTTGGAAAAAAAAAATTCTTCTATGCCCCTTTGAAAAGTGGACATCTAAGATAAGTGACAAGCAAAGTCACATTTGTGAATCCGTAGCTTTAGAATATGAGCACTTTTTGTAGGAGTAGCATTTTTTATAAAATAAAAGAACTTTTTGCAACATTGACTTGTTGTCTAGAAGCCTACTGATAGGTAGAAAGAAAAAAAAAAGCTATATTCTGCAAAGCACTTTTTGCTACCATGGTGAATACATCGGCAAAAATCAAGTGAGAGATACTGAAAAATGTGGAGGAAATTGAATATGGGATGAAGTTGCCCTCCTATAGGAGTGTGTTCAAACCTCTTGCTAGTAACTCTTATACAATTATGAAAAGAGATGGAGATAAATGGTCTCCATGACGAACGCCTCGTGAGGATTTGAAAAAAAAAAACCACATGACTCTCCATTGACAGTCCTGCAGTAGATAGTTCCTCTAGTAGAGGAGTCTTTGCTGGGTGAGGCCATCACCTCTAAGAGTCCTACCAGACCTCTTAATAATGCCCATGATAGAGTTCATATCTTAAGTGAATATCCTCTTCCTGAAAATTCTCAGTTTATGCCTTATTAGACTAAGCTATACTCAATCTCTGATGCTGTGGTTACTAATGCATCTCATGCTCAAACGTCGGCCCTTGATGATCCAAGTCAGGTTTTCTCTAAGTCATCATCTACTCCGACTCACACATTGATGCATATAAATTTGGGTATAAAAATCATATAAAAATAAACACATTTCTAATTAAGTTTAAATTAAAACGTTAACTCCAAATTACACATATGAGCAAGCGTACTCATCATTAATATAGCATAGGGTTCAAACGAGTGTCGATCCTCCAGGAACAAGTATGCATTAATCACTTTGCTTTCATTGTTTAACCGACTCAATAAAGTGAAAAATAATGAAAAGAAAAATAAAATAAAATAAAATAATATATACACATGTTAAAGATAGAGAATTATGTAACTCAAACCATTATTTTGACAAACATGACATTACAGTACTTAATCATTATCATAACTAATCATTCTCTTAGCATCATGAAGGATTAAAATAGATTCACTTCTTTGGTCAATCCATGAAATCACTATCTTCTAGATAAATTAGCATCACTTGGTTTGTCTTAACTAATTCACCCAAAAGACACATTAAATACAATCCTTGATTAAATTTCCTTGGTCTAAAAAATTTAAAACATGAAATTAATCAATGAATCCTTGGTCTGGCAAACATCAATTAACATTTAATTACCCAATCCTCAGCAATTAACCCCATTGGTCTAGTAAGTTAATAGCCAATAAATATGAAATTAATAAATTGAAACAACCATCAACCCCTTTGGTCTAGTAAGTTAATGGAAAGAAACAACCAATTAATCTCGTAATAAGCACAAGTAATTAAATACCAAGAAGAACAATCAATTAATTAAAAGATTAAAGTAACTCTAAAAATTATGAATACCTAAAACAATGTCAAATTATAATCAAACAATTAATACATCATTGTTCAAGAAAAAGAAAATAAAGGAAAAGAAAGCACTCATAGACAAGCTTCATTCTTCTTCCTTTGTAGACCCTCTTGTACAATCCTTCTTGATGTGGTAGAATTCATTTGATTTGAGTGATTTTCTATTATGATCTTTGAATTTTCCCTTTTTCCTTGTGTTTTTCCTCTATTTATAGGCTTAGGAAGTGCCCAAATTCGTTGGTGCAGGGTTTTTGGCTGATTAGAAGTAGGAAAATACTAAAACTCTGCAGATTGCCAAAAAATGTGTGTGAAAATTGAGGCACTGCCTTAATATCAAGGCACAGCTGGCGCTGCCTACAGCCTCACAGCTGGCGCCGATTGTGATCTGTTTCTCCAATTGTTCGTCGATTTTTTTCTTAATTTTCGCTCAACCCTTCCAGAATGCAGCCAGCACGGCCTCTAGCCTCCCAGCCAATGCCAGTTCAGTTCAGTTTTTCTCTGTTTCACTTGCTTTTTTGTCGCCTCGAAATGCATGCCAGTAGCACATGGCCGGCGCCGGTTCCCCTGCCATGGCCAACGCTTCCTCTGTTCTGTTTTGCGACGTTTTTGTCTTATTTTACCCCTAAAATCTGAAATAATGCACAAAATACCTTTCCAAGGGTAAAATCTCAAATATGAAGGAATATGACTAGTTATTGAACAAAATATATCACAAAATAGCCTCAAATAACTAGAAAAAATGTGACTAATTTAGGCCCTATCACACATCAATGTCTACTCTAGCATAATCTCCTAGGGTTCAAGCTGATGCCCCTTTCGTTGATGCTGTATGGAGGATATTGGACTCACTTGATAGGGGGCCAATTTCGACACATAGCCAGAGTGATGGCAGCCATTTGGAATAGGCTAGTAGAGACACTCAAGTTCATGGGCAAGGACAACAACTTACAGATCTTTCAATCAATGACATGCAATTTAATACAAATCTCCAGATGGTTGAGAGTGCAAGGCTAGTACTTAAACCACAAACTCTCGAAGAATGACAAGCTCAGCATAAAGATCTACAAACTCTCGAAGGTCAGGGTTTTCATTCTCTGCATAGCGTAACAAGCCCTATAGATGACATATTGCTAGGCTACAAATATTATAGGATAAGGTTCAACCAACAGGTTACATATCATACTCAAAAAAGAATTTGCTTCATCCTAGTTTCGAACATGAGCTTAACAAGCATCTTAGGCAATTGTGAAAGAAGAAGAGTCTTTCTAGTGTCACTCCATTTTCAAATTTATTTGTAGATTTAGTGGAGTGTTCTGTAGATGAATATGATCCTAATCTTCATAGTTCACGTCAAGGCAAAAAGTATTGACAATAAAAATAAACTCCACCTCAATATGCAATGGTTACTAGACAAAAAGGACGAGTGTTTCGTGTTAAAAAATATTGTTGAAATATAGCTCTTTCATTGTTTTATTTGTTTTTTATGAACAAAATTTATCTTACCTTTTGGTGGTTTAATTCAAAAAAAAAAAAAAAAAGAATCTCCATATGTTTTCCGATCTAAGGATTGCACTAACTCGATGCATATTATCCATAGGGTCTCTTCCTTTAACAAATCTGGATTAGTTTGGGGAAATAACATGTTGCAAAATGCCACTCAATCTATTAGGTTGGCTCCCAACATATAGAATCTAAACAACCACAAAGTAGGAAAAGAGAAAAAGCTTTTTGCTCTTTTTAGCCTACACAAAGAAGAAGCCAGTGAGATATAGAAAGATAGAGAGCAGTCGGTGAGTGTGTTGTGTGAAAATATAGAGAGAGAAATTAAAATAGCCGGAGAAAATAGAGAGAGAAAGGGAGAATTGCAAAAATTTTTTGTTGAGCAGTCTATTTCTACTGGACGATCGGATGGTGATTTCTTCTCTGATTTGGCTCAATTTTGGATATGTTATAGAGGAGAGGCAGAGCTATATTCTAATGGTGATAATCATTTTTTTACGGCCGGATTTAGAAATACTACTGCCGAACAGTGACGAAGTTGTAGTTTCATTGGGGTTGTATTTTTAGTTGTATATTGTGTAACTCTATCTTGTATTCTTCTTGTTGATTAGTGGAGCTTTTAGCGTGGACTTAAAGGTCTCGTGGTTTTTTCTCTTCACATTGGAGGGGTTTTCCACGTAAAAATTTGGTATGGCTTGTTCTTGCATTTTAGATGTATGTTTTGTCTTCCATTATTGCTGCCACTGTCATTTTCTTAGTGCTCCTAATTTTTATTCAAGTGTGGGGTTGATAAAGAGTAGGAGTTTACAGGAGATTTGAATATGTTTTTGTTTTGTTGATTGTACGTGCTCCTGTCCTTAGTCTGTTTGTCCCCAATAAAGTGGTATCAGAGAGCTCCTGATTGGTGCTTGGTGCATTTTACTTGTTTGAATTATGGAGAATGTTTCTGGTCGAATGATTATTTTAAATGGTTCAAACTATCATAGTTGGCAAGAAAAAATAAAAAATTATTGTTTGTGAAGAGTTTTCCTTTGCCTATGTTTGCTTCTCAAAAGCCAGAAAATAAATCTGATGAAGAATGAGCCTTTAAGCATCAACAAGTCTGTAGTTATGTTAGATGTTGGGTTGAGAAGAATGTTCATAGCCACCTTGCAAATGAAACTAATGCCAAGTAAATATGGAAGAGACTTGAAAACTTATATGCTTCAAAAACTGGTAACAACAAGTTGTTCCTATTAAAACAGATGATAAATTCGAAATACAAAGAAGGAACTACTGTGACGGACCATGCAAATACTTTTAGTATCTTATTGATCAGTTGTCAAATATGGGAATTAAATTTAATGATGAGATTATGGGACTTTAGTTACTTAGCAATTGGCTTGATTCTTGGGAGACATTTCGGGTTTCTTATACTAACTCTGCATCTGTTGGTGCCATATCTTTGGAATATGCTAAAGATGGTATCCTTAATGAAGAGGTTAGAAGGGGAACTTCAGGATGTTCATCTTCTCAATCTGGGATTCTTGTTACTGAAAATTGAGGAAAGAGTAAAAGTAAGGTTCAGACAAACAGAGACAAAATCAAAAGTAAGTCTAGGTCCAAGTACAAGGATGTTGAATATCATTACTATGGTAAGAAGGGATACATTGAAAGAAACTTTTTCAAATGGAAGAAGGAAAAGAAGAAAGGTACAAGTACTTCAGATGCAAAGGATGATAGTAGAAATTAGATTGCTACTGCTACTTCTTTAAGAGACCTTATTCTTGTGTTTGATAAAGATGTGATTAGTTATACCTCTCATGACACTGATTGGGTAGTAGATACAAGTGCTTCACTGTATGTTACAGCCAAGAGAGACTTCTTCCTTACATATACTCCTGGTAACTTTGGAGTTTTAAGGATGGGTAAGGAAGGTATATCTAAAGTTATTGACATGGGTGATGTTTACTTGAAGACCAGTAATGGCAGTCAGTTATTGCTTAGAGATGTTACACATACTCCAGATATTCAACTAAATCTGATTTCAGTTGGCAGACTTAACAGTGATGGTTTCTGCAACAACTTTGATGGAGGACAGTGGAGACTCTCTAAGGGTTCTCTTATTGTGGCTTGAGGGAAAAATGTTCTAATCTGTATTTAATGCAGGCTTTGATTTCTGGTGCTAGTGTTAATATGGTGAACGACAAAATCTCACCTAAACTATGGCATATGCAACTCAGTCACATCAAAGAGAAAGGACTTAATTGTTTAATAGAAACAATGCAATTTCTGGAGCCAGTACTGCAAAGTTAGAAAAATACACTCATTGTCTAGTAGGAAAGAAAAATGGGGTGTAATTCAAAGCTAACCCTCTTTCAAGAAAATCTAAGTTGTTGGAGTTGATTCATTTTGATGTTTGTGGTCCATAAAAGGTACAGTCACTCAGTAGTACATCTTACTTTGTAACATTCATTGATGATCATTCAAGAAAATTATGGGTTTATACCTTGAGAACTAAAGATCAGGTCTTAGATAAGTTCAAACAGTTTCAGGCTTCTGTTGAATGAGAAATTGAAAAGAAGATTAAATGCATCCGATCAAATAATGGTGGTGAGTACAGTGGATCGCTTGATGAGTACTGCAGGCAGCAAGGTATCTGATGAGACTCCACTTTATCATGGAGGACAAGGACTGATGACAAAAGCTAGGACCAAGAAGCTTCAAGATGATTTTCAGTTGATCATCAAACCATGCTTGAGGATAAAGGAGGATTAGAAGGTTGAGAAAGATAGTCAAGAGTTCGTGCTGATGACCATCCGCGAAGGACCCCAGCAAGAACTCAAACTAACAGCAAAAGGGGACGAAACTTGACAACGGAGGCCTTCCAAAGGACAGTCGGTGCCGGCTCCATGAAGCCAAATCGATGCCAGCTCCATTCTGTCCAACAACACTTCAAACACAACCTGAACCGGTCGAAGACAGATCCAAACCGATGCCGGCTGTGAAGTCCAAACCGACACCTGTTTCCCCCTAGACAACCGACGATTACTCTATGTTTTAATGCTTTTCTCCAGTTTTCTTCAATTTTAATTGCTTGTAAAAACTTATTATGACCCAAAACTGTAATTAAACCTCAGAGATTACTTAGCTAGGGTTAAGATAGTATAAATAGCACCTTTAGTGATTTGAAAACATAATACACTTCACTTGAATTCAAATTTGAGAAGAGAATCATGAGAGGCTCTAGCCTCCTTGTTCTTCTTGTTCAAGACAAAGCTAAAGGGTTAGTCCTCCTTTTGCAAGAGTCTATAAATCTTTTGGATAATCCAATATTATTTCTTTGAATGGGTCTTAATTGCTTTGTTCTTCTAAGGTTTGTTTGAAATTCAATATTTTAGTGCCTATTTTCTCTATTCTATTTGTTCTTGTTTGCCTTTGTTGCTTCAAAAATATTGGGGTGAGATTATAGTAGAACTTTCTACTCATATTGAGGGTCTTTGAGGCTTTGCTCTTCAAGGGTTTGAAAGAGTGTAAGTTGTTAGGTTACTTTCTCCTTTTGTCACAAGAAAAATCACTATTTTAGGTCCCATTGTTTGAACTGAACAATTAGCCAACTAAAACTCCCATAACACCAAGAAAAGCCACTAAGAATTCGTATCAAAGAGTTTGGTATCAGATCAAGGTTAAGTTTGATTCCCATCAAAGCTTGAAAGTAAGAAAATGAGCCCTACAAAGTGAAGAAAAAGAAAACAGAGAAAAATCCCGTCACTTAAAAAATTGCTCCAAAAAGGTCTTGAAATTTTTGTTATATCTTGATTTTTCTATTGGGAAATTGCTCCTTGATGTTGTTATAATTCTTGGGAACAAATTTATCTTGTGATTGTAGTGAAATTTGGCTTCAACATGGGTGAAAATGCTGATTGTTCTTAAGTGACGAGAATTGCATCCAAGGTATTTGATAAGTGTTCTATGAGAATATTTTTTGCTATAGTTGGGATCTTTAATTCTTAATTTTCATTCATTGGGATATTGAGACATAGTATATCACTCTATTATTGAATTCCATGTTCATTGAACTCAATTTTTCTATTGCACCTTTGTGATCATCTTGTTCTTCATCATCCTAATTCTAGTTGTTCTTGTTTTTTTGTTCTTGATAATTCTTGTTTTTTTCTTGCTTAGGAGTGTTTCTTTTGTGTCTAGTGCTTGTTCTTGTATTGATTGAGTCTACTTTTCTTGAAATTCTTGACTTAAAACTTGTTTGCTTGAGGTGCCCAACAAGTGTTTGTTGAAATTCCCCTAAGACCCCCTAAATGGAAAATTCTTTTGATTTGTGTGATTCACTAAGTTGGACTAAAATTTTAGCTATTGGGGAGGATTGAGATTGAACAAGAAGGCTTGAGTGTTGAGAAAAAAGGCAAGAGGGTGAGCCTATCATTGAAAGAGCCTAAGAGAGTAAACACGAGCGTGGAGTGGTCAACCTTGAGAGCTAACACGCAAGGAAGAGCAGTGAGGATCTATTTTTCTTTCTAATATCTTTATGTTGCAAGTATAAGTAAACAAATATCCCATCACTGTAGCCCATGAACAAGAGATCTCTAGGCCTAACCCAAGTGGACCTAGTAGACCTCAAGAAGATCAAATTGATGCTAGGGGTTTACTTGAGGACTTGCAAGCTATGGTGAGGACTATGCAAAGCGAATTTTACAACATGACAAGGGAGTTGATAAATCATCTTGTGCAATCTTCTATCGTTGCACAAAGGAGAGGCCAAGAGAGATTTGAAATGCCTAGTCCAAGGATGAGGGATGGTAATGCCCATACTCCTCCGTTACATGCCCAACAAGGGAAAGAGTGGGATAAACATTCAATTGGGAGATTCCAACATGCTTCTATAAGAGGGGGAGTACATGGCATGAGATGAGGATGAGGTAGAGGACAAAGAAGGAATGGAGAGAACAATCTAAGAGGGTTAGAACGTGAATTTGAGGGAGTTGATGAGTGGTATGAGGGGGAACAAATTGAGGCCATTGGGAAACATTATAGAGGATGGGATAATAGAGGAGGAAAGAGAAAAGGAAATGATGTGGAAAGGGAATTGAGCCGTATTAAATTGAAATTTCCCATATTTTATGGTAAGAGTGACCCCGAAGCATATTTTCAGTGGGAGAGCAAAATGGAGATATTCCTAAAGAGCCATACCTATAGTGAGAGGTCCAAAATGAGGTTGGCTATCTTGGAATTTTTTGAGTATGTTTTGGTATGGTGGGAGCAAGTTAGTGCTCAAATGAGACAAATGGGAGTGGAAACCGTGGCTAGTTGAAATTTGTTGAAAGACATAATGAGGGTAAGGTTTATACCACACTATTACTATAACAATCTTTACCAAAGGCTCCAATCACTCAAGCAAGAAAACAAGAGTGTGAAATATTACTATAAGGAGATGGAAGTTATGTTGATGAGAGCTCAAATCCATGAAGATCCCAGAGCAACAAAAGTAAGGTTTTTGGGAGGATTAAATAAGAAGATTACCAATTTGGTGGAATTGCACCCCTATGATCAATTGGAGAATATGGTATATACTGCTATAAAGATTAAGAAGCAATTAAAGAGGAGGGCATTTACTAGACCATCACTTCCAAATGCCAAAACTTTTAGTAAGATGCTAATTCAGAAAGATGAAGCCCCTAAGCCATTCTAAATGGACTTCTACAAGCCTAGAGAGGATTGGAAACCTATAAAGGATTGGAAACCTACAGAAGAATGGAACAAGGACAAGGAAAAAGCCATAGAGAGGCCACAAAGGAATAGGGATATCAAATGTTTTAAGTGCTTTGGATATGGACATACTTACCATGAGTGTCCAAGTAAGAGAACGATGTATACCAACTCCTATGGTGAGGTCTCCACCGATGAGGAAGAAGAGGGCGAAAGGTACTAAGGACACTAAGAGGGAAGAAGGGATGAGGAGAGTGATGAAGGGGAAGTTGTTGGTCAAGAATACTCATTAGTGGGAGTCATAAAAAGGTCATTGAATTCACAAGCCATTGAGGATCAAAATCACCAACAAAGAGAAAACATTTTCTACACTAGGTGTCTAATCAACAAGACCCCTTGCAGTGTCATTGTGGATAGTGGGAGTTGCACTAATGTGATTAGTGCAAACTTAGTTGAAGAATTGGACATGAAGTGGATAAAACACCACAAGCCCTACAAATTGCAATGGCTAAATGATAGTGGGGAATTAAGAGTGAACAAACAAGTTTTGGTGTCTTTGAGATGAGGAAGTATACGGATAAAGTGCTATGTGATGTGGTACCCATGCAAGTGGGTCACTTGCTCCTAGGGAGGCCTTGGCAATATGATAGGCATGTTAAGTATGATGGGAGGAAGAATACTTATTCCCTACTCAATGAGGGAACTAAGTTTACCCTCACCCGTATGGCCCCTAGTGAGGTGAACAAAGATCAAAGAATCATGAAGGAGCAAGAAAATAAGAAGGGAGCGCAGAATGCTAAGCCAAAACAAGAAATTGAGAGGAGAGAAAAAAAGAGGCAAGAAAAAGAGGTATGAGTGAGCAAGGACAAAAGAGGGGAGGTAAAAGAAGAGTCAATTTCTGTGCAAAAGAAAGTGAGGTCATGGAGGCTATAGAAGCTAAGGAACCGGTTATTCTTCTTTTATGTAAAGGTTCTTATGTTACTACTGATGATTTTTCATTATCTTTGCCTAATGAGATTGCAGTTGTTCCTCAAGAATTTGAAGTTGTTTTTCTAAAAGAGGCGGTCAATCGAACACTCACCCAATTCTTGTGGACCATAATCAAGGAGAACTTGACCAATTGGGAGAAATGCTGGATGCACCTTGAGTTTGTTTGCAAAAGGGCTTTTCACTCCACTTTTTATTCTTTTTTCGAAATTGTGAATGGTTTTACTCCCCTAACTCCTTTCGAATTGATTCCCTTGCCTGTAGGTGAACGAATGAACCTTGATGGAACTAAGAAGGTGGCAATGGTGAAAACATTCCATGTAGATGATGACAATTATTCGGAGACGAATCCTTTCCAAGAAGGGGGAGATGATGAGACTCCACTTCATCATGGAGGACAAGGACTGATGACAAAAGCTAGGACCAAGAAGCTTCAAGATGATTTTCAATTAATCATCAAACCATGCTTGAGGAAGAAGGAGGATTGAAAGGTTGAGGAAGATAGCCAAGAGTTCGTGTTGATGACCATCTATGAAGGACCCCAACAAGAACTCAAACCGGCAGCAAAAGGGGACGAAACTTAACAAGGGAGGCTTTCCAGAGGACAACTGGTGCCGGCTCCATGCAGCCAAACTGGCGCCGGCTCCATTTTGTCCAACAACACTTCAAACACAACCTAAACTGGCCAAAGACAGATCCAAACCGGTGCCGGCTGTGGTGTCCAAACCGGCGCCGGCTTCCCCCTGGGCAACCGACGATTGTTCTGCGTTTTAATGTTTTTCTCTGGTTTCTTCAATTTTAATTGCCTATAAAGACTTATTATGACCCAAAACTGTAATTAAACCTCAGGAATTACTTAGCTAGAGTTAGGATAGTATAAATAGCACCTTTAGTGATTTGAAAACACAATACACTTCACTTGAATTCAAATTTCAGAAGAGAATCTTGAGAGGCCCTAGCCTCCTTGTTCATATTGTTCAAGACCAAGCTAAAAGGTTAGTCCTCATTTTGTAAGAGTCTATAAATCTTTTGGATAATCCAATGTTGTTTCTTTGAATGGGTCTTAGTTTCTTTGTTCTTCTAAGGTTTGTTTGAAATCCAATATTTAGGTGCCTATTTTCTCTATTCTGTTTGTTTTTGTTTGCTTTTGTTGCTTCAAGGATATTGGGGTGAGATTATAGTAGAACTTTTTACTCATCTTGAGGGTCTTTGAGGCTTTACTCTTCAAGGATTTGAAAGAGTGTAGGTTGTTATGTTACTTTCTCCTTTTGTCATAAGAAAAATCACTATTTTGGGTTCCATTGTTTGAACTGAACAGTTAGCCAACTAAAACACCCATAACCCCAAGAAAAGCCACCAAGAATTCGTATCAGTATCAGATATCAGAAGACATCTCCTAAGATACCTCAATTGAATGGTTTAGCAGAAAGGATGAACAGAACTTTAGTTGAGAGAGTGAGGTGTTTGCTTTCAGAGGCTAAGTTACCAAATTTCTTTTAGGGTGAAGCATTGCATATAGTGACTCATATAATTAATCTATCTCCCACTGTTGCTCTAGATAGAGATGTTCTTGAGAATATTTAGTCTGGTAAGAAAGCTTCTTTTGATCACTTGTGTATCTTTGGCTGCAGGGCTTTTGTTCATATTCCAAAAAATGAAAGGTTTAAATTGGATTCAAAGACAAGACAATGTATCTTTCTTGGATATGGCCAAGATGAGTTTGGATATGGACTATATGATCCAGTTGAGAAGAAGCTAGTTAGAAGCAGAGATGTGGTGTTCTTCGAGGATCAGACTATTGATGATATTGAAAAAGCTTAGAAGATAGAGTCATAGGTTCAGCATGATCTAGTTGATTTGGATTAAAAAACTAGACATCATTATCCTAATATAGCTGAGGATGGTACACAAACAGATGTGCAACAGGATAATCTTGATGCTAAAGACCATGGTGTTGCTGATTTAGACATCTCAGATGATGATACTACTGATATTCAGATTCCAGCAGTTACAGATTTGCCAGAGGAACCACAGGATGCTCCACTCAGGAGATCTTCTAGAGATAGACAGCCTTCTTTAGGTATTCTCGAAATAAGTATATACTTCTGACTGATGGGGGAAAACCAGAACGCTATCAAGAAGTAATGGAAAGTGAGCAGAAGGGTCAGTGGTTCAATGCAATGAAAGATGAGATGAAGTCTTTATTTGATGATGAGTTTGAATTTGGGTATAAAAATCATATAAAAATAAGAACATTCCCAACCAAATTTAAATTTAAACGTGTTAACCCTAAATTACACATATGAGTAAGCGTACTCATCATTAAACATAGCATAGGGTTTAAAACAAGTGTCGATCCTCAAAGAACAAGTATGCTTTAATCACTTTTCTTTCATTGTTTAACTGACTCAATAAAGTGAAAAAGAATAAAAATAAAATAAAATAAAAGAATATATACATGTCAATGATAAAGAATTATGTAACTCAAACCATTATTTTGACAGACATGACCTTACAGTACCTAACCAGTATCATAACTCATCATTCTCTTAGCATTATGAAGGATTAAGATAGATTCACTCATTTTTCAATTCATGAAATCACTATCTTTTAGACAAATTAGCATCACATATTATGCCTCAACTAATTCACCCAAAAGATACATTAACCACAATCCTTGATTAAATTTTCATATCTTGGCAAATTTAAAACATGAAATTAACCAATGAATCCATATCCTGGCAGACATCAATTAACCTTCAATTACCTAGTTCTTAGCAATTAACCCCCTTTTCAAGCAAGTTAATAGACAACAAATATGAAATTAATAAATTGAGACTACCATCAACCCCTTTTCCAAGCAAGTTAATAGAAAGAAACAATAAATTAATCTCGTAATCAGCATAAGTAATTGAATACCAAGAATAATAATCAATTAATCAAAAGATCAAAGTAACTCTAAAAATCATAAATACCTAAAACAATGTCAAATTACAATAAAACAATTAATACATCGTTGTTCAAGAAAAGAAAACAAAGTTAAAAGAAAGAACTCATAAACAAGCCTCATTTTTCTTCCTTCATAGACTTTCTTGTACAATCCTCTTTGATTTGATGAATTCCTCCTTAATTTTGAGTGATTTGTGTTTTGATCCATGAATTCCTCCCTTATCCCGTATGTTTTCCCTCTATTTATAGGCTTTAGAAGTGCCTAAATTCGTCCCTCTAGGGCTTCTGGCCGAAGAGAAGTAGGAAAATACTAAAACTTTGCAAATTGCAAAAAAAAAAAAAAAAAAAAAAAAATGTGCACAAAAATTGAGGCACCGCCTCAATATAGTGCACACCCGGCGCTGCCTGTCTTGCCTAGGCCGGCGCCAGTTGTGGTCTATTTCTCTATCCGTTCACCAATTTTTTTTTTTATTTTTGTGCCAATTCTTCCAGACTGCAGCAAGCGCAGCCTCTAACATTGCAACTGGTGCCGGCTGTGTTCTATTCAACTTTTGTTTTGCCAATTTTTATCATCTCGAAGTGTGTGCCAGTAGCACATGGCCGTCGTCAGTTCTCCTGCCCTGGCCGGCACCGCCTCTATTCTGTTTAGCGACGTTTTTACCTTATTTTACCTCTAAAATCTAAAATAATGCACAAAATACCTTTCCAAGGGTAAAATCTCAAATATAAAGGAATATGACCAGTTATTGTACAAAATGTATCATAAAATGGCCCTATCACATTCTCCCACACTTAGCTCTTTGCTTGTCCTCAAGTAAAGTATCAAAGACAATTAGAAAAAACACAAGTTTTTACAAAATCACTCAATCAATTTCAAAACAATATTTCCAATGCTTTCTTTATTCAAGACAACAAAACATTTGCTACTATATCTTTCATAACAAATGCAAGACTTGTGTAGGTGAAGAATGACTAGTAGAACCATCCCAACACTTAAACATCATTCTAAAACCATTGGAAAGAATTTATTTCAAGAAAAATATGCATTCCATAAGCTTACTTTTCATACACTCTCTCCACGAATCTGAGACATATCATGATTCTACTTAGGTCAAATAAGACTTTTAAGCTTGTAATGTAAGGTTAAAGGGTTTGTAATGTAGCTGTCAAACGAAGTATATAGGAAAATCAAATATCAAAGACGATGAGAGTTTGCAAAAAAAAGGATAAACAAAATGTACCAATAGATTTCAGACTTTTCTTGCTCTTCTATCACAAAATCAATCAAAAACCCATAACCTTATATAGCAATCATATTATAGTTCAAGCAAATCTTGCATTCTTTTCATTAATTATTCTCAACCTCATCAATCATCTTGCACAAGATTATCAAAATTTTAGCAATTCCTATTTCAACTCAACCATATTCTTCCTGTGCTCTTCTTTTCTTTTTCTTTCAGCTTTTCTTTTCTTTTTCTCTTCTTTTCAAATGCTGCTTTTGTTTGTTTCTTAGTTTTTTCTTTTAACATTTTTTAGCAGCTTTTTGTTTTTCTCAATTTTTTTCTCTTCCTCCTTTCCCTTTTCCAACTCACACATGATGCATGACTGAAAGTAACAAGTTATGACATTTACACAAGCATTTTCGCTCACATTTCTTCTACTTGTACTTTTATCCATCACGAGCAATCAAAGATTTGGAAGGTAAATCAAACTCTCAGAAAAAAGTAATAGACAAAGTATGATAACGGGTTTAAGAAAGAAATTAACAATTTGGATTCAAAATAGGCACTAGGGATAATATAAAATAGGTAGGCTTGAAAAGCTCAAACTATCCAAAGAAGGCTTATTACTGTCATCCCTAAGTTAAATCATGAATGTCTTTCTTATTTCGCCTTGAGAGGTATTCAAGTAAGTTCTAGAATGCTCAATGAATTTTAACAGAAAAATAGGTTTACGAACAATGTAAAGCATTTGATCAACAACCACTTAGTCTAAGTGCGTGCAAAAAGTCATGCATAAGCCACAAATGATATAAAACATATGCTCTATGATCTAGCACAAAGCCATGCATTAAAAATACATCATGAAAGCTCACAAAAAATCAGAAAAATTTTGAAAATTTTGCTCAAAAGGTTCAAAGAAGAATTTCAAGAAGAATGAAGCATAGAAGAATTCCCATTCCAATCATTCCCCCACACTTAAACTGGACATTGTCCTCAATGGCCAAACAAATAGAGCAAGGAACTATTGCCACGGGATCAAAAATAAAGAGGAAAAAAGAAGAAAGAAAATACTTCCATTGCATTGTGCATTCTCCTACAAAAGAGTCGAATTCTAGCAGAAAGGAGCATTGTTGAATTCCAGCAATAGAAGATAGGCATAATGAATGTAGAATAAAGAGAGATTTTGAAAAATAGAAGGTTTATGAAAATAATTTTTCTCACTAAAGCAAAACACCTAAAACTCTTTCTCTAACATTTTTTTAGATAGACAAATATTTTTTTGTCAACATATAAGTGCACATGATCTCTACAGAATGCATCAAACTTGAAATCACCTTTTAACCTTTCAAAAGAATGTTCATAATTAAAATTCCCCTTTAAGCTTGGTATTTGAGTTCTTAAAGATGGGATCAAGGAATTCTTATTTTTTTTAATATATCTACAAATACCAAGTTACCTCCCTTTGAATGGGGTGAAGGGTAGAAATTACCACTATCCTCCAAGGACTTTTTATGATGTAGCATTGAAGGATCCAACTCCTTGAGGCATGATAAATTTAACACATTATCATTTGGACCGTTGTTCTACAAGAATTGAGAGGAACCTAAAAAATCATGTGATAAAGAGAGATTAGAATTATTAGCTCATAGAGAAGAATTGAATACCTCCATTTCCACATTAAACAATTAGTCCTCATATCTTCTCTCCTTTCCTTGGAGATTCTCTTGTTCAAGCACATGGGCCTTTATGGCATCGTCAACCAATTTGGCTAGTTGTGTTCTTTGATAACTCAAACGTTGGGATACTTCTTTATGCCACTTAATGGAGGGATTGGAATTGGTGCCAAAAGAATGCATTGATGCCTCACGTGACGTCTCACAAAAAACATCGATCCAAGATTGCAACTTTGACAAATTCTCATCATTGTAGCTCTTTTAATCTCATGCTCAAAAGTAGTTGTCCATGATGATGTCAATCTCGCACTCAAAAAACAAAAATCAAATTGAAAATAAAAATAAAAAAATAATTAAGAAAAATAAAAGGTAAAAACAAATAATATAAAAACAAAGAAAAGAAAAACACACGCATTCCCAAACTATTTACATACAAAAGTTAGTAGTATTTACAATACAACATGAAGTAGGTTAGTCAATTAAGTCACACAATGTTACAAACAACAAGATATAACACCGATTTACACAAAGAACATATATACATATTTATATATAGACATATGGACATATAAACATATAAACATGTTAAATCAACAAAATCCAAACTTTTATTATATTGTTCCTCGACAACGGTGCCAAAAACTTGATGTCAAATCAAGTTTTTCAAAAATACCTCCCTGATGAAATAGAAAAATATCCTAATCCCCGGCAACGGCGCCAAAAACTTGATGTGTTTGAATTTGGGTATAAAAATCATATAAAAATAAGAATATTCCCAACCAAATTTAAATTAAAACGTGTTAACCCTAAATTACACATATGAGTAAGCGTACTCATCATTAAACATAGCATAGGGTTTAAAACAAGTGTCGATCCTCAAAGAACAAGTATGCCTTAATCACTTTTCTTTCATTGTTTAACTGACTCAATAAAGTGAAAAAGAATAAAAATAAAATAAAATAAAAGAATATATACATGTCAATGATGAAGAATTATGTAACTCAAACCATTATTTTGACAGACATGACCTTACAGTACCTAACCAGTATCATAACTCATCATTCTCTTAGCATTATGAAGGATTAAGATAGATTCACTCATTTTTCAATTCATGAAATCACTATCTTTTAGACAAATTAGCATCACATATTATGCCTCAACTAATTCACCCAAAAGATACATTAACCACAATTCTTGATTAAATTTTCATATCTTGGCAAATTTAAAACATGAAATTAACCAATGAATCCATATCCTGGCAGACATCAATTAACCTTCAATTACCTAGTTCTTAGCAATTAACCCCCTTTTCAAGCAAGTTAATAGACAACAAATATGAAATTAATAAATTGAGACTACCATCAACCCCTTTTCCAAGCAAGTTAATAGAAAGAAACAATAAATTAATCTCGTAATCAGCATAAGTAATTGAATACCAAGAATAATAATCAATTAATCAAAAGATCAAAGTAACTCTAAAAATCATAAATACCTAAAACAATGTCAAATTACAATAAAACAATTAATACATCGTTGTTCAAGAAAAGAAAACGAAGTTAAAAGAAAGAACTCATAAACAAGCCTCATTTTTCTTCCTTCGTAGACTTTCTTGTACAATCCTCTTTGATTTGATGAATTCCTCCTTAATTTTGAGTGATTTATGTTTTGATCCGTGAATTCCTCCCTTTTCCCTTATGTTTCCCCTCTATTTATAGGCTTCAGAAGTGCCTAAATTCATCCTTCTAAGGTTTCTGGCCGAATAGAAGTAGGAAAATACTAAAACTCTGCAAATTGCCAAAAAAACGCACATGAAAATCTAGGCATAGCCTCAGTACCAGTGCATAGCCGGTGCCATCTGTCCTGCCTAGGGCAAGTACCGGTTGTGGTTTGTTTCTCTATCCGTTTGCTGATTTTTTTAATTTTTGTGCCAATTCTTCCAGACTGCGGCCAACGCCGACTCCGAGCTTCCAACCAGTGCTGGCTGTGTTCTATTCAGCTCTTGTTTCATCGATTTTTCATCACCTCGAAGTGCATGCAAGCAGCGCATGGCCGGTGCCGGTTCTCTTGCCCTGGCCGGCACCGCCTCTATTCTATTTAGCGACGTTTTTACCTTATTTTACCCCTAAAATCTGAAATAATGCACAAAATACATTTCCAAGGTAAAATCTCAAATATAAAAGAATATGACCATTTATTGAACAAAATGTATTACAAAATGGCCTCAAATAACTAGAAAACATATGTCTAATTTACCCCCTATCATTTGACAACCACACCTTTGACTTGGTGAAGTTGCCTAAGGGAAAAAAGGGCTTTGAAAAATAGATGGGTCTATAGATTGAAGCAGGAAGAGAATTCCTCTCATCCACAGTACAACACTAGATTAGTTGTCAAGGGCTTCAGTCAGAGGAAAGGTATAGACTTCTTAGAGATATTTTCTCCCATTGTAAAAATGTCATCTATCAGAGTTGTGCTTAGTTTAGCAGCTAGTCTTAACTTAGAGATTGAGCAGATGGTTGTGAAGACAGCTTTTCTTCATGGTGATCTTGAAGAAGAAATCTATATGGAACAGCCAGAGGGATTTCAAGTAAAAGAAAAAGAAGATTATGTTTGCAAATTGAAGAAAAGTTTGTATGGATTGAAACAAATACCAAGACAATGGTATAAGAAGTTTGAGTTTGTTATGAGGAAGCATGGCTATAGGAAGACTAGTTCAGACCATTGTGTATTTGTGCAAAAGTTTTCTGATAATGATTTTATTATTTTTTTTTGCTTTATATTGATGACATGCTTATTGTTGGCAAAAATACTTTCAGGATTGACAAGTTAAAGCAAGAGTTGAACAAGTCTTTTGCTATGAAACATTTATGACCTGCTAAGTAGATTCTTGGAGTGAAGATTTCCCGTGATAGAAATGCTAAGAAACTTTGGTTATCTCAGAAAAGCTACATTTAAAAGGTGCTCCAGAGATTCAAGATGGATAAGTCTAAAGCTGTGAGTATTCCTCCTGCTAGTCACTTCAAATTAAGTGTAAAACAATGCCCCTCCACTCAAGAAGAGAAGCAAGATATGCAGAAAGTTCCCTATGTGATAGGAGCTAAATTGGTTATACTTTGCTTAGTTATTTGAGGCTCTTCTGTAATACATTTTGTGAAATAACTGGTCATATTCTTTCATATTTAAAATTTTACCCTTGGAAAGATATTTTGGTCATTACTTCAGGATTTTGGGTAAAACAAAGCAAAAACGTCACGAAGCATAGCAGAGGCGGCGCCGGCTGCAAGGCTAGAACCGGCGCCTGCTACACTCTGGAACGTATGCATACAATTTGGAGAAAAATTGGCGCACGAGTGGAGAAACAGAACCAAGGTGGCACCAGCTCCGGAGAACCAAGGCGACGCCGACTGTGGTCTGTCCCTGAGGTGGTGCTGCGATCTTTCTACGCGTTTTTGAAAATTTGAAGAGTTTTAGCAGCTTCCAACTTCTACTCGGCCAAGAACTTTGTACCTATGAGTTTAGGCACTTCTTAAGCCTATAAATAGATGGAAAACGCAAGGGAAAAGGGGAGAATTCATTGATCATCATAGAAAATCACTCAGTCTAAGGAGAATTCTTCAAAGTTCAAGGAGGCTTGTATAAGAAGGTTTTCCAAGGAAAAAGAAGGAGGCTTGTCAATGAGTTCTTTCTTTTACTTTGTTTTCTTTTTCTTGAACAACGATATGTTAATTGTTTTATTATAATTCAACATTGTTTTAGATATTCATGATTTCTAGAGTTATTTGATCTTTTGATTAATTGGTTATTATTCTTGGTATTCAATTACTTATGCTTATTACAAGATTAGTTAGTTGATTATGTCCATTAACTTGCTAGACCAAAGGGGGTTGATGGGTGTTTCGATTTATTAGTTTTATATTCTGTTGGCAATTGACTTGCTAGACCAAAGGGGGTTGATTGTTTAAGAACTGGTAATTGAAGATTAATCGATGTCTTCCGAGACCAAGGGTTCATTGATTAATTTCTAGTTCTAAATTCGCCGAGACCAAGGGAATTTAATTAAGGATTATGTTTAATGCGTCTTTTGGATGAATTAGTTGAGACAGACCAAGTGATTCTAATTTATCGAGAAGATAGTGATTTCATGGATTGACCATTAAAGTGAGTCTACCTTCATCCTTCATGGTGCTAAGAGAATGATTGGTTATGATAATGGTTAAGTTCTTTAAGATCATGTTTGTCTAAACAATGGCTTGAGTTACATAAATCTACATCCTTGACATATACATATTTTTATTTTTAATTTTCTTTTTTTTTTCACTTTATCGAGTCAGTTAAACAATGAAAGAAGGGTAACTAATGTCTATTTGTTCCTTGAGGATCGACACTTCTTTTAACCCTATGCTCAATTAATGATGAGTATGCTTGCTCATATGTGTAATTTGGGTTTAACATTTTAATTTAAACTTGATTGGAAATGTGCTTAGTTTTGTATGATTTTTATACCCAAGTCTGAATGCATCACTGTGTCTCAGCAGTTGGTAGTTTGATGTATGCTATGGTTTGTATGAGGCCTAATACAACTCATGTTGTTGGTATTGTTAGTTGTTTTCTTTCTAATCAAGGAAGAGAACATTGGGGTGCTGTGAAGTGAATTTTGAGATATCTTTGTGGTACTTCTAGTTTGAGACTCTGTTTTGGCAGTGAGAAACTTGTTCTTGATGGCTATACAGATTCAGATATGGCTGGAGATGTTGATTTGAGAAAATCTACTTCTGGTTATTCAATTACCTTTGCAGGAGGAGCTATATCATGGCAATCTCGATTGCAAAGATGTGTTGCATTGTCTACTACAGAATCTGAATTCATTGCAACTACAGAGGCTTGTAAAAATTTACTTTACATTATGATAGCCAGACTGCTATTCATCTTGGTAAGAATTCCACTTTTCATTCAAGATCCAAACACATTGATATGAGGTATAATTAGATACGTGAGGTATTGAATGACAAATTAGTGGAACTTAAAAAGGTTCATACAGATGATAATGGGGCTGATATGATGACAACCTAAATGGAAGTTTGAGGTTTGTTGCTCCATTGGCGAGATGGCAAGTTCCTCTACATAGTTGGGAGGGGGAGATTTGCTAGGTTGGCTCCTAACATATAGAATCTAAACAACCACAAAACAACAAAAGAGAAAAAACATTTTGCTTTTTCTGGTCAACACAAAGAAGCAGCCAGTGAGATATAGAAAGATAAAGAGCAGCCGGTGAATATGCTGTGTGAAAATATAGAGAGAGAAACAAAAACAGCCAAAGATAATAGAGAGAGAAAGGGAGATTGCAAAATTTTTATATTGAGCAGTCTACTTCTACTGGACGATCGGACGGTGATTTCTTCTCCAATTTGGCTCAGTTTTGGATATGTTGTAGAGGAGAGGCATAACTACATTTTAATGGTTGTGATCAATTTTTGATGGCCGAATTCAGAAATACAGTCGTCAAACAGTGACAAAATTCTGGTGCATATTATTCAATTATTCTTCTCTATATTTTAGTTTTTAATGAAGTTGTAGCTTATTGTGACTGTATTTTCAGTTGTATATTGTGAAACTCTATTTTGTATTCTTTTTGTTGATTAGTAGAGCTTTTTGAGTAGACTCAAAGGTCCCGTGATTTTTCCTCTTCATATTGGAGAGGTTTTCCACGTGAAAATTTAGTGTGCCTTATTCTTGCGTTTTGGCTATATTTTTTGTCTTCCATTATTGCTGCCATTTTCATTTTCCTTGTTGCTCCTAATTTTCATTCAAGTGTGGGGTTAATAAGGAGTAGGGATTTACAGGAAATTTGAATCTATTTTTGTTCCGCTACTTGTACGTACTCCTGTCCTCGGTCTGTTTATCCCCAACATAATCTTGAGGCCAAAATCTTGGCTACAAACTTTTTCTGTAGGGATTCCTAAGGTGTTTTTTTCCAAATACATTGCACAATTTTAACCCATTAGTAAAAGGAATCCCTACAGAAAAAATCTAACACTACTTGATGTAAGTCTTTGGAAATAAGATTCCAAAAGGATGTGCAAAAAATGCTTGAAAAATCATCTGGGCCTAGAGTATTTTTAACCTATAAAGAGAATACAATGCACTTGACCTTATCAATGGATGGCAGAGCAACCAGGGATCGGTTATTAGAGGCTGTCACCAAGCTTAGGATTGTTTGATCAAGCCACAAGTCAGTAAGCAAATGAGTAACTTCTTCTGGACTGAAGAGTGTTTCATAAAAATTCATTGCTACCTTCTTAATGCTGCACTGATCAGTCAATAATTGGCCTTGCTAGTTTTTTATGGAAGAATTAATCAGTTTCCACTTTTGGGAGTTACAATACTTAGGGAAGAAAGTAGTATTGGCATCACTATCCTTAGCCCAATGTAAACGAATTTTTTCCCTCCAAAAATCTTCCACACACTTCAGTCGGAAGGCTAGTTCAACCTTGGTTTTGTGCCCCTACTATCTATTCGAATGCAAAGGATCATTATCATAATGATTTTCGGCCTATAGGAGATTGTTTTTTTTTTTTTTCCTCTTTTGTTGAAGCCACTTGAGAGACGGGGGTGGGGGTGGTGGTTTGGCGGACCTTACCAGTTTATTTTAAAGATAGAAAATAATGAGGGATCTATATATGAACCTCTTGACAAAATGTAAAATTAATTTAGAAAAATCGGAAGCCGTTAAGAATCTAGATTACATAGAGGCTTGATAGTAGTCGGAAGCTGTTAAATTATATTGTATTTTTTTATTTCAAGGTTTAATTAAAAAAATTATTTAAAAAAAAGAAAAGAAGTAAATGTACTTAAAAAAAAAAAAAAAAAGAAGGGCATGAAGAAGAAACTGACTTTGCTAATGAATTAACAACCAAATTTGCTTGCCTTCACCCGTGTCCAAATTCAATATCCAAAAATCTATCAAACAACATGTGAATCCGCCTTAGATCATGGAATCTATGCATCTAAAAATCTAAATGACATTGTAAGGCCTTCACCAACTGTAAGGAGACCGAAGACTCCGAACGAACCATTACCTTCAAAATTCCTTTGGAAAGACAAACCCTCAAACTATGTAAAATAGCTCGAACTTCAGTATGCATAACAAAATCCTCCCTAGTCAGCAAAACAAGAAAGAGCCATCAAACCTCCGAAGAACACCTCCAACACTCGCCTGACCATAAATTCTTGTGCTTCCAGCAACATTTAGAACAAAATATCCAGGATCACCTCGCTCCCATCGCACTGGACTAGGAAGTGGCTTAGGGACCTTCGTCTTCTTAGAGCCTACTAGCTGAGCTGCTCTAGAGATCCTAAAAAAAATTACACATTACCCTGCAACTCACATACGCTTAGATCAGCACCATCATTTTAACTTGGTTTATAGCTTTCCATAAAGTCCAACAGTAGCTAATAAAACAGACTATCCCCCAATCCTTAAGCTTCCCTGATAAATTCCACCAAAAATTGATGAAATAAGCAAAAGGAACCTCCTCAAGACCATTACAATAAACTCCAAGACCCCTTGCAAAATTCTTCCACAATGACTGTGCAACCAAACAATACACAAAACAATGATCCAGAGTCTCCTTACTAAAATGGTAGAGCTCACATCGAGAAACTATCGCAAAAATGGCAGACCTCTTACCTATAAGGGATTGTTTAGCTTCACTGATTTGATAAAAATAAAAAATGTTACCAAAAACTTGAGAATTCCAAGTGAAAATGGCCTTCATAGTTGCTTAGATTTTTGAAAGAAAAATTTGCATGTTATTCCTATGGCATTCAAAATTCCAAGCATCCTCCACAACTTTATGAAATGTTGGGTGCAGTTACAATGTGCTTTTAGAACTTAAAAGGCTTAGGGTAAAAGAGAGGCACCAATAATTGTAAACTAATGAGAAGTGAGGCATGATCTAAACCTCCTCTGCCCAAATAAGTGCCATAGTTGAGTGAAAAAAAGAATCCCAATCACAGTTAATTAGCACTATATCCAATCTTTCTTTTTAAGGACGAACCCCGTGTTGCATCTATGTAAATTTACTGTCTTTAAAAATTGGATTTTGCAACAAACATGTATCAATGAAGGAGATAAAATCACTTATAACAACCAAATTTGGGTATCTAGAATCCACATACTCAGAAGAATTAGCTTTGATATTAAATCCTCACCTAACATCCAGGGACCAGTGATAAAAGAAGAAATGTGCATAAGATCAGTCTACAACGAAATTTTAAAGGCATAGGAACAAGCATAATATATGAGAGTAGGCACGCCAAGATGACCAAACTGCTCATAATCTTGAAGTTCACAACATCCACAAAATCATGCCAGAATTGCCAGATTCTACTAGTGCAATTTGAAAAAAAAAAAATCTAATAATTGAGTTTTCTAGCATAAGTACTAATCATTCTAATATCTACAAATGGTTCAAAAACACCAACAAAGGTAAATAATATTTTTGAATAAGCTTCCATAGGCTTCTAAGGAAAAAAATGTGCATCAATCCCTCTTATATTCTAAATAAGAATATTCATATTAATGGATTATACAGGTGATGCAATATGTGACCTTTGCATGATGAGAATGTTGCATTCTGGTGCCTGTCTCACCCTTGGGCTACCTTGTTGATTATTCTTTTGTTTGCCTTTTTCCCTTTGCACAAGAATCCATTCCTGAAATTCTAGTTGCAACTCCTTATTGTGTGTCTCTGAAAAATAATCATTGAAGATTAGATTATCAGTTTTCTAGTCATCAAGAAGCCAATTAGAAAAAAGGTAGGATCCTTCTAGTGCTAGTGCACTAAACATATTCTACGATGGAGGTTCGACTGGTGGGGAAGTCATTTCCTTTTGGGAGTCCAAACGATCTAGACTACTATCTACGACTCCTATCAGCGGCTAACAATCTACATCATGTCTGACCAAAGATGAAGAGGATCATGACACTGCATCCTATTCCATAGAAACCAGTGCCTGCACAGAGTTTTCCTGATTTGACAATGAAGATCCCAGTGATTTTTATTGGGTTTCAAAGTCTTTGGTCACTTTGATGTCATTAGGATTCACTACTTCCTCCGTTGGGTTGACTTTCATCCCACACGTAACTCCCACATCGGATTTTGGCCTAACAATACGTCCTACATCGAAAGCTAAAAAATCATTCACCCCCTCTTAATTATGCCTATTTATTAAGGTTTTGTTTGGTTCTTTATGTCAACAAAACCAACAAGAGTCCTTTGACTTGTTTAAAAGCTTTTATTCTTTGTGGTTCTCTTGTTTTATATTATTGGTGCTTATTGACTTAGGAATATTTTTTTAAAGCATTGTAAATTGTCTTCTTTATAGTGAAGTTTTGTTTTGCTTTCGCCCGTAGACATAGGTCATTTGATTGAACTACATAAGTCCTTTGCCATTAGAGTTTTGGTTTGTTCTTGGGACCTATCTCTAACAAATTAGTATTAGAGCTACTAGCTCTTAACTTAAAATGGAGGCCATCTTAATTCAAGACAATATTGACTTAGCTTTGAAAGGAATAGAAGAGATAGTAGTGGAGATGACAACAACGATATTTGAAGACCTGGATAAAAGAACGAGATTAAGTATTATTCTAAATCTCTCTAATGATGTTTTAAGAGAAGTCACTATAGAGATTACAACCAAAGTTATGTGGGAAAATTTGAAGGCTTTGTATATGAAGAAGACAGTGGAGAATCGACTTTATCTAAAATAAACCTTCTTTTACTATTTGGATGACTGAATGTATATCTAATATCTCACATCTTAATACCTTTGATTCTCTTATTATCAATTTGAGTAATCTTGATATGAAACTAGATGATGAGAATCAGATCATTTTATTATTTTGTTCCCTTCCCCTATCTTTTAAGCAATTTCGAGATACTATGATGTATGAAAAAAACTATCTCATACCAAGAAATTAAATCTGCTTTGAAATCAAGAGAAATAATTGATAGAGATTTAATTGGGGAGGTTAGTGACAATCAGGCTAACGATTTGGTAGCCAGGGGTGGATCTGAAAATCTCAATTATGGTAGTATTAAATTAAAATACAGATCCAAATCCAAACATAAAATTTTGGTTTGCAATTATTGGCATAAAAAATGGCACATTAAATTTGAATGCTTTAAGTTGAAAATTAAGGATAAGCATAAAGAAAAATCTACTAATGTTGTTGAAGCCAGTATTGTAGTAGATGAGAGTGAAGGAAGTATTTTCTTTGTAATTGATAGCAGGACAAGGTTTGAAAATGAAAGGAGTTTAGATTCAGTTCGATCTTACCATATCTGTCCCAACAGGGATTTATTTTTCAGTTATGAAACTTATAATGCTAGAGGTATTTTGATTGGAAGCAATGCTATCTGTAATATTGTGAGTAAGGGTACAGTTCGAATTAAAATGCATGACAGTATTATGAGGACTCCCACTGATATTAAACAAGTTCTAGATTTGAACAAGAATCTATCTTTTTAAGCACCTTTAAGTCTCTTGGATGTAAACATGTAACTGAAGATGGACTTATGAAAGTCTACAAAGGTGCTCTTTATTGTTATGAAATGTTGTAGGTTTGGTAGTTTGTATACTTTGTAGGGAACTACTATTACAGATTTTGTTGCAGTTTCTACATTAGCTCTATCTGATTCTAATATCACCAAATTATGGCATATGCATTTAGGGCACATAAGTGAGAAAGGTCTATGAATATTAAGTAAGAATGGACTTCTGGATGGACAAACACTATAAAAAAATATGATACATTGACGACAAAATTTTAGCTAGAATTTTTTTTTTTCACTAAAAGTACTATTTAGCAACGAAAAGTTTTCTTTAGTGACAAAAGCGTTTTGTTGCTACTAATTAAGACATTAGGTGACAAAAGTTTTATTTCTAAGGTAAAAGTGACGGTTTTAATTAGAAAATAAGTGTATTAATTTTTCTCGCTAACGATGCATCATCAGCGATGAAATTCATTTTTTAGTTAAATTTTTCTTGTTAATAATGCATCATCAGTGATGAAATTTTATTTTCTAACTAAAAATGTTAACTTTTATCACTATTAATTATACTTTTAGAGACAAAATTTGCATTTCTTAGATAATATTCGTCTACAAATTTTTGAATATTTACAAAATGACCATAAAAATTTTATGAATTGATATTTAAACTTTGTATAATTGTAAAACAACTTTTAAAAAATTTTGTAAATTGGTCCCTAAATTTTTAAATATTTATAATATAACCTCCAAAATTTACAATTTGATCCATAAATTTTTAAATATATACTACAATATGACCCTAAAATTTTATAAATTGGCCCTTAAATTTTGGAAAAATTATAAAATGATCCCAAAAAAATTTATAAATTGATCTTTAAATTTTAGAATATTTACAATATATAATCTCAAAAATTTTACACATTAGTATCTAAATTTTAAATATTTAAAATATATGTTGTGTGTGTGTGTGTGTGTGTGTGTGTGTGTGTGTGTGTTATACACAACAAAATTCTTCATTAATAATTCAAATTGTATCATATTACCTTCCAATTTGGTCATAATACTTTTTTTAAAAATAATTTAAACTATTTTATTGGTTAGATCATTAATTTAATATATATATATATATATATATATATACATATATATACATATTTGTAAATGTGTTAGGTTTTGGGCCATTATATAGAGATTATACCTGATTATATGGTACAATATATTCAATTACCTTCAAAATTAGTTATAATACTTTGTTTAGCAATTTAACAAACTTAACAGTTGGATAATTAATTTCATTTGTCTATCTTTGTACATGCGTTCAATTTAAGACTCTTATATAGAAATTATACCAAATTATCTGGCAAAATATATCCGATTACCTTCAAATTTGGTTATAATAATTTTTTAGCAATTTCAAAAAAATCTAATAATTGAATCAGTAGTCTAATACACCTACCTTTATAAATGCATTAGGTTTTTGTGCATTTTTATAGAAATTAGATGGACTATGTAGTAAAATATATTCGATTACTGTCAAATTTGGTCATAAAACATTTTTTAACAATTTTAAAAAATAAAATGGTTGGATCATTAGTTTGATATGCCTATCTTTGTAAACCTGTTCAGTTTTAAGCTTTTATATAGAGATTATACTAGATTATGTGACAAAATATATCTGATTATCTTTAAATTTGGTTGTAATACTTCTTTTTAGCAATTTTAACAAATCTAATAGTTGGATCGTTAATTTGACACGCTTGTCTTTGTAAATATGTTAGATTTTGGGTATTTTATAGAGATTATGCCAGATTATATAGCAAAATATATCCGATTACCTTCAAATTTAGTTGTAATATTTTTTCTAGTAATTTTAACAAATCTAACAGTTGGATCATTAATTTGATATGTCTATCTTCATAGATGCGCTAGGTTTCAGACATTTTATAGAGATCATCCAGATTATGTGACAAAATATATCCAATTATCTTCAAATTTGGTCATAATACTTTTTTTTAAAAACAATTGTAACAAATTTAATTGTTAGATTGTTAATTTGATACGCCTATCTTTGTAAATACATTAGGTTTCGAGCATTTTTATAGAATCTAATTACCTTTAAATTTGGTCATAATATCTTTTTTTTAGAAATTTTAACAAATCTAATAATTTGATTGTTAATTTGATATGCCTATCTATGTAAACATGTTTAGTTTTAGGCTCTTATATAGTGATTACACTAGATTATGTAGCAAAATATATTTTATTACCTTAAAATTTGATCATAATATATTTTTTAAAGAAATATTAACAAATGTAATGGTTGGATCGTTAATTTGATACTCCTATCTTTATAAATGTGTTAGGTTTGGAGAATTTTTATAAAGATTACGCTAGATTTTGTGGCAAAATATATTCGATTACCTTCAGATTTAGTCATAAGATATTTTTTTAGTAATTTTAACAAATTTAATAGTTGAATCGTTAATTTAATATGTTTATCTTTGTAAATGCATTTGGTTTTAAACTTTTATATAGATATTATACTAGATTATGTTGCAAAATATATCCGATTACCTTCAAATTTGGTTGTAATACTTTTTTCTAATAATTTTAACAAATCTAACGACTAGATCATTAATTTGATATGTTGATCTTTGTAAATGTATTAGGTTTCAGACATTTTTATGGAGATAATGCTAGATTATGTGGCAAAATATATCTAATTAGCTTCAAATTTGGTTATAATAGATTTTTTTTAAAACAATTTTAACAAATCTAACGGTTAATCATTAATTTGATTTGTTTATCTTTATAATTATACATTAGGTTTTGAGCATTTTTATAGAAATTATGTGGCAAAATATATCTGATTACCTTCAAAGTTGGTTATAATTTTTTTTTAAATAATTTTAATAAATCTAATAGTTTGATCGTTAATTTGAAATATATACATATACATGTGTGTGTGTGTGTGTGTGTGTGTGTGTGTGTGTGTGTGTGTGTGTAGAAATAGAAGAAAAAGGACATTTTGGAGAATACAATAGAATAAAATGATATATACAAAAATTCTTAGGATGTCTAAATTACATTTTTTTTATTTCATTCGTTGTCTAAGACAGTTATGTGAACCTCCTCCAAATTGTTACCACTAGTTATAAAACCACTAGAGGTTTATCAATGGCATATTGTCACCATATCTGATGAATCAATTGTGGGTATAATGTCTCAAGTAAAGAAAATTAAACTAATTTTTTTTGTAATCATGATAAGTGTAACAAGAAGGTCTGTAAGGATTTGGGAATTGAACTGGAGTTAAATATCCTGCAACTGGCCAAGTTTCTAGACTAAGGATCTTGTTAATGGTAAACTTTGAATACACAATATTGTTAGGATCTTCATTTTTCACAATATTCTTTATAGTAATGGAATTGGTTGATACCAAGGCATACTTGTAATATTCACAAGTCTATGAGGGATCTTCTGTAAACATATTGTTATTAGGATGAAAACAAATTTTGGTAAAATCTTATCAGGTACAATGGATACGTGAATGTTATACTAGAAACATTGGGGTAATTGAAACAATATTGTATTCAAAACGGATTTCCATGAATGAGCTTGTGGCTTTGGCTTCTGGTTTTGTTGGAGCTAGTGGTGGTCTAACGACTTCACTATAAGAAGTAGGAACTTGCATAGCATAGCTATTTTTGTCTTTGATGATTGATCTCTGGTTGGAACTTGAAGAATTGAGTACGTTGGGAGGTATCTCTAGTGGTGGAAAGTGAGTTAGTAAGGAATATATATATATATATATATATATATATATATATATATATTGGAGGCTGTGGTGTATCGGGTCTCGTTCTTCTCATCGATACTATTATGGTTAGTTGCATTTTCCCTATAAAAATTCTCTTGTAAGGAAATCAGGTAAAGGATTGTTGACACCTTTAACAAATTCTATTTGAAAATCAAAACTAGATAAAATAGCATGCCATCTAGTAAAAAATTGTTTAGAAACTAAATTTTTAAAATCTTTTTGTAAAACTTCTTTTTTCAGCTATATAATCAATATGTAATAAAAATATTTTGTTCATCAAATCTTCTTGAAATTTGGTGATACATAAAACTATAGATAAAATCTCTTTTTTCAATAGTATTATAATTCACTCTTGCTGGCTTCGCATACTTTAAAATTAATTGTGCTTGCAAATGAAAGAGGGTTGGCTATTTATAATAGCTGGACCTCAAAAACTATAAACTAAATTGAATACATACTTGTAAATTAAAGCTAACAATCATTCAAACCTAATAGTACATTCTTGTAATTCCAAACTACCAGTCTTGTCAAACCAACCATTCTTCTCTTGTAATTCATACTTTCCAGTCTTACTTGTATTTTACAACTATTGGTCCACACCTACCATTCTTTAAAAAAAGTTGAAGATTCTCAGCAATGTTGATATTGAAAATTTGGTAAATGCTTTGTAATGTATGCTTTGCTATAAAGTAACTTTATGGTATGTCATGTTGAACATTTGCTAGCATGATTCTTGTTAAAACGTCAATGTCACCATTATCTTGTAAATACAGACTTGATTGCTCATCTTCTGATGGTTGGTATTTGATAAAGCTTTTTGGTGTTTTGCTTTAAGCTTTACCTTTGACATCTTGGATTTTTTTGCTGTAATAGCTGGCACGTCTAATCTAGTCTTCTCTTTTGGAATCCATCCTTTGATGCGCACTTTATGACAAAAATACTTGATTTCATGGATTTTGTGGAAACAAAAGTTCCAAGGAATAATATAAGAAACCTTGCCTTATAAAAGAACTGCAATATTAAATGTGCTATGTTAAATTCTCAAGTTGATTCCCAGTGATGTACTTGGCAAACTATTGTTAATACTGTATCACTTCCTCTAAATTGTAACCACTAGTCACAAAACCAACGGAGAATTATATCTGGCATGTTTTCACCATATCTGATGAACCAGCTGTGGATATAAGGTCTCAAGTAAAGAAAATTAAACTAAGCTTTTTTGTAATCATAATAATTGTAACAAGGAGGTTTGTAAGAAGCAGAGAATTAAACTGGAGTTAAATATCCTGTAACTGGCCAAGTTTCTAGATTAAGGATCTTGTTAATGATAAACTTTGAATATGCAATATTGTTAGGGCCATCATTTCTTACAACATTCTGTATGGTAAGGGAATTGGTTGCTACTAAGATATACTTGTAATATTCACGAGTCTTCAAGGGATCTTTTGTAAACATATTGTTATTAGGATGAAAATAGATTTTGGTAAAATCTTATAAGGTATAATGGATCCGTGTATGTTCTACTAGAAACATTGGGGTAATTGAAAAAGTATTGTAATCGAAGAGGATTTCTGTGGTTGAGCTTATGGTTTTGGCTTCTGGTTTTGTTGGTATTGGTGGTAGTTTAATAACTTCACTATAAGAAGTGGGAACTTGTATGGCATAGAAATTTTTGTCTTTGATGATTGATCTCTAGTTAGAACTAGAAAAACTGGGTATGTTGGGAGGTATATCTGGTCTTGGAGGTGGTGGTGGAATATGAGCTAGTAAGGAATATCTATTAGGAGGCTGTGGTGAATTGTGTTTGGTTCCACTCAGCGACACTATTGTGGTTGGTCGCATTTTCCCGATAAAAATTCTCTTGTAATGAAATTAGGTAAATGATTGTTAACACCTTTAATAAATTCTATTTCAAAATCAAAGCTAGATAAAACAACTTGCTATCTAGCAAAAATTTGTTTAGAAACTAATATTTTAACATCTTTTTCTAAAATTCTTTTGCAACTTTGCAATCAATACATAATAAAAATGTTTTGTTTATCAAATCGTCTTGAATTTTGATAATACATAAAACATAAATAAAATCCCTTTTTTAATAGTACTATAATTCCTTCGACTCCTGAGCCAAATTCCTGAATGATATTGAACTAATTGTTCTGAAGAAGGAGAAGTAATCTATTGCTTGAGAATACCTCCGTAACTGATAGGGGCTAAATTAGTCATATTTTTCCTAGTTATTTGAGGCTCTTTTGTGATATATTTTGTTCAATAACTAATCATATTCCTTCATATTTGAGATTTTACCCTTGAAAAGGTATTTTGTTCATTATTACAGATTTTTGGGATAAAACGAAGCAAATACGTCACAAAATAGAAGAAAGATGGCGCCGGACAGGGCATCGGAACCGGCGCTGGTCATGCACTGTTGACACGAATTTTGAGATAATAAAAAATTGTTAAAACAGACAGGAACAGAGTAGAACCGGCACCGGCTCTAGTAGCCAAGGCAGCGCCTGCTGCATTCTGAACAACATGATGTTGAAATAAAAAAAAAAAATCAGTGAACGAGTAGAGAACCAGAACACAACCGGCGCTTGCTCCAAGAGCAAAGGCGGTGCCGGCTGTGCTATGAGGAAAAGGCAGGATTGTGATTTTTCTACGCAGTTTTTGATAATCTGTGAAGTTTTAGTATCTTCCTACTTCTACTCGGCCAAGAACATTGCACCAACGAGTTTAGGCACTTCCCAAGCCTATAAATAGATGAAAAACACAAGGGAAAAAGGGGGAGAATTCATTAATCATCACAGAAAATCACTCAATCAAAGGAGGAATTCTTCAATTCAAGGAGGATTGTGCAAGAAGGTCTTCAAAGGAAGAAGAATGAGGCTTGTCTATGAGTGCTTTCTTTTACTTTGTTTTCTTTTTCTTGAACAATGATATGTTCATTGTTTTATTGTAATTTAACATTGTTTCAGATATTCATGATTTTTAGAGTTATTTGATCTTTTGATTAATTGATTATTATTCTTGATATTTAATTACTTGGATTGATTACGAGATTAATGGATTATTTCTTTCCATTGACTTGCTTGGGAAAGGGGTTAATAGTAGTTCCAATTTGTTAATTTCATGTGTGTTGTCTTTTAACTTACTTGAGAAAGGGGTTAATTACTAAGAATAAGGTAATTAAAGGTTAATTAATGTCTGTCAGAGTATGGATTCATTGGTTAATTTCATGTTTTAAGTTTGCAAGAGTATGGGAATTTAATCAAAGATTGTGTTTAATGCATCTTTTGGATAAATTAGTTGAGACAGAGTATGTGATGCTAATTTGTTTGTAAGATAGTGATTTCATGGATTGGGAAAGAAGTTAGTCTACTTTAATCCTTCATGATGCCAAGAGAATAATTGGTTGTGATAAAGATTGCGTATTTTAAGATCATGTTTGCCTAAACAATAGCTTGAGTTACATAATTCTCCGTCCTTGACATGTATATATTTTCATTCTTATTTTATTTTATTTTATTTCTTCTTCACTTTGTTGAGTCGATTAAACAATGAAAGAAAATGGATTAATGCATACTTGTTCCTTGAGGATCGACACTTGTTTGAACCCTATGCTATGTTAATGATGAGTACGCTTGCTCATATGTGTAATTTGGGTTTAACATTTTAATATAAACTTGATTGGGAATGTGCTTAGTTTTTATATGATTTTTATACCCAAATCTAAACGCATCAGTAACCAATATCAGAGGTATTAGTTTTAACAATCATTTTTTCTTAAAGATGTGGAATTCCAAGGCAAGGAAGATTTGGAACAATTGCTTTAACTTTCTGAATAATTTGGGTTAGTTTGGACCTTAAGTGTAACACCCCACTACCTAGGCCCATCAGGGCCGGGAATATCGCCCCGTCCAGAGGACAAGGGGTCTTTATAACTAGGTTACATAAAAATAAAATAAAATAAAGACTTTAAAATTAAACTTATTACAACCCAAAAGATAAGTACGGGAACAAATCCAAATAAACTGTTTGCAACAATCTCTCAAAACATCACATAAAGTAAATAACATGAGTTTTCAAAGCATAGGCGACAATCTAGCTAATGACCTCCACAGCAGGATCTTCCTGAAAACATGGCGTAAAAGGTCTTGGTGGCGGTCTTGTCAGTACGAAGGGTCATGAAGCCAATCGGTTGCGATCTTCAATCTCAGTACGGGTGGCTGTATCCACAGCCCCCGAATAAGTCACCGATGGAGAAGGTGCTAACGCCCGTCTTAACTCTTGCCTTAATCCCTTAACAAATTGCCTTGTTCTGTTCTGTTCAGTATCTACCAGCCTCTTGCAGTACTTTGACAGTTGCGTGAACCGTGCGGCGTATTGGGCTACCGTCATGCTTCCATGCTTTAGATTCTGGAACTCATCTTCCCGTTTCTCCACTATCCACTACGGATATATTCTGTCCGGAATGCTTCCACAAAATTAGCCCATGTCCAATCTTGGTCAATCATCTCCCAGTCGCTCTGTCAAGGTTTGCAGAATCTCCGTCACCTTGTGGAACGCTTGCGTCATACTTACGCTAACTGGCTCTTCCGATCCCATCTCTGGTCCCATTTCATTCTCATCCCCCTGGTTTGGCGATGGCATTTGAGTTGCATCAACCTCTGGTGTCACGGGCTCTGCCTCTGGAACCCTTCCGCTGGATGTGGCTACGCGACGTCTGGGTGCCATTCTAAACCATTCCCCAGATAATGAGTTATGCATCAAAGTTAAAAATATCCAAATTGAGCATGCATTCACATTCAACGTTAAGCGGAAGAAATTTAGATGCAAATTTTGTATGAGGAATTGCATATAAATTTTTCTCAAAACTTAGAGTACCCAAGGTACTCTTATTTGCATAAATTTTGAAATAAAGCAATAAGGTGAATGGACTCCTAGCATAGGAGTTTATTGAAAATTGCAGATAAAATTCCCTAAACATAGCAGGACTTAGCCTCTCTAATCCTCATCAGAATCTTCAATGTCGGCATCATATAACCACCCCCCAGAATTCCTAGTGAAGTCCATCCCGGCCCCACTTGCGAACCCATCTATGGGCTCCTTCCCGGGTCTCCTAGAACTCTCCCCGGTCTCAACTTGATTGGGTGGGGTTACAAAGGAAGGTCTAGCTAGAGATTCATAATCTATCTCCCATGGGTCATCACTGTCAATAGTCAAGTCCACTATGGGGCTAGGAGGGTGGGGAACATATTCCATGTCTATCTCCTGATCTTCACTGTCGGTAACCAGGTCGATCACGGGTATTGAAGGTGGCTCGATGATCTGGACCTCATCGTCACTACAATCATCCAGGGCAATGATTGGCTGGGGTGCAGGCTGAGGCACTGGTAAGTCCTCCGGGTAGATAGGAATGGGAGGGTGCCATTGCTGCCCTTTCCTTGCAGTTCTAATCATTCTAACCATCCTACGGCACAAATAAGACAGGTCAGACAAACAGTTTGAACTCAATAAATCAAAACATATACCATCAATACTTGCCTAATCCTAGTCTCTGATACCATTTGTAACACCCCACTACCTAGGCCCATCAGGGCCGGGGATGTCGTCCCGTCCAGAGGACAATGGGTCTTTATAACTAGGTTACATAAAAATAAAATAAAATAAAGACTTTAAAATTAAATTTATTACAACCCAAAAGATAAGTACTAGAACAAATCCAAATAAACTGTTTGCAACAATCTCTCAAAACATCACATAAAGTAAATAACATGAGTCTTCAAAGCATAGGCGACAATCTAGCTAATGACCTCCACAGCAGGATCTTCCTGACAACATGGCGTAAAAGGTGGTGAGATGAGATTCTCAGTAAGCCCGTGTGTGCTTTGAGTGTTTCAGGTAAAATAATTCATGTATGCAAGTTGTAAAAGTTTCATAAGAAAAAAGTGCTGGCAAGCAATAAATAAGTGTTGAAAATAAAGAGTGGCATTTCACTTTTCAAACCATACATGTGTACCATAAATACAACCACTCAAATGGGTAGCCATGGGTTACCACACGTTGGGCCGCATGACTAGATAACAGTCAGAATGCCACACTTTGTGCAAGCTGACCAAAGGTAGGTGTACAGCCTACCGGGTGAGATACTCCTCCATCTCTACGCCCAAACTTACCGGTTATCCACTCCGGAACACGCAGTCCACATGACTGAAACTTGCTAGCTCGGACCGGTATGACCTACCGGACTGGCATCCTATCCAGGAAGGACTCACCCCTTAGAGGTGACCACCTACTGAGAGACTTACCCTAACCCTTCAAAGACTAGTCCTGGTGGTCTACCCTTATTGAGTACTCAACGTTGATTGTTCCACTTGGGAGAATATTGATCACACTTTTCTTTATTTGAAAATAGCAATTAAGGGTTTCTAAAAGTCTTGTCAAAGTTGGGTTTTAGAAAAAGTTTAGCATTTTGTGTAAAACTGCTTGTTTAACTTTCAAATGATTTGCTTGACTGAAATAAAAAGGAAAAACAGTCCTTAATTGCCTTCACAAAATAAATGTCCATATACATCGTGTTTGGCTTGCCACAACAACTTTTTGGTCTTCACAAAACTCCATGTTGGCGCTTACCTGATTCTTTGCTTGCTCAACTCAAACGTCTTCCAAGGCTGTCCTAACCCCGCCTGGGGTAAACACAAAATATAAGGTTACATTCGAGCTATACTTGCCTTACATAAATAATTTCTTAGCTCAACTAGTTACAACCATGACTAGCCATGACCCTAATGTTCTAAGCTTTAAGGCTAGGTGATACAGAATTTTATAAAATAAGTTTTAGTTGATAAGTTAAAATAACTTGGGGTTCTAAAATAATTGCTAATAAATTATAGACTCATTCAGTAATTCTTGTGTGCTATTATTAATAAATAAACCAAGGTTTGAATTTTAAATAATGCTAAGTCCTAATTAATATTAATATATGGTAATTTAAAAATAGCTTATTATAAATAAATAATAAATTACAAATAATTTTTAATTAATTTCAAAGAGATAATGAATAATTAATAATAAATAAAATTTAATAATGAATTATATTGAATTTTTGTTTAATAAACATTTTAATAGCTTAACTTAATATTCTAATCCAAATTCCCTAGTGTTTCAAATTTTTGAAGAAAAATATAGTAGTAATTCTAATTTTTGTAATAAAATTTGTTAACGAATATAACCTAGAATTAACAAGAAAATAATCTTACATCATGGTTTCCTATTGCTAGAAAAGATTGATGATCACATTCTCCATCATCAAACAATATATTAATCCATTCATGAACTATCTCATACCATCACATGGCCAAAATCCTACTAAGCATAATCATCAATCATGTTTTCCATGGAAAAATAAGAACATAAAAGCCTAATCACCTTTGGTGTCATAATATCTAATCATGCTTCAACCCTCCATAAAATTCATTAAGCATGAAGAAATTACATTGATTCGAAAGGAAAACACATACATCCTAGTCATATACAACAATCATCATGTCCTAACTCCATCCCCTTAATCCACATGCATATACTCAATCCCTTATCCATATTTCATTCTTCCTATCAACACCTAAGAGACATGATTTCAGAATTTAATAAGAGAGATTTAAGAATGAATACTTGATTGTCAAGTACTTTGATGAAGACAAAAGAAGGTCCACGCGCGATGGAATGTCTTGAATGGTCCAACGAAACAAACGATCATGGTTGATGGTTGATCAACCATTTCGGTTAGAAGAGAGAGAGAGAGAGAGAGAGAGAGAGAGCATTAGTAAGGTATAGTCGAATGAAAAATGATGAACAAGAAGGTTGTTCTTGACTCACCTTGTTGATGTTCTTGAGGCCTTCAAGAAAAAGTTTATTTTGATCCGCTTGAAAATTCTTGTTTGTGAGGTTTTGTGTTATAAATACCAGAAATAAAGTCTAGGGATTAAGTAGAGGTGATCTGGAGTATTTGAGAGTGATTGGAGGTGTTTAGAGTAGGTTTAGGCTTGAAGAAGGTTAGTGTGTGTTCTTGGTGTTCTAGGTGTTCTAGGTGAAAATGGAGAGAATTTGGAAGAAATGCTGCACGAATTTTGGTAGAGGGCTGGCCGAATGGTATGGAGTGAATGAGAGTTTCGGTTTTCAGCTTGTGAGAGACAGAGTGATCAGATTTTATTTGAAATTCAAATGGAGAAAATTGTGGAGTTGTTTAAGGTAAGAGGTTAGCTATGGTGTTTGATCAAGAGAGGTTTCTATGGTCTTCAATGGTGCCGGCTGAACATGGTGGTTTTGCTGAATTGATTGAAGGTTAATGTTGCTCCAAGGCTGGCCGAAATTCAGTCTTAAATGGCAGAGGAAATTCTGGTTTATTTGCCTAATACAACAGTGATTTTAATGGAGTAAAATGCTAAACTTTTTCTAAAACCCAATTTTGACAAGACTTTTAGAAACCCTTAATTGCTATTTCCAAATAAAGCAAAGAGTGATCAATTTTCTCCCAAGTGGAACAATCAATGTTGAGTACTCAATAAAGGTAGACCACCAGAACTAGTCTTTGAAGGGTTAGGGTAAGTCTCTCAGTAAGCAGCCACCTCTGACGGGTGAGTCCTTCCTGGATAGGATACCAGTCCGGTAGGTCATACCGGTCCGAGCTAGCAAGTTTCAGTCATGTGGACTGCGTGTTCCAGAATGGACAACCGGTAAGTTTGGGTGTAGAGATGGAGGAGTAGCTCACCCGGTAGGCTGTACACCTACCTTTGGTCAGCTTGCACAAAGTGTGGCATTCTGACTGTTATCTAGTCATGGGGCCCAACGTGTGGTAACCCATGGCTACCCATTTGAGTGGATGTATTTATGGTGCACATGTATGGTTTGAAAAGTGAAACGCCACTCTTTATTTTCAACACTTATTTATTGCTTGCCAGCACCTTTTTCTGATGAAACTTTTACAACTTGCATACATGAATTATTTTACCTAAAACACTCAAAGCACACACGGGCTTACTGAGAATCTCATCTCACCACCTTTTACGCCATGTTTTCAGGAAGATCCTGTTGTGGAGGTCATTAGCTAGATTGTCGCCTATGCTTTGAAGACTCATGTTATTTACTTTATGTGATGTTTTGAGAGATTGTTGCAAACAGTTTATTTGGATTTGTTCCAGTACTTATCTTTTGGGTTGTAATAAGTTTAATTTTAAAGTCTTTATTTTATTTTATTTTTATGTAACCTAGTTATAAAGACCCCTTGTCCTCTGGACGGGGCGACATCCCCGGCCCTGATGGGCCTAGGTAGTGAGGTGTTACATTAAGGACTTAGATTCTTGCACAATCGTTGATATAAAAGTTCACATAATTGTCTAAGATGAGGAATGAAATAAAAAAAAAATGCAACTTAGACATCCTAAGAATCTTTGTAATTGAGTTTTTTCTATAATTTTATCTAGAAACTTAGATGCAAATTCTATAGCTCTACAGATAGGTTTGTATGTACCCTTTGTGAGATTATGTCCTAAAAATCTTATCTTAGTGTGGAATAACTTGACTTTCTTGGTGCTTACTACTAATCCATTAACTCTAACAATATCAAAGAATTGTCTTAAATTCTTTAAGTGTTGATCTATATTTTCGAAGTAGACTAAAACATCATCTATGTAAACTATTGTAAAATGACTATAAGGATTGAGTAAGTTATTCATAACATTTTGAAATCCAGATGGTTGATTCTTTAATCCAAAAGGCATAACATTCCATCCATATTGTCCAAAAGGAATATTAAAAGCAGTTTTATATCTATCCTCTTCTTCTATTTGTATTTGCCAAAATCCTAATTTCATACCAAATTTGCTATAAATAGTAGCTTTTCAAGTCCTTTCAGTAAATCTCTTTTGTTAGGTGTAGGATACCTAATCCACTTTAAAACTTTATTTAAAGGCTTGTAATTTATTACTAACCTAGGTGTTTCGCTTTCCTTTTTAGCTTGATTGTTGACATAAAAGGCTGGAAGCTCCAAGGGGATTTGGATGGTCTAATAATTTTTTAGCTAATAGTTCCTTTATCTCCTTTTTACAATATTCCATTAATTCATGGTTCATTTGTATGGGTTTAGCTTTGGTAGGGATATCTTTCTCATTGAAGCCATCTATATATGGTAAACTAATTGTATGCTTCTTCCTATCCTAAAAGGCATTAGGAATTTAAGAGTAAACTTATTCCTCTAATAACTTGTGAAATTTTGATTTTTTTTTTGTTTAATTAATAGATCTTTTAACTGTTCTTCTACTCTTTTGAATCTTATTTCTCTCTTTTAAAAAATTAATTTTAGCAGTAAATAGTTGTATTCTAAATAAATTGTTATTTTTTAAATTTCTATATCTTTTTGTTTTGGACTAATTAGAAAATCAAATGTAATTCTTTGTCCCAAAACTTCTGCACAAATACTAGAGCTATCTACTATAAAAGGATATATTTGAGTAAGAAGTGGAGTTCCTAAAATAACAGTATCTCATAAATTATTAACTAAGATAAAAGAATTTTTTAAACAAATATTTTTGTTGTTTATATGAGAATTTGATAATTTATACTTAATTTCTAATTTTGAACGTGAGGCTGAATATAATTTTTCTAAAATCTTTTCGTAATACATGGTTGGTACGAATCCTTCGGGTAATTAATTAGAATGGTCCCATCTAGGGCTATTCCACTTCAATTGGCCCAGTCACCTCAAGGATGCTTAAAGTGGCCTAGACGCTATTAGCATTCGTGTAAGATGCTTTGCTGATAGCGTCTAAGCCACTTTATGCTTCCTTCAAGCGGCTGGGCCAATTGAAGAGGAATGGCCATAGATAGGGCCATTCTAATCAATTACTCTAATCCTTCTACTATAAAAATTCTAGTCAGCTCTTGAATCCATAGAGGTTGTAGTTTTAATCATAAAATTATTTCCTACTCTAATTTTAATAGGTACATACTATTTTTGAAATCGAGTTTTAGTTATAGCTGTAATAAATTCTTCTATGTTTTCTTCCTCAACTATAGCTTTTCTTTTATCTTTTAAGCTTACTTCCTTTTCTACTTTTGAAGCTAAATATCTATTTTTATTTCACTATTTTATTTTCTTAATTCTTTAATTTCTTGTTTTATTTGATTCATTTCTTGTTGTATATCTTGTATAGATATTTTTTTTTCTAAAAGTTTAAATTTATTAAATACTTATTTTACATAAAAATGTTCTACACTTTCATGTTCCGATAAAACTATTTCTCTAAGTTTTAATAAATATTCCCTTTTAATATCTTCATTGTCTATTTTGTCAATTAAGTCAAAAAAGATTTGCTTACTTTCTTATGTAATAGCATTTATAGTTCTAATATTATAATTACATAATCCTATACAATCACAATCACTTTCTTTGTTAGAAAAATAATCAGATTCTTCTTGAATAGCATATATTTGGTCTTCATCATTCTCCTTAGTTGAAATAGAGCTATTATCATCTTGATCTAATATTTGAAAAATCTTTTCTCTAATTTCATCTTTTAATTCTTACTCATTAATCTTATTTTTCTTTTTGGATTTTACTTTACAATTATTAGCTAAATTTCCTATTTTTCCACAATTGTAGCATTTTGGTCCATTATCTCTCTCATTTTTTGTAACTTTAGTTTTCCTAAATTTTTTCCTTTTATAAGTACTATCAGGTTTATTCTTTAATGGTTTCTTTTTCTCATATGTTTTAGTAACTTTATATGACGGAGATGTTACGTTTGGATATCCAAAGTCTTGACAAGAGCTTCCTAACTTTCTGGTAATACTGTGTTCTTTCTCAATCTGGGATTTTAATTTAATATCAGTACATAACTCTAGTCCTACTATATTAACATAGTTACTCCAAATGTTAGTGTATTGTATGGTATAGCTCTCTTAAAGTTAGTTCTAAGTTTTTGGCTTACTTTATCTACAAATAATGGTGGTAATCCTACTATAAATCTTTCCATCCAAAAAGCATGATGATAACCAGTTCTAAGCATAACTTTACTAAGAAACATATCTTTATACAACCTAAAATCTTATAATTTAGGACAAGTTAAATTTGTAAGAATGTTAGAACTTCTTTCTTGAAAGGTTTGGGGTTCTCCTATAAAATGATTTGTAATGGCATATAATAAAGTCACTACTATATCTTGCTTCGGTTCTTGCCTAGTTTGTTCACTAGTTCCTTTATTTTTTACTATTGTAATAAGAATATAGTGTTGTGTGTGATTTGTGCTATGTATATAAGATAGATCCAATACTCAACCAAGTTTTAAAATAAAATGTCAATTTAACTCACATACACACACATTTTGGACAGGTATACAAATCATGTAGTATAGAGTATCATTGGTAAGTATCGAAGATCCAAAAAAAAGGACACCGACTACCACTACTTTCTCCCAAGTTCTATTGTTCAATTAATCAAAATAAAGAAGTAAAAACAACTAACTATCACAAAGAAAAATATACTCAATTTTCAAGACAAAGCCAATAGATCACCAAGGTAAAATCAAAGTAGGAAAAAGGGGATTGGCCATGTAATTAAAGAGAAATCTCTATTTATATCCAAGCATCAACTATCATTCAACCAATCACTATCTAATTCATACATTGGCAAGATTTCCCAAATAAATTGAAATTCACTCTTTTTCAAGTAATGAATCTCTTACCCTTGAACCCAATCCATAGATATTTCTATTCATATATGTTGGCATTCATAGACTCCTAAATGCAGAAAACATCCTTAAATCCCTTCTGAGGACCCAAGCTAAACAATTAAGATGATCTAGTGGTTATAGAATTACCTTTGTTCACTGCAATCAAGACCTCTGGCTTTTGATTTCCAAGTGTGCGTGCAATACGAACGATCACCAGACGCTGTAATGTGCAAACGTCCTCTATCAGATACACACGGTGAACCAGCTCGTTATACAAGAGTTCTAGCACCTAGGGTTTGAGAGGCTTAAATTTTCTGGTGAATTGGAGGCACAAATGTTTTGATAGAGAGCTCATTTCAGAAGGCGGCTAGGGTTTTCCTTTTAAAACCACGTGAACCTCTTGGAGTCCAACTCTCATAATCTTATCATATTTTATGTTAAATTTAAATTAAAACTGATATGATAAGATTCTGCCATTATTTCAGTAATTTAACTAATTAATTTACTAAGTCAAATTCTTATAATATAGACATCCTCCGATACATCGAATATGGACATATTTCCAGATTCATTGTATGTGGTCATTTTTCTATATTCAATTAATCTAGACATATTTCCAGATACATCAAACCTGGTTACCAGAAGCATAACCTAAAGTGTTCGTTTAATGTGTGACCCTATAGGTTCATTTAACGCTAGTAGTGTGCCCAAATCATATTTAAATAGCCCACAAGTTATAAGCAGTTTCTAGCAAAACATTATAACTATCCAGGTGAAATGAATATCAGTGATATTTTTGAATCAAACTATAACTTTATATTTAGTTCTTTTGTCACATGATATCTAGATTAAGCATAAGGCACGGAGCATGTCATTCTTATTAGGCTTAATTAATTATTTCTTGATCTCATAGTAAACTGTTCAAACAAATGCTATAAATAATTCAAATTGATATATTTGAGCATGGTCATGCATTTTAACAATCTAATTTATCAAGGGGCCCATGGAAATCTCTCCCAAAATTGAGGGATAAATTACTTCACTATCAATCATATTCCTCTCCTTAGTTTATTTTATATCCAACAATGGTCTAATTTATTATCTTGTTAAAGGCAACTTTAGATAACGTCAAAATATGGAATTTATCAGGTAGAAAACTATGATGAATTCAGGTCGAAGGACTTCTAATATCATTATGGCTAGAAAGTACTTATGACATGTTCTATGAAGTACTCTCACAGTGGGTCATGTCTAATACAATATTCTCTAACATTTATTTATATTTTGACTTGATATCATATATATCCATGACCAGTAAAACATACCCATCGAGTCACAAACATACTAATTTTAATTTATTATTATTCTACTAATAATAATCGATCAAGGACAATTTAAGAATAATCATTGTATTTGTAGTAGGATTTTACTATCAAGTCACATACTTGATTATCACAAAACTAAATGACTATTCATAGAAAGAAATGTCTCATATTATTACATAATACATAATGACAATAGTATAAGTACAAATTATTTTAGGACATATCCCTAACAATATCAATCAAACCCAAGGATGTATAAAATTAAGAAAATCAAAACCCAAGCCAAAAGGGCATAGAATTTCTATCTCTAAGTGACCCCATAACCTTATCCATCATCATGTTCTAAATCTCCTAAATCCTTTTTTAGGTTAATCAAGGGAAAACAAATCTATTGGATCAAAATAGAAAGGAACCCATCTTATATATTCTTTCTCATGTCAATATAAGAGCATTACCTAAATATTCAATCCAATCAATAAAACTCAAATGATAGATTATTTAAAATATATAATAATAATAGATCAAATAACAATCAAATAAAAGAGTAATATTGGGTACAACCCTTTTAATTACAACTCAAATTAAATAGATTTAACAATCACAAAGTCAAATTATAAAGAATTAAAAGGAATAACTTATAGATAAGAATCATTCTTCTTCTTTGCAATCTTCCTTTGGGTGCTCATGTTCCCTCTTCAAATCACATTGGTTCTTTTCTTCTTGGCTTTCTCTTGTGGTTCCAAAGGTTTTTCTTAGAAATTTTCCTTGTTTTCTCTTGCCTCTCTTGTTAATTCTTCAAAGAAAAAGAGTATTTATAGGTTTGGTAGCTGAAACCCTCAGAATCTACAAAATATGGTGTTATTTGTAATATTGCACGGCACCATGGAAAGTGGCTTGCACGTTACCATGCATGCTCTAATACTTTAGGTCTCTTTCAAAATGATGTCTTGCCTTTTGAATTCTTCATACAGTAGAAATGTGCACAGCGCCATAACTAACGTGTTGCATAGCATTGTTAGGCTTAAGGATCCCTACTATCTCAAACTTCTAGACGAGCATGATGCCATGCAAGATGGGATGTATGGTGTCATGGACCTCTAGATTCTCGACTACTGACCTTCGAGTCCTACACACAGCCGTGCAAAACGAGAGTGACGGAATCATAGGTCTTCCATGTTGCTATATTTCAATCTTTTTCAACTTGAATTCTATTCTTATTTCAACTTTCTTCATGTACATCAAATAAGGAGAAAATGGGGAAGATAAATAGTCATCTATAATAAATATACAGATTTTAGACCTCAAATGCTATATGAAATATGCATGCAATGATCAAATATTACTCCTCCACACTTAAACTTTTGCTTGTACTCAAACAAATACTCAATAAAAATGCTCCAAGCCAAAATCATATGTATCACGAGTAGATTTTTTTCCACAATGACTATTATATATGGAAAAGATATTCATTTTCTATTGAGATGAGAATTTTGTTCGAGTTCATTCAACAAGGCTAAACTTATGTAAACATATATATTTGAAAGATAAAACGAAAGCTATTGAAGCTAGATTAAACAAGTCTATATCTATTCAACAAGTGTTATCCCATTTCTTAAGTTATGAATATGACTCAAGTAATTCATATAAGTAGGGAATGATAAGTTACTTAAGTTCTCTGACTTCTAAAAACTACTGCAGTCCAAGTAGTAAACAGATGATTTGTCTATGTGGTCACTTTTGTAAGGTAACGTAATTGCCTGATTTAGATAAAATAAAAGATTTTTAGCTTTTACATCACCCTCTAGTCTCATTTTCTTTCTATTGCAAAGTAATGTAATTGCCCCCTTGGTATCGAGTCAAATGGAGAAGTAAGGTAGATGATTCTTGTTATTAGCATTGTTATTAGCCCTTTATGATGAATTCCATGTGGATTTAATGATGCTAAGTATATTGGGTATCCTTGAATACTTTGTGTTTAACAATGATAGTTTACTATCAGAAACCCACGTATGATGCATAAATATTTCTGATGTTGATAGATCTATGAAATATTCACTATATTTTGAATATATCTATAAACTCTATACTAGATCTAAGGGGATAAGGAAGGAGATCGAACTTCAAATCTACTCTACGGGTGGTCTAATTAAGTTGCTTTAGCCGATGAGTTTAGTAATGGCTATTGTTGGCCCAGTAGCTTATATAGGGCGAGAATTTATTATCAATAGCCTGATCCCTCTCAGATTTGTTATTGACTTTGTAGATCTATTCTTTACCTACTAATTGATACTCATATTTGTTGCATTCACAAAAAGATCTATATGTTTTCTATCATAAGCTGCTAATAACTTGAATGTATCCTTCTTATAGAACCTGAATATGATGATTACAAAGTTACGGGAAGTATAAGTTCATATATATATTCTGTTATTATTATTTATTTTATTTAACTTGTATTATTCTTATTTTCTTTGCTCTTTTTCTAAATCTTCCTTCTCCTTATCTTCTCTTGCCTCTGTCGCTCAAACTTCATCAAAACTAAAAGAAGAGTTTAACTTTTCTGATCTCCAACAATCCATTGACAACTGAAATATTCCTAAGTTTTCCCTTAATGAGATTTACAAATCACCCAAATAGTCTCTTAACAGTGACTATATCATCCAAACTGTTGAAAAAATAGTTCAACTAGATTCTGACTGCAAATAAATCAAACTTCTTTATGCCAGTGCTATCAAAAGTTTTCAGCAAAAATACAATTATTTTCATTTTGACCTTGTCCAAATTGCAGCAAAACCTCTTTCCAGAGAAGGGTTAGACACTTCTCTCCTTCTATGTCTTAGAGGTTCTCGATTTCTAGATTTCAATGATTCCCTCTTAGGAATGGTTGAAACCAGACTTTGTAGCGGACTAGTTTTTTTTATTATTTTTCAAATTTTACTGTCTCACTTCGAGATCAAAATTTGTTAGATGCTCTGAATTTCAATGTTAAGACTGCCAACTACAAAATCAAAACAGGATGTTTTCCTATAGCCATCATATATAGAATCCAGTATAAGGCTATGACTTCTCCTTTTAATACTAGTGCCATGGAAATATCTCACAAAGGTGAAATAGTTCTCTTCCAAATAGATCTACAAAGATCTCATCTTTGAATCCCTAAGCCTATCTCTTGGAACCAGGTTAGTCTTCCTTCTAACAGGTTATTAACTAATGTAGCTCCTTCTTAGAAACCAAAAAACATCAATGTGTTAGCAATCAGACAGTTCTTTTGTGGATCTGTAGAAATAGCTTTTCAAAGATTCCTCAGTAAAAGGATCTCTTATTCTCAATCCCATGCTTCTTCATCAGGAGCTCAACCTCCTAGACATTCAGTATCCTCTGTAGCTACCCATCTATAAGGTATCAATCTAAAACCCAAAATTCCTCAAGCTAGATATGCAGTCCAGCCAAACCCAGATGATACTAACTCAAAAAATCCTGCATCACCAACCGAATCAGCAATGATTGGAGAACTCAATACTTTACAAATTAATTTACAAAATCTTATGTAATTGACAAAACTAAACTTCATGAAGAATCTTTTACAACTTTTTGGATTTCACTAGTTAATTGGCCAAATATAATTTGCTCATAAGGTACAACACTGTTGTACTGGGTTTGGAGTTCTTCATAAACTAAGTCACGAAGAGATTTTAGGAGGCTACCTAGGAATTTTTCTTTCCAATATTAGTTGTTTCCATCTGGCCTGGCATAGATTCTAGTAAGGAAGGTATCCTTATACTGTCTAAAGTCAGATAGGGTTTTGCATTTAAAGTTGTTGAGGATTTCAGTAGACTTTTCTTTGAAAATTCCTGGGTTACCTACGAAGGTTTTTGCGATGGTAAAGATAAGGATTGATACAGCATTGGGGATTAGATTACCATCTTGAAGGATTGGCGGGCCATCAAAATTGGTTTTGATAGCATGGAATATATTACTATTGGAATGTATGCCCTCTTAGACTAGGTTTCAAATGTAATTTTGACTTGTATTAATAAAAGTATTTTTCTCAAAAATTTCTTGTGAAATTTACTTTATATTTTTGTACGATTTTATTAGAAAAGACTCAATGTGTTTAAGAATATAGTTCATGTGAATGGAGATTTTTCACAGTAAGGTATGGACTATGGGATAATTAACACATAAACTATTGTTCTTAACTGAATAATGAGAATGGAAATCTCATCATGGCAAGGTTATTATGTTATGAATTCTAAATAGAGAATAACTTTACCTTTAGCCAATGAGTAGTCTTCTCATTTCATAACACAAACTTATTTATAATACGTAGAACAAGTCCTGTAGTAGTGGTTTCTAAAAATACTATGTGATAGAAACCTAGACTACTACTGCTACATTGTGGACTTGTGCTCGACAAATTGAGTATAAGTTGGTGGTCTGACAAAATTGAAAGTGTATACTTTAATATGCTATAATTGAGGTCCTTTAGAAAGACCAATATACTTGTATGTTAGGTATATTTAACTAGTTAGTCAAGACAGACCTATACAAGATAGTGTCTACACTATATCGCCCCTTGTGGTGTAACACCCCACAACCTAGGCCCAAACAGGGCCGGGGATGTCACCCCGTCTAATGGACAAGGAGTCTTTATAACTAGGTCACATATGATAAAATAAAATAAATACTTTAAAATTAAACTTATTACAACCCAAAAGATAAATACAGGAACAAATCCAAAATAAATTGTTTGCTATACTCTCTCAAAACATCCATAAAGAAAATAACATAAAGTCTTCAAAACATAGGCAACAAGTCTAGCTATTGACCTCCACAGCCGGATCAACCTGAAAACATGGTATAAGAGGTGATGAGATAAAAATCTCAGTAAGCCCGTGTGTGCTTTAAGTGTTTCAGGTAAAATAATTCATGTATGCAAGTTGTAACAGTTTCATAAGAGAAAGTGTTGGCAAGCATTAAATAAGTATTGAAAATAAAGAGTGGTGTTTTGCTTTTTAATCTACACATGTGCACAATAAATACAACCACTCAAATAGGTAGCCATGGGTTACCACACGTTAGGCCCCATGACAAAATAACGGTCAGAATGCCACACTTTGTGTAAGCTGACAAAAGGTAGGTGTACGACCTACCGGGTGAGATACTCCTCCATCTCTACACCCAAACTTACCGGTTGTCCACTCTGAAAACACACAGTCCACATGACTGAAAATTGCTAGCTCGGACCGGCATGACCTACCGGACTGGCATCCTATCCAGGAATGACTCACCCCTCAGAGATGACCACTTACTGAGAGACTTACTCTAACCCTTCAAAGATTAGTCCTGGTAGTCTACCTTTATTGAGTACTCAATGTTGATTGTCCCACTTGGGAGAAAATTGATCACACTTTGTTTTATTTGGAAATAGCAATTAAGGGTTCTAAAATTCTTGTTAAAGTTGGGTTTTAGGAAAAATTTAGCATTTTGTGTAAAACCACTTATTTGATTTTCAAATGATTTGCTTGACTGAAATAAATAGGGAAAATAGTGCTTAATTGCCTTTACAGCATGAATTTCCATACACATCGCGTTTAGCTTGCCACAGTAATTTTTGGTCTTCACAAAATTCCGTGCAGAAGCTTACCTGATCCTTTGCTTACTCAAATTCAAAAGTCATTCAAGGCTGACCTAACCCCGCCTGGGGTAAACACAAGACATATGGTTATGTTCAAGCTATATTCACTTACACAAATATTCCTAGTTCAACTTATTACAATCATGCCCCTAATGTCCTACGCTTTAAGGCTAGATGATAAAGGATTTTATAAAATAAGTCTATCTTGATAAGGTAAAATAACTAGGGGTTGTAAAAATAATTGCTAATAAGTTATAGGCTCAAATAATAAATCTTGAGTATTATTATTAATAAATAAACTAAGATTTGAATTTTGAATAATATTAATAAATGGTAATTTAAGAATAGCTTTATTGTAAATAAATAATAAATTACAAATAATTTTTAATAGATAACAAATAATTAGTAACAAATAAAATTAATAATAAATGAATTATATTAATTTTTTTAATTAATAAATAACAAATAGATTTTAATATAAATAATATTTAGGATGATAGGTAAAAGTTTGAACTAAAGTCTACAAGGTCAATAATTAATTCTAATATCTGATTTATTATTATTTATATAAAAGATTTATTATATATATATATTATTTTTAATAAAATATTTTATTTATTTGATAATTAAAATATTAATATTTTAATTAATAATCCAATCCAAATCTTCCTAGAGTTTCGAATTTTATAGAGAAAAATATAGTAGTAATTCTAATTAGAGTAATAAAATTTGTTAATAAAAATAACTAGACTTAACCAGAAAATAATCTTTCACCATGATTTTCCTGCTGCTAGAAAAGATTCATAAACACATTCTCCAACATCAAATAATAAACCATTCACGAACATATGCTTGAATTATCACCTACTATCACAAGGCTAATTTCCTTCTAGGCATAATCATCATTAATGGCTTCAATGTAAAATAGAAACATAAGAGCCTAATCACCTTTGGTGTCATAATATCTAACATGCTTCAAACATCCACAAAATCCATTAAGCACGAAGAACATACATTGATTCAAAAGGAAAATACATACAACTTAGCCATATACATCAATCCTCATGTCTTAACTCCATCCCCTTCCTTCACATACATATCCCCAATCCCCTATTCATATCCATTCTTCCTATCAACATCTAAGAGACGTGAATTCAGAATTAAAAACAAAGGTTAAGGAGAAATACTTGGTTGATGATTACTTCGATGAAGATTTAAGAAGGTCCATGCGAGTGAGGGTCTTGTTGATGTTCTTGAGACCTTCAAGAAAAAGCTGATTTTGATCCGATTGAAAATTCTTGTTTGCGTGTTTTTGTGTTATAAATATTAGAAATGAAGTCTAGGGGTTAAGTAGAAGTGATCTGGAGTATTTGAGAGTGATTGGAGGTGTTTAGAGTAGGTTTAGGTTTGAAGAAAGGTAGTGTGTGTTCTTAGTGTTCTTGGTGAAAATGGAGAGAATGAGAGAAAAGGCTCACAATTTTCTGGAGTGTTGTTGGCCGAATGGTTTGGGGTAGAGAGGAGTTTCGGTTTTCAGTTAGTGGGAGAGAGAGTGATCAGATTTTTTTGAAATTCGAATGGAGGAAATTGTGGAGTTGTTTAAGGTAGGAGATTAGCTAATGGTGTTTGATCAAGGAAGGTTCCTTTGCTCTTCAATGGTGCCGGCTGAACTAGCTACCTTTGCTGAAATGAATGAAGCTTGTTCAGGTTATAAGGCTGGCCAAAATGAAGTCTTTAATGGCAGAGAAAATTCTGGTTGATTAGCTTGATACAAGAGTGGTTTAATGGAGTAAAATTCTGAAATTTTTTTGAAGTTCAAAAAGAGTTTTGGATAGAGTAATCTTAGGAGGGTTTTGAGGTGTGGTTATGGAGTCCATGTGTTCAAGGTAAGTGTGGAGGTTAATGGTGTTTAGTCCATGGCTGAACAAGGTTCAATTTGCAGAGGTTTGAGGGTAGTTTCTTTGGTCTATGGCTAAGGGAACAAGGCTGGAAATTTCTGGTTTCATAGTGCTCATGTTTCGAAGGTGTGCTGCAAATTTTCCTGTGCAGTTTTCTGCAAGTCTTCAGCCCATTTTGTAGAGGGTTTGAGAGATGTTCAAGGGTCCTTTAAGGCTGGTTTTTCAGCCTTCTTTATGGGGAAAAATAGAGAAGTTTTGCTGGCTTGAAGGTGGATTAAAACAGCTTCATTTTCTTGGTTGAAAGTGGCGAAACTGCCCAGAATTTTTTCCTAGTTTTGTACAGTTTGTGCAGTCCGAAAATTGCACAGAATTTTCAGCCTTCAAGCCACATGAAATGACCATTTTTCTGGCAGCAAATGAGTAGGTTTACTGGCTGAATTTTTTTGAAAGCTGGACTGTCAAGAATGCTGGAATTTTTTTTCCAGATTTTTCTTCATTAAAACCATGAACAACATGAAGGTAGGATTGAAGGTTCTACCATGGTGATTTATTTCTCTTGGAAACTCATCCTAATTTCTCTCCCATTTTTAGCTAATCCTCTATCCTTCAAGACTGATTTTTGAAATTCAAGGTTGAAGAATTATCACATAATTTTTTTGGAATTTAAAAGAAGAGATTTAATGGATTTTGGTTTATTTAAATTATGAAGATGTTAGGACAAAGCTAGAGGTAATAAAAAGGACAAGAATTCCTCTAAAATTCTTTTTAGGACACAATGATAAGATTAGGACATTCTCTTCATGTCTACCCTAAGACAACATTCCTATTTTTATGGAATGCAAGAAAACAAAATTTCAAACTTAATTAAGATAATCGTGATAAAAAGTTAGATTATAGGATTTGAACTCATGACCTTAGAGATTAATTCCAAAGCTCTAACCACTAAACCACAATAACTGTTGTTCTTATTTTCTCACCCACATATTCCTCTTATTTAATCCTCAAGCTAACTTCCTATTTTGACCTCAAGCAAAATTACCATTTTACCCTTCCTACTCAATAAGCATATCTAAGCCTTTTACCCTATAAAACACAATTCTAAAGCACATAAAATCATCCAAAAATATATATATTCATGCAAAATAATATGATATGCATCCCGACCCCCTTACTCTAGGGTTGGCTTTAGGCGGGGTTTCACATGTGGTTATCTGAATGATCTAATTATCTAGGGCTCTGGGAAACATGTCTTGGATATTGGCTTTAGGGTAGCTCCCTTGGAAAACGAAAATATTTCAAGAAGTCGTGAATCATTGGACTAGAAGCCTAAGGATGATAGATGTCTTTTAGAAAAGTGTTAGTACACTCTTTTCTCTCTAAATGAACGGCTATGTGTAGAGGGATATTTTAGTCAGTTTACTTGTAGGTCGAAGATATAGCTAACACAGTATTGTCCTTGTGGTCAATATTTCCTTATGATGATATTAGAGAATGTTTGAAATGTAAAATATAACTATATATATAGTAAGGGTATTTTTGTAATTTTAGTAGCCAAGGCGATATGTCTTTTTGGTCCTTGGAATAGTTGTAAGTCCTAATTAGTTTAGGTCGAAGAATTGATCACAATAAAAAGAATTTTATTTTTTTAAGAAGTCTAATATATTTTTGGACTACAATAAAATAAAAGAACGAGAGGAATTAAATTTATTATATAGTTTAATTAGTTAATTAATTATTTAGGGCATAATCCCAGATTGAATAATTAAAAAAATTAACTTGGGCTTAAACTAGTTAGTAATAGGCTTTAAAATTATTTTAGTTCATTTAGGCTCATTAATTATTTATTGAGTTATTTTAATAGGATCAGGAAATAAATAGTTAATTATTATTTTTGGACTCATTAGGTCCAAGAAAAATAATAAATTATTTTTGACCAAATAGTTTGGACTAAAAGGATTTTTTTTTATTCACAAAACAGAAGAGTTAAGGCTAAGCCAAACCTATTATGTTGATTGTCTCTGGGAGTTTTGATATTTCAAAACTCCAGTGTTTTGGTTATCTGGTGTTGTGAATAGTCGGGTGTTCTTCTTCCACACAGTAGACACATAACACAGGAGGGAAAAAACAGAGCTTATTCTCTTTGCTTTTCTCTTACTCATTCATAACCTTCTTCTTTTCATCTTCTTGATTTCGCTAATCAATAGCAAATGATCAGGAAGGGCTATTCCTCGCCTAAGTTGTTTCACCAACATAGATTGGGCAGTGGAATATTCTGAGAAGTGAAGAGCTTCGTGTTCATGCCTCAGAGGAGTAGACGTATCACAGGATTTAGTCCAGAGACATCTTACAGTCGACAAGAAGGAGCCCCGGTAGTTCAATGATCTACTGCAGCACTGAAGACAGCGTTAAAATGCAAAGGTATTGTTTGTTTTTGCCTTCCGCTATGCCATTTCTGGTGCTTCTTTCTAGTTTTATTCATTGCATGCATGGCTTCTGTGTATTTTCGAAACTTCAAGTGGTATTAGAGAATGTTGCTTTGAATGGCATAGGATTAATGCATGATAGATAATAAAATTAGCAAGACTAATTTGATGAATTTAATGAGATCTTCGCTGTTTTGGTATAGGTAGTTTCTCTGTAAACCTTACCATTGAGGTATAGCAATTCTGTAAATTTATCACGCTTTGATTAGTTTTCGTGTAAATCCGATTTGAAAGGATATAGGAGGATGTGTGCTTGTTTTTTGTTGAAAAATGTAACAAGAATCTGCCTAGATAGATTGCGAACGAAGTTAGCAAAGTTCTGAACAAAAAACAGAGAAGAAATAGAGAAAAAAAAAAAAGATTCGCGGAGAAGATGAGCCGAGCCACGGCTCGGTCGTGCTTGCAGCCAAGGCTGCACCCAGGTCAGTCATAGCTCGAAGCCACAGTAGGGCCCAGTGCACCTCGACTCAGCCACGATAGGTAAGAATGTAGAGAGCATCATTGCGGATGCAATGCATCCTAGCCAGGATGCTTCTCGGGTCAGTGCGCGGGCAGGCTAGGTCGCGGGCACCCTCCCGCGGACCATGGCCCATAGGTTTTCCCATAGGCCATGATCCTGTGCAGTGGGTGCACTGGACTAAGAATTTTTTTTTTTTTTTTTTTTGTTCCATACTAGGCAAAGTTACTATTTTTGCAATATTTAATATTCTTTGAATATTTTGCATGAAAAATAATAGTAAAGCATTTTAGGATTAAACAAGATCATACATTAATTTAATTAATTTGTTTAATTCTATTATTTGGACACTTATGATTAAAAATAGAAAAGCATGAAAACGTTAAAGATATTCTAGAATGCTGTTTATTTTAAGTCTAATGTGCACATTTTCTTAAAGACCAAAGTCTTTAGGAAATTTTATTTGACAAGAAAAAATATTTTGTTTTAATTAAATGGTTGTTTTAACTGAAACAAATATTAATCCTTGGTTATTTTCTTAAAGGTTTTTTATTATTGACATAGAAATTATTTTGGGTTTAGAAATTTTTGTAAATTAAAATAGAAAGCCATTTTAATTTATTTTCTCAAAAGAAAAAATTATTTTTGTCAAATAAAACCTAAAGATCAAAATCTCGAGGAATTTAAAATGAAATTTTTTTGAAATTATTAAGTTTTTAACTTAAATAAAATTAATCCATAAGGAAAATTTTCTCAAATGGTATAACCTTGACATAAAATTTTTGTATGGATTTAGATATTTTAATTTTAAGTTAAAGGAAAACTTAATTGAAAATTTTCAAATGATATTTTTCCAATAAAAACCTTATTTAAGAAACTAAGTAGGAGAGGGGTTCCAATAGCCCTACGGCATCCATCACGAACCTCATTAGAGATCGTGGGTCTCCTTGTGTCACCCTGTGAGTGAACTCGTATAGGATGGAGATACCATAAGCATCTATAACTAATAGAAGGATGTAATTAACAACTCGGGACACGTAATATGATTGGCCAGCCCACGTTGGAAGTTATAGTACGAGATGTGTCCATAGAAAATGAGAAGAAATAGCCATCCCCTCGATGGAGTTATCCTCTAGATCATTACCTAGAAGGAAAATTAATTTGTGGTGGTTAACACAATTAGCTTAGGAGACTGTTAATCTCTCCAATAAGCTATGTCAGTTTTCTTAAGAGATAAATTAATCATGTTAAAGATAATAGTAATGGGTTTAGCTATTATCAAGTTTAATATGAGGATAAAGTCCACAAAATTAATTTTGTTTTACAATACTAAGAATTTTTTTTTATTTTTCAAAATTTCAGAAATGGTTGGTGGAGGTTCTTTAAGTCCCTTAGCCGTTATTTTCAATGAGAATAAGGTAATGGGTCCAAACTATGTGGACTGAAAAAGGAACCTAGACATAATATTTACAACTGAGGAGTATAAGTATGTCCTATACGAAACCTGCCCAATAATTGAGGAAGGTTCCACCGTTGAGAAGTGTGAGGTTGAAAAGGCATGGAAGAAGGCTGACGAGATGACCTGATACTATATGTTAGCCTCCATATCAAATGTTCTTAAATCCAAACACGAGCACATAGCTACTACATATGACATACGCACATCACTAGCTACAATGTTTGCGGATAAGAGACAGTACGCAAGGCAAAAGGCTCTTCAAATAATTATAAACACCAAGATGGTTGAGGAAGCATTAGTCAGAGAGTATATGCTCAAGATGATTGCTGCTTTTAAGGAAGGAGAAGTCTTGGGGGCTGTTATTGACCACGATAGCTAAGTGGACATAGTTCTCGAATCTTTTCCGGGCTCCTTCACTTAGTTTAAGTTGAATTATAACATGAACATGCTAAACTTGAGTTTGACGAAGTTGATAAAGAAGCTCCAAGTGGCTGAGAAGGTCATGATGCCACAGGCTAGAGCTATGATGGCCTCTTCTTTGAGAACTGGGCTCAAGCCCAAAAAGTTCAAGAAGAAGAAGGGTAATGCAGTGCACCAGCCTGAGTCCCAACCCAAAGATAAACTCAATAGCAAATGCTTTAAATGTGGGAAGAAGGGACACTGAAAAAAGAGTGTCCAGATCTTTAGACCAAGAAAAACTCCACAGGTAATATTTTCTATCTAGAATTTATATCAATAGTTAGATCAACTTCTACTTGGATTGTTGATTCAGGAGCCACTAATCATATCTGTAACTCCTTGCAGTGGTTTGGAAAGATTAAAAAACTCTAAAAGGGCGAACATGGACTACGTTGGGAAATAGAACACAAGTTTAGACCCTTGCTATGGGAGAACTAGAAATTACTTTTGATTGTAATATTATAGTTGTTTTGAAGGATATTTTATTTGTTCCTGATTTTAGATAGAATTTGATTTCAGTTGCAAAACTAATAAATAAAGGATATTTTGTTTCTTTCCATTTTGGTATTACTATTAGTAGAAATAGAGAAGCTATATATACTGGGCACATGTATAGAAATCTATTCTTTATTAATCATATTAACAATCAATTAAATAACGTTCAATCTAAACCTTTAAATGGGAAGAGAAAGATCAATGTCAATGACTCATATCTTTAGCAAATAAGGTTGGGTCACATTAACTCAATCAGGATTCAGATATTTTTATCCATAATGAGTCTTTAGGCTCATTGAGATTAGAAAGTCGGTCTCAGTGTGAATCCTGTCTTATGGAAGAAAAAAAAAGACCAAAAGGTCCCTTACCTAAAAGGTGGATAGATCCAAAGAAGCATCGAGTCTTGTTCACACTGATGTGTGTAGTCCTTTGTCTACACCAGCAAGAGGGGGTTTGAGTATTCCATCACTTTCATAGATGATTGTACTAAGTATAGTTATGTTTATCTGATGAGATGTAAGTCTGACTCTTTTGACAAGTTCAAAGAGTTTGAGGCTAAAGTGGAACGTCAGACAAGTAAACTAATCAAGACCTTATGATCGGATCGTGGTAGAGAATACCTCCTTGGTGAATTCAAAGACTACATAGTATGTCATGGGATAACATTCCAACTTTCTGCACTGGGAATACCCCAGCTGAATGGAGTAGCTGAGAGAAAGAATAGGATATTGATGGAAATGGTCTGTAGCATGATATTTCATGCTACTCTTCCAGTATCTTTTTAGGGATATACCCTAGAAACAGCGGTATATATTCTGAACTTGGTGCCTTCAAAGTCAAGTACCTAGGATACCCTATGAGATGTGGACTGAGCATAAGCCAAGTCTAAATCATCTCAAGATATAGGATTATCCAACTTATGTACTGATCAAGAGAGACAAGTTAGAACCGAGATTAGAAATATGATATTTTATTGGGTATCTAAAAAGTACAAATAGTGGTTATTTTTATCATCTCAAGGAGCAAAAAGTCCTCATGAGTACTAATGCTAGATACTTGGAGGATGAACAAAGTACATCCACTAAAGATATGATAAGGTTGGAACTCGAAGAGAAGTTATTTTCTGAATCAACTTCTTCTACCCGATTATAGAACAATAAGAGGCACAGCCTCAGGAACTTATACAAATGGAGTCTCATCGTAGTGGAAGGATATCTAGAGTTTCAAAAAGATAGATTGGAGAGCTTTTGACCTAGTCTCCGACCATCAGGAATAAGATCCTATTAGATACGAGAAGGCTATAGCTGATACTGATGCAGACCTATGGCATGAAGCAATGAAAACCAAGATTAAGTCTATGTACTTCAATCAGTTTTAGGATCTTGTAACTTCACCTGAAGGTATAAAACTCATTGGGTGTAAGTGAGTGTACAAGAGGAAGAGGGGAGTGAATAGGAAGGTGGAAACCTTCAAAGTTAGGCTTGTAGCAAAAGGGTATACTCTGAAAGAAGTGATCGATTATGACAAAACCTTTTCCCCCGTAGCCATGCTTAAATCCATCCGTATCCTCCTTGCCATTGCATGTCATTATGACTACGAGATATGGAAAATGGACGTCAAGACGGTATTTTTAAATGGCCATCTTACTGAAGACATCTATATGTCCCAACCAGAAGGCTTTATTGCTAAAAGCTAAGAATATATGGTTTGTAAGTTTAAGAAATCCATTTATGGACTTAAGCGGGCATCCAGAGTATGGAACATTCGTTTCGATGAGACTGTAAAGTCTTACAGTTTCATTTGAAACGAGGACGAACCATGGGTGTATAGGAAATTGGAAGGCATAAACGTGATTTTTCTTGTACTACATGTAGATGACATTCTACTAATGGGAAATGATGATGGGACACTATCATCTACTAAGGTTTGGCTATCTAGTCAATTTAGTATGAAGGACTTGGGTCAAGCCAGTTATATTTTCAAAATAAAGCTTCTTAGAAATAAGAAGCAGAAAATGTTAGGTTTATCCAAAGTTGCATACATTGACAAGATGCTGGCTAAATTCAGCATGCTCATGCAAGGGGGCGTTGATCCCTTGTAGATATAGGTTGTTTTTTTCTTCAAATGACTATCCAAAGTCTCAAGAAGAAAATGATAGAATGAGTAAGATTCCCTATACTTCAACTGTAGGTAGTCTCATGTATGTCATGTTGTGTACTAAGCCAGATATCTGCTTTACCATAGACTTAGTTAACATATATCAGTCAAACCCCGGAGAGGTTTATTGGCAGGTTGTAAAGCATATTCTCAAGTATCTTAAAGGTACGAGAAACTATATACTGGTTTACAGGGCTTGATGACTTGGTTTCTACAGAATACACAGACTCAGACTTCCAGGCCAATAAGGATTAAAGAAAATCTACTAGTAGGTATGTCTTCACTTTGTTTGGAGGAGCCATTTCATGGAAGAGTATCAAGGAATCTTGCATTACTGACTCAACCATGGAAGCTGAGTATGTGGCAGCTTCGGAGGTATCCAAGGAAGCAGTTTAGGTCTGGAAGTTCCTTGTGGAACTTGGAGTCATGCCACAAATGGACAAACCGATTGTGATGTATTGCAATAATACTGGTACAGTTTCATAATCCAAAGAACCAAGAAACCACAAAAAGGGAAGCACATAAAGAGGAAGTACTACCTAATAATCGGGGATTTTATCTAGAGACAGGAAGTCGTGGTGGAATAGATTGCTTCGGAGAACAATATAGCAGATCTTTTCACCAAGCCTTTGGTGAAGAAAGTCTTTAAAAAACACTTAGACACCATAAGGGTGGGCATCTATGGACTTACTTAGTCTTACAATGCAAGTGGGGGATTGTTGTAATGTATACCCTTTTAGACTAGGTTTCTGATGTAATTTTGACTTGTATTAATAAAAATATTTTTCTCAGAAATTATTTGTGAAATCTTCTTTATATTTATACACGAGTTTATTAGAAAAGACCCATTGTGTTTAAGTAAATAGTTCATGTGAATGGAGGATTTTCATAGTAAGGAATGAACCATAGGATACTTAACACATAAATTATTGTTCTTAACCGGATGATGAGAAAGGGAATCTCATCATGGCAAGGTTATTGTGTTACAAATTCTAAATAGGGAATGGCTTACATTTAGTCAATGAGTAGTCTTCTCATTTCATAACACAAGCTTATTTCGAATACATAGAACATGACCTGTAGTAGTGGTTTCTAAAAGTACTATGTGATAGAAGCCTAAACTACTACTGCTATAGTGTGGACTTGTGCTCTACAACTTGAGTATAAATTGGTGGTCTGATGAAGCTGGAAGCGTATGCTTTGATATACTATAGTTGAGGTTCTTTAGAAGGACCAATATACTTCTATATTAGGTATATTTAATTAGTTAGTTAAGACAGACTTGTACAAGATAGTGTCTATACTATATCCTCCTTGCAGTTGTTCGAATAATCTAATTATCTAGAGCCCTGGGGAACATGACTTGGATATTGACTTTAGGGTAGCTCGGTTGGAAAGAGAAAACATTCTAAGAAGTCGTGGATCATTGGACTAGAAGCGTAAGGATGGTAGATATCTTTTAGAGAAGTGTTAGTACACTTTTTTCTCTCTAAATGAACGACGATATGTAGATGGGTATTTTAGTCATTTTACCTATAGGTCGAAGACATAGCTAATTCAAATTTCTCCTTCGGATCAATATTTTCTTATGTAAAATTAGTGAATATTTAAAATATAAAATACAGCTATTTATATAGTAAGGATATTTTGGTCATTATGTAGCCAAAGCGATGTGTCTTTTTAGTCCTCGGAATAGCTCGTTAGTCCTAATTATTTTGGTTCGAGGAAATGGTCACAATAAAAAGGATTTTATTTTATTTAAGAAGTCTAATTTATTTTGTACTAGAATAAAATAAAAGAATGAGATGAATTAAATTTATTATCTAGTTTAATTGGTTAATTAATTATTCAGGTCCTAAGCCCAGATTGAATAATTAAAAAAATTAACCTGGGCTTAAACTAGTTAATAATAGTCTTAAAAATTATTTTAGTTCATTTTGGCTCATTAATTATTTATCGGGTTATTTTAATAGACCTAAAAAATAAATAATTAATGGTTATTATTTTTGGGCTCATTAGGTCCAAGGAAAATAATAAATTATTTTTTGGCCAATAGCCTGGACTAAAAGGATTTTTTTTATTCACGGAACAGAAGAGTTAAGGCTAAGTCAAATCTCTTCTGTTGATAGCTTCCGAAAGTTTTGAAATATCAAAATCCTGGTGTTTTGGTTATCTGGTGTTGTGAATAGTCGGGTGTTCTTCTTCCACACAGTAGACACACGACACAGGAGGGAAAAAAACAGAGCTTCTTCTTTTTACTTTTCCCTTACTCCTTCATATCCTTTCTTCTTTTCATCTTCTTGATTTTTCTAATCAATAGCAAAGGATCAAGAAGGGCTATTCCTCGCCTAAGTTATTTCACCAACATAGATTAGACGGTGGAATATTTTGCGAAGCAAAGAGCTTCGTGTTCATGCCCAGGAGGAGTAGACGTATCGCAGGATGTAGTCCAGAGACATTTTTAGTTGACAGGAAAGAGCCCCGATAGTTCAATCGTCGACTCCGACACCAAAGACAGCGTTAAAACGCAAAGGTATTGTGTGTTTTTGCCTTCCACTGCGTCGTGGTTGGTGCCTTTTTCTGGTTTTATTCACTGCATGCATGGCTTCTATGTATTTTCAAAGCTTCAATTACACCTGTCTCCTTCTTTGAGGTGTTCATCTCTCCATCCCTTGAATTGTCCTGTGAAGCCTGCTACAATAGTAAGTTAGTTAGAACAGTTGTAGGTAGTCCTATAGGCAGTGGCTACCATGGTCATCTATTGAATTTTGAACATCATGTTGTAATTAGATTGACCATCTATATTCCATTCATAGATATTATTGGCATTGTAGGAATTTTGAAGGATGTTCGAACATTCTTCAAGAGTATCAGGATGAGTAGCTCTAGGATAGTATAGTTTTTTAGGACTCTTCCAAGGGAGAGGTATACCTAACCAAAGAGGTAGGACTTCTAGAGAAGAAGGAGGAGTCTCCTAATTGGGCTCAGAATGGCTTTCAGTATCTGAGTCATTTCGGTTTAGAACAACAACAGAATATTGGGAACCAATAGATTGTTTTAGATTTAAAGGAGAGGCTAATTCTGGGATAATATATTTTTCTATTTTGGCTATCCTTCTTTGAAGCTCAGTGATGAGAGGTTTATCTGAGGTCTTTTTAGTGAGTTCTTTCCTATATTGGAGAGGAATCTCAAAAGGTTTTAAGAGTGGAGTGGAAAAAGTTGAGGAGGAAGTACTAAATGCAGGTTTATCCTGTATGGAAGGAGTACTCAGTTTTGAAATCAATTATTCACCAATAGTTTGTAAATGTTTGTTTGTATAATTATTTTGTTCATAAAAATTTTGATTATCTTTTGGATGAAGTATGCCATCCTCTTTTTCTTACCTTTTAAAATGAGAAGCATCAATTTGTTTAGATCCAAAAGAAATCTTGATTTTTTTAGTAGGAGGAAATTCAAAAGAAACATTTGTTCCTTGGGCAATTTGTCAAAGTTTTGAAACATTAATAGTTGAAGGAAGAGGATAATTAATTTTATGGAGATCATCATAAGCTTTAAACCATAAAAAGAAATCAATTTTTTTTTTTATAGAATTTGAAAATTCATAATAAGAATCTTGTACCTGTTGTCTAGTAGATCCTTGAAATTGTTCAAAGAACCAAGTTCTTTTTAAAAGATTTGAAGGAGAATACTATTCTTCTCGAAGTTTGGTTTTGTCAATTACAAAAGAATTTTGTAAATCAGTTTGTAAAGTATGGAGTTCTCCAATCATAGCAGAATGGGTTGGTGACGCAGGAGTTTCTGGCTCAGTATCATCTAGGTCTGGCTGGACTGCATATCTAGCTTGAGGAATTTTGGGTTCTAGATTGATACCTTGTCGATAAATAGCTACAGAGGATATCGAATGGTTAGGGGGTTGGACTCCTGATGAAAATGCATGGGATTGAGAATTAGAGATCCTTTGGTTGAGGGATCTTTGAAAATCTATTTCTACAGATCCACAAGGGAACTGTCTGATTGCTGACACGATGGTGTTTTCTAGTTTCTCAGAAGGAGCTGTATCAATTAATAACCAGTTAGAAGGAAGACTAACCTGGTTCCAAGAGATAGGCTTAAGGATTGAAAGATGAGATCTTTGTAAATCTGGTTGGAAAAGAACTGTTTCACCTTTGTGAGACATTTTTATGGCACCAGTATTGAAAGCAGAAGTCATAGCATTATACTGGATTCTGTATATGATGGCTACAGGAAAATATCTTAGTTTGATTTTGTAAAGAGCAGTCTTAACATTGAGTGTCAGAGCATCTAACAGATTTTAATCTTGAAGTGAGACAGTAAAATTTGGAAAACAATCAAAATAAACTAGTCCGCTACAAATGCTGATTTCAGCCATACCTAAGGGAGAATCATTAAAGTCTAGAAATTGAGTATCTCTAAGACATAGAAGGAGAGAAGTGTCTAACCCTTCTCTGGAAAGATGTTTTGTTGCAATTTGGACAAGGCAAAAATGAAGATAATTGTATTTTTGTTGAAATCTTTTGATAGCACTGACAGAAAGAAATTTGATTTCTTTGTCATTAGAATCTAGTTGAACCTGTTCTTCAACAGTTCAGATGACATAATCACTGTTAACAGACTAATTGGGAGATTTGTAAATCTCATTAAGGGAAAACTTAGGAATTTTCCAATTCTTAAGGATTGTTGGAAATCAGAAAAATTAAACTCTTCTTTTAGTTTTGATGAAGTTTGAAAGGGAGAGGGAGAGGTGGGAGAAGATGAGAATGAGGAAGATTTAGAAAAAGGGTAGAGAAAAGAAGGCATAATACAAGTATAAATAAAATAAATAATAATCATAGAAAATATATATATGAACTTTTACTTCCTGTAACATGGTAATCATCACATTCAGGTTCTATAAGAAGGATAAATTCATGTTATTAGCAGCATATGATAAAAAAAAACTTGTAGATCTGTTTGTGAACACAACAGATATGAGTATGAATCAGTAGGTAAAGAATAGATCTAAAAAGTCGATAACAAATCTAAGAGAAATCAAGCCATTGAGAATAAATTATCGTCTCATACAAGCTGCTGAGTCAACAACAGCCATTACTCTACTCATCGGCTAAAATAACTCAGTTAAATCACCTATAGAGTAGATATGAAGTCAAATATCCTTCCCAGTCCCCTTAGATCTAGTATAGAGTTTATAAATATATTCAAAATATACTCAATAATTCACAAATCTATCATTATCAGAAACATTTATGCATCATACGTAGGCTTTTGATGGTAAACCAGCATTGATAAACGCAAAGTGTTCAGGGACACCCAACACAGTGAGCATCATCAGATCCATGTGGAATTCATCACAAAGTGATAATAAAAGATTTTCAGCAATTACATTACTTTACTTATTTCTCTCATGATCTTACCCTAATTCACATTTACTTAAACCCGGAATAAGGACTAGCTAGAAGATCATAGAATATAAATAAGTAAAAAATTCCTTACTTCCATTTTATTATAAGTTTTTTATTCAATCCTAAGAAATAAAATATCACCAAGTTTATTAAAACATAGACAAGGTTAAGCCAAATTCTCAAGATCTAATTCATATCACATCAAATATACATAATTACCTAAGAAAATTCAGTTAAAATAAACTTATTCCAAATGCTCATATCAACAGAAAAAGAATAGTAACTCTAAAGGCATGTTAAGATAAGAAAAAAAATTGAAAACATTTAGCTCAAATTTTGACAAACCAATGTTCAAACCATGAATAAAACCCATAAATAATCTTGCAAAGAAGATACCCTAATCTCTCCCATACACTTAAAATAGATAATGCCTTCATTGGCCAACAAAAGTGTAATGTGAATGTATACAATGACACTGAAAATAATAAGAAGGAAAGAATGAAATTAATACTCCCCATGTGAAAAGAATCTCAAATTTTACATTGAAAAAAAGAAGGATCAAGGTTTTCAACATCCAATAAAGATTATATCTACAAACATCCAAAAGAAATAAATACTAATAAGTCTTAAATGAAATAAAACTAAATAAAGGTAAATTAATGAAGAAATATCCATAAAGAACAAAACAAGATAACTTCTATCTCTAGCAGTAGAAAAGAAAATCAAATCAGAAGTAGCCTTGCCTCCTTTGTTGTCCGCCTTGCCTCCTTTGTTGTTCTGCTCAAGCTCATCTGGTCCCAGACGACCAAATCTCTTCAATCTATCCTACATAATGCGTATGAAAGTATCTGAAGTGTGAATCATGTTTAGCCCTACTTCCATATTCCAAAGTTCAGTTTAGACCATCTCCAATTGCTTCTCATACCCAGTAGATGTCTGGCCCTGCTGCTTCGGATACCCATCATATGCTCCATCATTTGCTACTGCTAAGCTATAATTTGACTCTGTTGTGCCACTATATCCTAAAGTATATGGACTATTGGTTAGCGTGGTAGGGTGCATGCGCATCTCTGCCTAGAAATCAATAGTGGTAGCAGGTCGTCCAATACTAGGCCTCTATGCTTTGGAAGACTCAGCTCTATCAGGCTTTGTAGCTGGGGGCTGCTGCTATGGTGGAGGCTATTGTCGCTTCCTTGTTCGCTCTCTAAACTTACTGGGAGTTAGTAATCTCTTGGCATTTCATCGTAGCTATACCCACAACTCACCAACATTCTGTCTATCACTATCTTACTAGTGGTGGTTGTGATAGCTAATTCCACCACTGTTGGCACATGAAAGTACTGAAGAATTTTGATAATTACTAGAGGAAAGGAAAACGCTTCGGAGGGATGGGTAATGAAAACATCATCTCTTATGAAGGAGATGATCATAGAGGCTAAGGGGACAGACTGGGAATATATAAAATTATGCAACAGATATATGTCCACCATCCTCCCCTCATTGAACCCACTAGCCCTAGGAGCTACATAAAAACCCAATAGATAAACAACCAATCTGTACTGATAGGGTGGTTAGTCACATGTAGGACCTCAGCCTATCCAACTAGGCGATACACTAAATAGAGCTCAACCCTAGTATCATGAAACTTCCACTCACCATCTGACACCACCTTTTTATCATAGGTGTTAATCTCAACCCAATTGCCTTCATCTCTAACCCCTAAACTGGTATCCAATAACTCCCTAGATAAGTGGATGGTAATCCTCCATACTGTAGTATCAATGCTCCTCAAGTTGTTCTACTTCTTGGCCTCCATGTTAGCATAGAACTCCTTAACTAAATTAAGTTAGTAAACACCCTTTAAACCAAGAATGGGTCCACAACCAACCTATCTGAAAAGGTAAGATACCTTCAGCTCATGATCCAACACTGGATCAATAGTCCTCTCCACTATGATCTTTCTCTTCTATCTCTTATCAAACCATTCATTGTACTCATCAATAATAAATTTGTTATTGAGGGAGGGTGGCGATTGGGATGAAGAAGAACTATCTACCCTCTTCCTCTTAGAAGGTAATTTAGTAGCAAGCTTCTTTAGAGCCAAAAGGAATAATGTAGGTGAAAAAGAAAGAAGATATGAGAGATAGAATGGAATGAAAAAAAAAAAGGAAAGAAAGGAAATAGAATGAAACGGGTAATGAGAAAAATGAAAGGTGAGTAGAATGGAAGATAAAGGAAAAGAGAAGTAACAATCCCCTTAACAATTCCCTTCACACCTTAATCAATTACACAAACCCAAACTAACAAACAAATTCAATAGTCCACCATCACACTACAATCAGACACTATTCTACACAAATTCACTACACTAAAATCCAATTTTCAATCAGCTATAACAATCTTTGCAATTGACAAAATGCACAATATAACTACCCAACTCAACAACCTTCTTCTTTCTCAATCCGACAGTATAATTCAAAATTTAAAAATCACTAATAAAAAAATTAATAATCAAACAATTCTAGGTATAGTCAAAAGATCATCAAAATAAATATTCCACAGTAATAACTCACTAATTCCAAGGAAACTTAAATATAGAAATCAAATTCCAATTCTTAATAGTAATAAACTAATAGCATAGATGAATACCACAGATATAGCACAAACATAGTAAACAGCTCAATACCCAAACTTTACCATGTCTAATCACATAAACCAAAATAATCTAATCAATTCAACAATATCAACCAAATCACCACGACTCAATCCTATTAATCAAATGCAGCTTATTATACTTAATGTGCATAGGAACAGTGATAACCCCACAAACTCAATAAAACAGTCAAGCAATCTACCAAACAAGAGAATGTTTCTAAATTATTTCAACTATTCTATACTAATGAGAATCGCAAGGATTAGAAGTCACCAAATCGAGGAACTCAAAGTCGTGCCCTAGTTGTTAGTGGAAAGAAGTCAATCGCGCTAAGGGAGATGCTATAGTGGATTTGAAATCGGTAGAAGGGTAATATTTCACGGGGACCTTTTAGTGTATGGAGGAATTGAGCAATAGGCAAGAGAGGTCAGTGCAAGGCAAGGGGGTATTGAGAGGAATAATGTAAGCGTCGTTGAGGGTTTTGAATAATTTAGGGCGATATAATAGAGAAAATGGCTTTTTAATTTCTAGGATTCGAAGTTGCACAGCGCCATAGCTTGAGACCCGCACGTCACCGTCGGCCTTCAGAACTTTGAAATATGAAATCAAAACGATGTTGTTAAACTTATAAACAAATGTATGGTGCCATAGGGTATGAAGTTCACAGTGCTATGCACATTTTTGTTTAATAAAGTTTATAATTAAAATGGCAATATTACTGTTCACCCGGTTGCACGACCTTATGGCTTCTCAGAACTTTTAATTTTTCCAGTTTTTTAAATGGCACGGCACCATTGATAATGAGGTCCAACACATCGTGCACTTCCAGGAAATGCACAATTCACCATTATTTATTTGGAATTAAAGTAAATAAAGCACTAAAAATAATATTTATAATGACTAAACTCAAATGAAAATGATATAACATATGCATAATATAAAATATAAATATGAACATAAACTAAAAATGAAACAAAGCCATAGATAAAGAAGAAATGAACAACAATATTAATGTAATATAAGCATCATTCATGTGCTTAGACAAGAGTGAAGAGATCAAGGTTTTTCATACCCTTTGCATGGATTTCCTTTTTTGTTGGCAGGCATGGTTCCCACAGGTCTTTCGGAGAGCATCTTAGCCAATTGTCCAATTTGGCTCTCAAGATTATAGATGGATACCTCTTGATTTCTTATTGAAGCTTCAATATTTTGGAAATGGCTGTCTATGGAATTGACCAACTTTGCAATAAGTTCTTCCAAAGATAGTTTTGGTTGTGTTTGAAGAAATGGAAGAGATGCACGATAAGGTAAGGGTGATTGTAGTCTTTGAGCAAAGTTAGCTTGTCCAACTTAGGGTCTCATTCGGCCCTATTCTTGACCTCCTCAAGAGAAGGTTAGATGATTCCTCCAATTACAATTAGGGTTGTAGTTATTGCCAAGTTGTAGATTGTCTTGCCTTTGATTTCTTCTACTTACTCACATTACTTACTCCCATCTACTATTCCTTAATATTCATTGTCTGGGTGCCCTCCACCACAATAGTCACAATTCATCACTTGTTTTTGGGGTCCCATATTCATCATGTCCACTTTCCTAGTGAGGACTTCTAGCTTGGCTTATAAAGATGCCATTGTATCCACATTATACATTCTTTGAATTTTGGCTCTTGATCTTGATATCCCTCAAGAATTGTTGTTCAAAGAGATGTGTTCCATTAAATTAAAAAGCTCTTCTGGGGTTTTAGATGAAGTAGTTCCTCCTGAACACGCATCCACCATTTGTTTTGAAGAGAAATTCAATCCATTGTAAAAGGTTAACATTTGTAGCCCAAGGTCAAATCCATGTTGAGAACATTTTCTAATTAATTCCTTAAATCTCTTCTAAGAATCATAAATTGTTTCACAATTTTATTGAGAGAATGAAAAGATATTATTTCTTAACTTAGCCACTCTAGCAGGGAGAAAATACTTAGTAAGGAATTTTTCAACCAATTGCTCCCAAGTGGTAATAGATCCGGTAGGTAATGATTTCAACTATGATTTCACACGATCCCTCAAGGAGAATGGAAATAACCTCAACCTAATTGCATTCTATGATACTCTATTTAGCTTAAGTGTATCACAAATTTTCAAGAAAGAGGCTAAATAGGCATTAGAGTCTGCATCCAACAAACCATCAAATTAAATCATCTGCTGAATCATCTAGATAAAATAAAGTTTGATTTCAAAATTGTTTGCATCTACTATAGGTCTTACAATACTTGAATTTTCTCCCGAAAGAGTAGGTCTAACATAATTACCTATTGCCTTTCTACATTTCTATTTCCACCTTGGTTAACTTCTATTTTAAAACCAAATTCTCTTGAAGTATTTGATTGTACAAAGGCTTTTAAAGCTCATTCTTTTTGCTAACCTCTTAAAGGTTCTTTCTATTTCACTAGCAAAATCAACCAATGCCTTAACCAAATCTTTTCAATGCATACACACGAAATATTTCCAACAAAGTAGAACCAAGAAAACTCAACTACTGCTCAAATAAAAAAAAAACACACATGTAAGGATAATAAGATATGATCAATGATAATTTATAACAAAATAAAAGTTAATGCCTAAATTGTCCATAGGATTTTAATAAAACAAAATAAAAATCTATAAAATCAGAGCATCTTCACAAAGCATATACTATCAAATTACTAATGAAAATAAACATAAAGACTATAAACAAACAAAATTAACAAATGAATCAATGAAACTCAATGGTTTTGTTATATTGATGCACAATTCTGGACAGCAGTGCCAAAAACTTATTGTGAGTGCGCAAGTAATTTATGCTATGTATATAAGGTACATCCAATACTCAACCAAGTTTTTAAAAAAATATCAATTTAACTCACATACACACACCTTTTGGGCAAGTATAACCATCATGTAGTATAAAGTATAGTTGGTAAGTATTAAGGGTCCCAAGGAAATGACACCAACTACCACTATGTTCTCCCAAGTTCTATTATCTAATTAATTAAAATAAAGAAGTACAAATAACTAACTATCACAAGTCAAGTGGTCAAGAGTATCACAAAGAGAAATATACTCGATTTTCAAGACAAAGCCAAAAGATCACCAAGGTAAAATTAAAGTAAGGAAAAGGCGAATGGTCATGCAATTAAAAAGAAATACCTTTTATATCCAATTATCAACTATCATTCAACCAATCACTATCTAATTCAATCATTGGCAAAAATTTTCAAATAAATTGAGATTCACTCTTTTTCAAATAATGAATGTCCTACCCTTAAGCCCAATCCATAGATATCTCTATTCATATAAATCAAAGATGTATAAAATTAAAAAAATCAAAATCCAAGCCAAAAAGCCATAGAATCCCTATCTATAGGTGACTCTATAACTTCATTTATCACCATATTCTAAATCCCCCAAATCCTTTTTCAAGTTCATCAAGGGGAAAAAAAATATTTGATCAAAATAGAAGGGAACCTATCTTATACATTCTTTCTTAAGTTGAATATAAGAGCATTACCCAAATATTCAATCCAACAAATAAAAACCAAGTGATAGATTACTCAAAATAGATAATAATAATAATAATAATAATAATAATAATAATAATAATAATAATAATAATAATAATAATAATAATAATAATAATAATAATAATAATAATAATAATAATAATAATATATTAAATAACAATCAAATACAGCAGTAATATAGAGTACAATCCTTTAATTGCAACTCAATTTAAATAGATTTTGCAACCACAAAGTTAAATTATAAAGAATTAAAAGGAAGAACTCATAGACGGTGAACTTTCTTCTTCTTTGCAAGCTTTCTTTAAGTTCCCCTTTTTCCTTTTCAAATCATCTTGGATCTTCTCTTCTTAGCCTTCTCTTGTAGGGGTTTTTCTCAGAGTTTTTCCTTGTTTTCTCTTACCTCTCTCATCAATTCTTCAAAGAAAAACGAGTATTTATAGGTTAGGTGGCCGAAACCCTCGAAATTCACAAAATAGGATATCATCTGTGATGTTGCATAGCACCATGAAAGGTGAATTGCATGTCACCTTGCATGCTCTGATGCTCTAGGTCTCTTTCAAAATAATTGTGGCTCTTGAATTTTTCATATGCTGGAAATGTGCATAGCACTGTGACTAACACGTTGCATGGCACCGTTGGGCTTTAGGATTCCTACAATCTCAGACTTCTGGACATGCACAGAGCCATGCAAGATGGGATGTAGGCGATGTGGACCTCTAGATTCTCAACTACTGACGTTTTGTCCTGCACGCGACCATGTAGGATGAGAGTGACGAAGTCACAGGTCTTCTATATTACTCTTTTTCAATTGTTTTCTACTTGAATTCTATTCCTATTTCAACTTTCTTTGTCTACATCAAATAAAGAGAAAATAAGGAAGATAAATAGCCATGTATAATGAATATAAAGAATTTAAACCTTAAATGCTATGTGAAATATGCTTGCAATGATCAAACATCATATAGGATGTAAGGATTTGTTGAAGTTGACAAGGTGTAAGATAGTTATCCCACCAGCCTTTTAAAATGCCAGTAAATCCTGTAACTAATAAGGCTGCACATTGATGATCATATTATTTTCCCCATGTAATTGGTATGCTATAACAACCATTCCTATTTCATGAATCAGATTATAGATTTGATATTCATACATACTATCTAAATTCCATTCTACTATATCATGACCACTATAAGAGGATGCTACATTGAGACGCCTTTCTTCATGTTGTTTATCGGGAAAAGAAGGTCTAGGATAATAATTTCTCTTACTATGTTGATGCCTAGAAGAACTATTTCTTTTTTCATATCCATTAATCCAATTAATGTCTAGAGTGTTCTCTAAATCAGTGACTTCAAATTCTTAGAGTGTTTGTTCCTTAGAAGTGGATTCTGAAACTTTAAATTTATTCATTAATCTTTCATTTATTTCATTAAGGACACTATCTGTAATCTCAAAATTACCTTATAATTTAGGTGGACCTTTTTCTGGAATTTTATATAACTTAATCATTAGATTTTTATCTAACTTAGATCCATTACTTTTTATTGGAATATGTCGAAGACTAGATTTGTTATCAATTTCTTATAATTGGTTAGCTAAAGAAGAAAACATTTGATTAGTATAATTATTTTTGTTGAATAACTTTGTTTAAATACTTTTGTGTAGGTTCGTTCTCCTATAGAATCCATATTTTCTAGCTTAAATGGAGATGTTGTAATAACTCTACCATCATTAGGTATCTTAATTTCTTCTAATGGAGGTACTTGTGATTTTATAATTTTGTTAGTTGAAGTTTGGCATTTAGATATAATAACTTCCAAAGTTTGTAGGGCATTAAATTCTTCTGAATACTCAAACCATTTGAAAAACTATAAATGAGTTTGCATTTTACACATATCTAAAGAACATTTGTCTCTTATTCATTCTCTTGTAATCCTGTCATAATTGGAAAAGAACTAATCCCTATTTATTTTATTTGAAGGATTATTCCATAATTACCTTGAATAATCTTTTTCTAAATCAAATTTATTTTTTAGAGTTAATTGTCATTAACCTATCATGTGGATTTATTTATTGAGGCTTCATTTGATTATAAGTGGGACTGTTAGATCCTATTGTAATAGAATTATTTTGAGTTATAGGAATTTCTTCTGTAAAATCTACTCATTCTAAATGTTTTGGCATAAATCTGGCACTATAAGATCTTGTACAATAAGGTCTAGATGTAGAGGGCTGAGAAAAAAACTATCTCGTTTTTTGGAAATTTAAGTTCTACTATACCATCTTGTAATTCTATAACCTTTTCTATTTGAGATAATTCTCCTACAGGTTTCAGGGTATGTAGATTTTTAAATTGCCAAGTATTGTTGATCATAACTTCTTGCTATTTTAGTAATCTAGGAACCAACGTAGATGCATGTTGTAAATTAAATTCTAATAATATAATAGATCATGGTTTACTATAATTAATAGCTTTTGAATTTAATGTAGTTTTCATTAATTTGTAATAAGCTCTATAAATCAAAGCTATTGACCTAGTACCTTCTTCAAATTCTACATTTTTAGTTTGAATATTTAATGTAAGTGCCTTTAGAACATTAGGTCTTTTATGTTTATGGAAAATTTGGGGTAACAATTAAAATATATTGGACCATTTACTAAACTAGCTTGTAATACTGCTAAAATAGAGTTGTCAAAATTTAAATGTCTTGCATCTCTAAGCAACAAATAAATAGGTTTATCAAATTCTAATCTGTAAAGGTATTTGACTACTTCTTGCACTAATCCAATACGTAAACATCTATATTTCTTTTTGTGAATTTCTATAGACTATTTAGACAAAAGATTAAGTGTACTATGTGACTGATTTATTGAAACTGTGGATTCATAAGTTTTAATACTATAATAGTCTATGAATTCAAATTTTTCTATCTCATAAATTTTGTTAAATTTTTCTCTAGTTCTATTCTAATTAGCTAATTGTTTTTCTATATCACCAATAGTAGTGGTAACCTCTGAGAAACCTTATTATCTATATCTAAATTACTTAGAGTATCCATACGTAATATTAACTAATGAGAATCCTGGTTAAAAGGGATTTGTCTAACTTTCTCTAAATTTCTTAAATTGCAGTAGTGCTACCGGAACACCCTCGGGTATGGCCCTATCTCTTGCCTCCACTCGGCTCTTACGGGCTAATCCAAACGGTTTTGGGCTTGAAAATGTATGAACAGCTATCACTGCTACACTGGGGAATCTTAGGAGACTAAGATAAAAGTTAACTAAATCCTTTAACTAAATTCCCTTAAGTAAAATTATTAAGGATACTAAATAAGGTTCTTTAGATCTCTCAAATTGAGTTGTCGTCTAAACATAGCCTTAGATAGATAATAGTCATAAAATTTCCACATGGGAGAGTAAGGACCATATTCAGAACAACTGACAGAGTGATATTGAATCAACTTTTCTTGAATTTTCATAGAAGTTTTAAGATAATGCAGTAAAGGAAACATCTCAAAGATAAGAGAAAAATGAAGGAATGATTAAAAACTTGGCTTTAATACCATAAAGACGGAAGCAAAATTAAATACTTGGATACAAAAGATTGCAGAGAAAACATAACACTCACAATTTTCACTCTTGCTGGCTTCACATACTCTAAAACCACTCATGCTTGCAAATGGATGAGAGCTAGCTATTTATAATAGCTAGACCTCAAAAACTATAAATTAAATTAAAGATATATTTGTAAATCAAAGCTAACAATTATTCAAACCTAGTAGTACATTCTTGTAATTCTAAACTACTAGCCTTGTCAACCCAACCATTCTTCTCTTGTAATTCCTATCTTCCAGTCTTACTTGTAATTCACAACCACTAACCTTGCAATTTAGATGGATCTTTTTCTGGAATTTTATATAACTTAATCATTGGATTTTTGTCTAACTAAACTTAGAACTAACTTTAAGAGAGATATACCACATGATACAATAACATTTGGAGATTTAGTTAACTGTGTTGATATAGTAGGATTAGACTTATGAACTAATATCAAATTAAAATCCTAGGTTAAGAAAGAACATAGTATTAGTAGAAGGGAATTAGGAAGCTTTTGTCAAGACGTTGGATATCCAAAAGTAACAGCACCCTTATCCAAAGTTACTAAAACGTATAAGAAAAAGAAACCATTAATGAATAAATCTAATAGTACTTATAATTTAAGAAAAACTAAAGTTACAAAAAATGAGAAAGATAATAGACCAAAATGTTACAATTGTGGAAAAAGATGACATTTAGCTACTGAATGTAAAGTAAAATCAAAAAAGAAAAATAAGAAGTAATGAGTTAGAACTAGAAGACAAAACTAGAGAAAAGATTTTTCAAATATTAGATCAAGATGATAATAACTCTATTTCAACAGAGGAAAATGATGAAGACCAAATATATGCTATTCAAGAGAGTCTAATTATTTTTCTAACAAGGAAAGTGATTGTGACTGAATAGGATTATGTAATTGTGATATTAGAACTATAAATATTATTACAAATGAGTTCGCATTCTACATATACCTATATACATACTATACATGTATGTGTGTGTAGATATATATATACATATATAGTATTTATATGTATGTATAAATGTGTATATATTTATTTATATATATATATATATATATATATATATGTTTGTTTGGTATGGATATGGTGTATGTATACACACACACACACACACAGATTTAGTATGTGTACATATATATACACTAAATACAAATATAGAGATTTATATTTATACATAAATTTATGTGTGCGTATATTTATGTGTGCGTATATACACACACACACATAAATATATGTATAAATGTATATCTATACATACATAATTACCAACGAAAATTAAATTATATTTTTGGCGACAAAATTTTAGTGACAAAATTTTTTTGTCCAGAAAAATCATCATTAATGACAAAGAGAAAACTTTTTGCAACAAAAATCGCTTAGTTTTAGTGGCAAAATATTTCCTCGCTAAAAGTTATGGCTTTAGCGACGAAATAAATTTTCTCGCTAAAGGGCTATCTTGGTGACAAAACTGGACCCTTTGGCTATGGGGCTTTAGTGATGAAATGGCAAGGAAAAAAATTTCCTTGCTAAAGGTCTTTAGCAACCCTTTAGCAAAAAATTGACACTTTTAGCAATAAAACTATTTTGTCGCTAAAAAGCAATTTTCTTATAGTAAAATACCAGGGCATTGGACTTCTGTGAGCACTGTGTTTTTAGGAAGCAGAAAAGAGTCATCTTCGGCTCACCGGCAGTTCACTAGACAAAAGGTAATTTAGATTATATCCATTTAGATCTTTAGGGTTCGTTGTATGTTCCTTCTAATGGTGGTGCTAGGTACTTGTTGACCTTCATTGATAATTATTCAAGAAAAGTTTGGGTCTATTTTTTGAAGAATAAGATTGATGTTTACCTAACATTCAAATGGTGAAAAGTTATGATTGAAAAACAAACAGGTAAACAGATCAAGCTATTGAGGACGGATATTGCATGGAATTCTGTGAAAAAAATTTGATGAATTTTGTAACAATAAAAAAATTATGCGGTATCGTACAGTGAGAATGACGCCTCAACAAGATAGTGCTGCAGAATGTATGAACAGAACTCTTTTGGAAAGAGCCCACTGTATGATCTCAAACACAAGATTGACAAAGGATTTTTAGGCAGATGCAGTTTTTACATCTTATTATATTGTCAACCATGCTTCTTTTGCAGCTCTTGATTTCAAAACTCCTGAAGAAGTTTGGTCAGGTATGCGTACTAATTACTCTGATTTGAAAGTTTTTTGATATCCAGCATACACATATAAATGATGGAAAATTGAAGCCTAGATCTAAAAAATGTATTTTTCTTGGGTATGCATTTGGGTTGAAAAGACACAGATTATAGTGTCCAGATCCCAAATCACCAAAATTTATAATCAGCAGAGATGTTACATTTGATGAGTTGTATATGTTTAATTCCAAAAGGGAGTTTTTCTAGTTCTTCTCATGCAAATAAAGATGGTACACAAAATGAGGTGGAACTTGAAATTAGCAGTCTAGTCCTTCTAATTTGGCTTCTTCTGTTCAACAAAAATCAATTTCTAGTGATAAAAAAGATACATAAGAAGAATATTTCCTAGCTAAGAATAGACCAAGAAGAGAGATTTGACCACCGCAAAGATACGCAAATTTAGTTGCATATGCCTTGTCAGTTACAGATGAAATTGGTGAACTGTCTACTTGCAACAAAGCTATTTCATGCGTAGATTCAACTAAGAGGTTGATTGCAATGAATGAAAAAATTAAGTCTCTCCACAAGAATGGAACTTAGGTTCTTGTAAGGCCCCAATTGGGAAAGAAAATTATTGGTTGCCAATAGGTCTTCAAGGAAAAAAAAGAGTACTCTCGGGGCTAAAGATGGAAGGTACAAAGCAGATTAATTGCGAAGGCTATGGTCAAGTACAAAGTGTTGATTTTAACGATGTATTTTAACCTGTTATTAAACATAACTCTATCCGTGTTTTACTTACTTTAGTTGCTATGTATGATTTGGAATTGGAGTATTTTGATATTAAGACAACCTTCCTGCATGGTAATCTTGAGCAACAAATTTACATAAGTATCCTGAGGGATTTGAAATTGAAGAAAAAGAAGACCATGTTTACCTTTTGAAGAAATTATTATATAGATTGAACAATCTCCAAGATAGCGGTATAAGAGGTTTGACTCTTTATGTTAAGCCATGATTATTTAAGGAGCATGTATGACAGTTGTGTTCACTTCCGGAAGTTACATGACAGTTCTTTAATTTATCTACTACTCTATGTTGATGACATACTTATTGCTGCTAAGAATCTGATAGAAATTGATGTCTAGAAAAGACAGTTAAAGAGTAAATTTGAGATGAAAATTTTGGTAGCAGCTAAAAAGATTCTTGGCATGGAGATCAATAGAGATCGAGGTATTGAAAAGTTGTACCTGACTCAAGAAAATTACATCAAGAAGTTTTTGGAGAAGTTTGGCATGAAAAATTCAAAACCTGCAAGTATTCCTTTTGCTAGTCATTTTAAACTTTCAGCCACTTAGTCACCATAATCAAGTGAAGAGGAAGGTCATATGGCATAGGTTTTGTATTCTAGTGCAGTCGTCAGTATAATGTATGTAATAGTTTTTACTCATTCGGATATTTCACAAGCAATCAGTGTGGTTAGCAAATATATTTTGTTTGGGAAAAGCATATTAGCAATCCATGAAATGAGTTCTCAGATACTTGCAAGGCACTTCAAATAGTTATTTTGAGTTTGGGATGAATAACACTTTGACATATTGGAAATCTTGATAGGAAAAGATCACTTACGGTTATGTATTTTGCATTAGAGGTTGTGCAGTTAGTTGGAAAGCTAGCTTACAACATGTAATGGCATTATTTACTATAGAGGCAGAATATATGGCTCTAACCGAGGTAACCAAAGAAGCCTTATGGTTGAAATGTTTATTTATCTAGCTTACATTGCACAAAAATCATCTATCATTTACTGTAATAGACAAAGTGTTATACATTTGACTAGAGATCAGATGTATCATGAGAGGATGAAACATATTAATATGATGTTTTATTTTATTCGAGATATTATTATTGGAAAGAAAGTCTTTGTTCAGAAGATTAACCAAAGACAAACTTATTAATATGCTTACGAAGCCTCTTCCTGTCTTCAAGTTCAAGTAGAATCTGGACTTGATCAGCATTCCCTATTCGTTATTGATGATATTTGGACTATTATGGAAAAGGTGGAGCAAAACCACCATGTTTGACTTTGGGACGTAAGTTAAAATGGAGAGTTGTTAGGTTGACTTTCATCCCACACATAAGTCCCACATCGGATTTGGGCCCAACAATATATCCCACATTGAAAGTTAAAGAATCATCCAAAGCCTATTATGCCTAATTATTAAGGGTTGTTTTGGTTCTTTGTATCAACAACACTAACAAGAGTTCTTTGGCCTGTTTAAAAGCTTTTGTTCTTTGTAGTTCTCGCGTTTTGTACTATTGGTGTTTATTGGTTTATGAACACTTTCCTAAAACCTTATAAATTGTCTTCTTTATAATGAAGTTTTGTTTCACCTTCACCCTTAAATGTAAGTCATTTAACCGAATCACGTAAGTCCTTATGTCTCTCTTTTATTTCATTTCTCGTTATTTTTTTTCTCCACTTTATTGTTGTTATTATTATTATTATTTCTTTGTTATCGTCTTTTGTGGTTTTGCCATTGGAGTTTTTGTTTGTTCTTGGGACCTACCGCTTACATCCTTAACTAGTCGTTGTTCATGTGATTCCAAAATCTAACCCTTGGGACTGTGTAGTAACCAACTGTGATCATTATGGGATTGATGTGTAAACTTTATCTTTGCGATCAAAAGATGATTAACCGGATATGACTCAGGCATAGCTTGTTGATTTGTTGAATCCTTTGAACAAGAAACCTATTTCTAAGTATATATATGCTTTGATTCTCTGGAGCAGGGTTCGTGATTGCTAACAGCTTGACCACCCACTTCTCAATAGTTTTTAGCAATATTGCTTTTTTGGGCGCTTCAGCTAGTCAGCAACCCTAATTTTCTTGTCAGTGTCTTGTGAGTTGGGACAATATTGATTATCATGGCCTAACCATCGTCAATCTTTACAATATTGTGGCAAGTTGTCAAATGCTAATGGCTGATAAAATCCATCATTATCACTTTCGATCCACGTAAGGCAGAGTTTGATTTTTTTGGGGATGATGGTGGAAAAGTTGACAGAAAAGCCACGCACCCTCTTAGTAATTGGTTTAGCCATATCTATCTCAACACATACCTTTGCCATTCTTGGGCATGAAAATGATGCAATGGCTTCGTTAATTTTCAAAGGTTTTCCTATCATTGAAGTGGTCGAGAACAAGGATGATTTACATATTGAAAAAATGAATAGAGAGGCATTCAAACCCTACCCAAACCGGCACCACTGAAGGGTTATATGAAACCCTAAAATCTAGAATCCACTTAAGAACCTCCATTGGGAATTCCAGAAAATACCACTAACCTTTCAACCATAATTGCAAATAATCTTCCTCCAGTGAGGGACGAATAAGGATGTGGTGGCTATCAAGCCATCCAATCTGAGTCTATCCCTTCAAACCAATCGTATGGAATTCCTTTTAGATTGCCTCTATAGAAGGCTTTCCTGAAAAGAACAAGCCAACTAGGGGTAGCAAAATGGAGCAGCAGTAACTGCAATTTCATCTTTTGAGAATTGGACTGCCGTTGCTCACTGTGGAGACATGAAGGTTTAAGTGAATGGTATCAGGCGATGTAAAGAGGGCGGAGAAGGATTTCTTTCCCCAACAAGGGTCCGGTGGAGGAGCAAACTGCTCCGGCACCATGGTAGCAGGAAGGAAAGTAAAAAAAAAAACAAAAGAACGGAAAGAACGAGAGGGAGTGAGTGAGAGGGATTCAAAGGGCAGGATCTCTCAACTTTACCTCAGTAGAAGTAGGAAATCAGGAGTGCCACAAGAGTGAAATGAAATCCACAACATCCTAACCATGCTGACAGCCCGAAGCTTGTCCCTCAAAGGAAGTAAAGGTGGACGAGCAGTGGACTGGCACAGCCACCGATGATCATCATTGTGCTGCTTACTGCTAGCAGTATTTTCTTCATGACGCTAATTAGGAGTTGCGATATAAAGCAAAATAAGAGCAGATTGTAATAGAAAAAGTGGTCCTAGGCGGTGAATTATTGTTGGTTCTGGACGCCGCGGTGGGAAGATGGATGAAATACTTATAGCCGGTTCTGGCTGGTGTGGCGTGATGGAATTCTGATTTGGGGTGGCGGGTAGAAATGTCAGGACGTAATGAGTTAAAGCAAATTTGTAACCCCACAAATGAATCATCATATTATTTACATCATCTTTGTAACACTTACAGTACTTCCTATACAAGGAATCGCAGTCAAGCTAGGTTGTTTGCTAGCCAAGTCAGGCAAGGTTCAAAGGCCATGGACGGTTCTTACCAGATAATCAATGGTCCGGGAGAGACTATTCGTTCCAATTGACTAGCAGATTAGGCCCTGATTGGTTCGGGAGAGACCATTCGTTCCAATTGACTAGTAGCTTAGGCCCTGATTGTTTCTTTTTAAAAAAAAATCTAATTAAACTGAAAAGAAAAAGAAACAGATGAAAAAGTGGCAAAAAATCTTAGGTAAAATAATGAATTGTGTAGGATGCGGCCTTCCACACCATATCCAAACAATTTTAGCACCGATTATTTGGTTGCCAGTACGGTAACCAGAATTTGCTAGCTGTCCTTTTTTTTTTTTTTTCGTTTTGATGCTTTTATTTATCTAATAATTTACATCCTCTCTTCTTGAATTGCTTTTAATTACTATTTTACATTATTTGTCTTCTAGGTATCACTATTACAACCAAAAAAATTAGAATAAAAATGGTTAAAAATATAAATAAAACTGTTTAATACAAATACTTTTATAAATGAAGTAAACATTACTTAAATTGATCTATTTTACAACTTTTAACTAAAAGTTTTCATAAGGTAGGTGTTACTACTAGAAGTGTGCCGTGAAGGGACTGTTTTTCCTTGCTAGAGTTTTTAGCAAAGAAAACATTTTCTTGCCTTGTTCATAGTTGATATATACTACGTCGTTGCCTAAGGAGACTTGGCAACCAAACTCTAGAATTTTCTTGCTAAACTTTCGATAACAAAATAACTTTTCTAGCAAAAGGTTAGCCTTCACTACACGAAATAGTGGGATTTGCAACGGTCAAAACCGTCGCAATAGCGACGGCATAGCGACGGAGATTATTGTAGCAGAAATGCTAGTCGCTAAATACAAATTTACGACGGCACAAAAAAGCCATATATGTTAGCGACGGCATTGCAAGGGCAATCGCTACGCCGAAAAAGTAGTCAACGAATTTAATTTTAGCAAATTTGCTACGCATCAGCGATGGTATTAAAAAATATATTTTTAATTTTTTCCGAGGGAATAGCGATGGCTATATTTAATTGTTTAGTTTTAGGAATGATCTAGCCGTAGCAAAACCATAGCAAATTTGCGACGGTTTAGCAATGGCCAATTTAAATTTTAAAAAATAATTTCACAAGCCATCGCAAACTGTAGCAATTTTTGCGAGGGTTTAGTGACGGCAGTTTCTATTTAGTAAAAATTATTTTTCGTTCCGTCGCAAAATCGTAGCAACTTTGAGAGGGTTTAACGACGGCCTTTTCAATTTAATAAAAATTAATTTTCTTGCCATTGCAAAACCGTAGCTAATTTGCAAGGGTTTAGCTACTGTATTTAGTGACGAATATTTTAATTTTTAATTACATATTTTTAATTTTTTTCTCGAAATCCAGCCCATTAGATGTTTGTTTTAAAAAATCCCATGCAATCAACAGCACAAAATAATAAGTCCAAACAAAACATATTAAAAAATATATATTGAAAAATATATAAATACGAAATGTATTTATTATTACAAATATATAATGAAATGTAAATACAATATGTATTGTTATGTATAAAAAATATATCAACTAGCTACAGGAGCAGTAGCACCAGCCGAAGGAGGTGGTGGTGGTGGACAACGAGGATGACACGGGAATGGATGAGGATCTGGAGGCATAACAAAGGTGTCATCAGGCTAGTCATCGGCCTCCTCCTCGTCAAGCGGTGGCACTAGTAGTGACGGTTATTCCATCTTCTCTGACATCATCACCATCCATCCAGCATTAATATCGTCTCGCTGTGACATCCTGTCTCTCAGCCGGTCCACACTCCTATCAAATTGTCACTGTAGCCGCTCCGTAACCTCCCAGACCCTCTCCTGCATACTGTCCTCTACAATCTGATTGATATCCGAAGGAGGGGAGGGCTTCAAGGCTGCCAGGAAACCCTATTGGAGCTCCTGCCTGGCTTGTACTACCTCAGATCTTAGGCCATATACGCGACCTCTATTGTACCCGCCTGATTTCTGGATGAATAGCGCTAAGTATATCAATATATTGATATATTAGAACTTATAATTTTATGTGCTTACACGTTTATAAGTAATACATATTGATATGTTATACATTAGTTATCAACACATTTAAATTTATTTTCGTGCATCTATTTCAATGCCTAGTTAAGTTTTCCACTGTTGTAGTTATATAGTATATGAATTTGTTGATACATTATATTGTACATATGCATATATGTATATTTGCTATATGCATATATATAGAATTTTTGTATTAGTGATTATATATATTAGATAACATATATACAATCATATATACATTATATATTTATGCATTACATGGAATGTATATGTATTAGATAACATATGTACAATCATATACATTATATATGCATATATATACATTATATATTTATGCATTACATATATATACAATCATATATGTAACATAAGTTATATGGAATGCATATACATTATATATTTCATTAGATAAAATATATATATTGTATATATATATATATATATACATTATACAACATATATATGTATAATATATATATATATATATATTACGTATTTGAAAATAGCGTTCAATTTAGTTATCATATATCTATCTGAGTGTTTGATTGGAATATTGAATAATAATATATATGTCAATGTAGTTGTTTCTAACTGATTAAAATATATAGAGATTCAATCTATTCATATAGTATATAGTATGTAGATATGTTGATACAAGAATAGTTATAGTTGTATATACATATATGTTATTCATTATCTATGTTATACATTAGTGATTATATTTATATATATATATATATATATATATATATATATGGGGTAAAGGGGTTTCAAAAAGAATTAACCAAAATGTTTGTTTGTTAGCAATGAGTAATAATGAAAGTTCTTCCCTTTTTTCAAAAAGAACATATCGAATTGATGATAATGGTAGAAATATGGCACAACCATTTATTACTATTGCCCATTTTGAGAATAAAAAACGTGATTCCTATCCTTATGAATCAGACAATACTATGTTATTTCCTCTACTTGTATTGGTCCTATTTACTTTGTTCATTGGGTCTATAGGAATTCCTTTCAATCAAGAAGGGTATATATATATACATACATATACATACATACATATATATATATATGTGTGTGTGTATGTATTTATATATAATCACTAATGTATAACATAGATAATGAATAACATATATGTATATACAACTATAACTATTCTTGTATCAACATATTTGCATACTATATACTATATGAATAGATTGAATCTCTATATATTTTAATCAGTTAGAAACAACCACATTGACATATATATTATTATTCAATATTTCAATCAAACACTTAGATAGATATATGATAACTAAATTGAACGCTATTTTCAAATACGTAATTAGATACAAATCTAAAAGTAGAATTTAATTGAAAAAATATTGTTTTTTTTTTTTGTAAAATTTATTGAAAAAATTTTATAAAGCCGTAGCTAAACCCTAGCAACTGACTAGGGTTTAGCTATGACTTATATTTGATGGGTGAAAAATTATTAACTCCGTCGATAAACCCTAGCTATTTGAGAGGGCTTAGCGACGGAAGATTTGTTTTCAATTTTCACCAAATTTTATTGAAAAAACTTATATAGCGCCCTTAGCTAAACCCTCTCAAATTGCTAGGGTTTAACTATGGCATTTTGACATTTAATTTGCTGACAGAAAAATTACAAAATCGTAGCTAAACCCTAGATAGTTGCGAGGGCTTTGCGATGGCATATTTGTTTTCATTTTCATTAAAAAATTATAAATCCGTCAGCAATTTGCTATGGTTTAGCTACGGCATATGGACATTTATTATGGAAATATTTATAACTATGTAACTAAAGTCTAGCTAGTTGCGAGGGCTTAGCGATGGCAATTTATTTTCATTTTTAACTAAATTTTTTGAAAAAATATTTATAACCGTAGCTAAACCCTAGCAATTAGAGAAGGTTTTCTTTTTGTAGCTAAATTCTCTCTATCAGAAAGGGTTTAGCCACGAATCCTTAATTCTATATTTAAACAAAAATTTGATAAGAATAATTTATAGGGTCATAACTAAATCCTAGCAATCCACTACGGTATAGCTATGGACTTTAGCGACAACGTCGCATGTCCTTTTCAAACTATTGCAAAATTGTTACCATCGCAATGCTATCACTAATTCAGAAGGTATTACTACGGATGGTCAACTCATCGGTCAATTGTCCCCCACTTACTTGTCTTCACAAAACGATCGCAAATTAGCGACGAAATACTGACCGTCGCTTAATGATTGTTTTCTTGTAGTGCTTTTATTGCAAATTATCTCCTCACTACAAGCTAAGTGTTGGGAGATAAACCGAAAGAGAGCAAAAAAATCAAACTACACACAAAACACAAATTATTCCAATATCAAAACTATTTCCTAAGTGCCAATTAAAAATAGGAAAAAAAACCAAAGATACCAAATATAATAACTGCAGTGGGTAAAAGAAAAAACTAAAGTAAATAACACGAGACACAAATATTTTTTTTAACGTAAAAAATTCGAGATGAAAAAAATCATGTGACCTAATCCAGTAAAAACTTTCACTATCAACGATAATAGTCAATACAAAGTCTTTTTTAGATAAAACTGGAAGCACACCAATAATATACTAATATATTCTCTCAAAATTATAAGCAAACAAGAATTGAGCTTAAAATGGTATTGTCAAAACTAAAATGTAAATCGTTACATGTGTAGGTCTTATTGAGAGAATCACGCTGAGCTAAATTTTGTCTCAATCGGACTTCGAATCACTATGCAATCAAGGATCAAAGGCCCACAAGAACTCCCTTCTTCTTTTCTCTTCTTCCTTTTCCATCTTAGCAAACACTTGAACGGAGGAATTGAAGAAGGACTAATTCAGATGCTCAGATAAAATTGCATCCTTTCCCTTCCCCTTTCGTAGCTTTGCACTGTGCCACCAATCCCAAAATTCTCTTTTCTCTCTTCTTCCTTCTCTCCATCTTCACTTTACTAGGTACTTGTCATTTTATGTTTTGACAAAATTCCTGAAGTTTCTTGCCCTAATTCTTTTAAAGGGGCTATCGCAACTGGAAAATGACAATGCTTATTCCTAGTCATTTTAGAGAAAAAATTTTAATAACTAGTGTCTCATGACTCGAAGCATTGTTCACAATCTGATTTGGTTCCTCCCAAGAATTGGCTGACCATGTAAAAGGAAAGAATGACTCATCTCTAATACATTTATAGTGTTTTAATTGTATTAAGGTACATTATTTAATAATAATTTATATATTGTAATCTACTATTATATTATAATATCTTTTTTTTCTTATCGTAAAAAATGTACTTTAATAATTACTTCATCCGATTGAAATTTTATTTTAATCTTAATCGTCAAAATTACTGTTGATGTTGGATGTTTTTATATAAATATAGGAGTATCTCTAATGTTATTAAGAACAGAGATGGGTCTTACTTGTAAATGTAGAACTATTTGTACCTTTTCAAATAAACAATGACAACTTAATACGACTAATACTACTGAATACTACCAATGTACTGGGAGCATTAGCTCTCGTGGCTGTACTCTTTATTTATTTTTTCCTTTTTTTTTAAGGCCAAAGCCAATTTTATTTCTGAATAAAATCAGGTACAAAAACTCATCTAGGCAGAAGATGCTTTACACGAAGGGAAGGGATCTGCATCCTATCTAGGTTACGTAATCCTCTTGCCTCAGGAGGAAACAAAGAAAAGGAATTGTACTCTTGGAAGATGCTCTCGTAGCTGTTCTCAAATGTGCTTCGGGAATACACAAGTTTTCACAACTGTTTTTACAATGAAACAAGAAAATCTACACATTCGAAGCTAATATGGAAGAAATCTTACTATATTAAGCAGTAAGAGCATCATCATTCAGCAAAGTTTGCGAGGCATCTTCGTTCGCTGAATTTGACTTCTTACTGCTTTGTCTAAATTCACCATAATAGTATGAGGCAAATCCCAGGAGACAGAAGCCAAGGGATACACCTTTTCCAACAGTAAATTTTTCATGCAAGAAAATTACAGCGAAAATTTCTGTAGCTGGAAGTAAAACTGCAACAATGATGCCTGCTAGCAAAGCTGATCCGGAGAAGGTGACGCCCACATTTCCTAGGTAAACAAATTGGAAAGCTATGGGGATTGAAACTATCACCAAATAATATTTTACTTCTCCAAATTGATACGTTGTTGCCTCAAGCGGGATTGCCTGCATTGCAAAAAACAATTAGTAAAACATGACATAGACTAAATAATAATTGCGTGTGTTTAAGTTTGGAAAAGAAAGACCTTAAAGACATTCTTTACGAGCATTGCAATGGTGACAACAATGCAGGCCGAAAATGTTAAGCTCATCTGCATCTCCATGATCAATGTATAGCTTATCTCCACTTTAGCCTTCATATACACGAATTGTAGCAATGGCAAACCTAAGCCTACGGAAGCAGCACAAACAATGGTCATTATAAATCCCAAAGAGTACTGCTCAGTGGTCTCGCTTTGGGCTTTGTCATTACCAGCATCCAGACCCAAAGAAGCTGCTCCGACAACCAAAAAGACTACAGCTGCTATGGAAAAAATGGTAAATTTATGCTTAACAATGAGGAATGCAAAGATGGCTGTGAATCCAAGCTGGGTTGACATAATAAGATTCACAGTTGAAATGGGTAGGGATTCCACTCCAATGGAATATGAGATATTGCCCATGCCAAGAAGCATACCGAGGAATACAGTGGCGATGAACATTGGAACTTTCATGAATACCATCTTTGTGTTGGCTCCTTCGCTTCTGCATCGAAGGACGTACAAAATTAAGAGTGTGATGAGAATTATAGGCCACCCACAACTTTGTAACCAAGCCGATAGCCATATACTTTTGCCCCCACCAATGAAGTAAAGGCGCATGACCAGTGGACCTCCGCAAAAGCCGATGGCCAAGAGAGTGCTGCTTAGAATGAGGAGGGCTGTCTCCTTCATAGTGCTAGCAGCTGAAACAAAACTGAGCCGAAGAATTGATAGTCAGAATGGTGAATTTATTGTTTCCGGCTGTTGGTATAACCAGACAGTCAATGGTTCTCTGGACTACGCGGTAGGTTTAAGAGTGAAACTGAAGTTCTGGGGCAATATTATATGGTGCTGAATAGTGCCTCCAATTAAGCACCTTCATGAACTTGAGAGTTGAGAATACTAATTTCATAAAAATGATACTCCCTCTATTCCCTTTTATCTGTCCATTTTAATTGATTTATAAATTTTTTAAAAAATAATTTTTTTTCAGTTAATTAATTAACATTTTTTATTTTACTCTAAAAAAATCTTTCACTTTATTAAGGAGTAATCAAATTCGAAAACATTATGTGTTGTGAGTATATTTAATTTACTTCTATTTCCTACTACAAGTATACAATACTCATTGTATTAAAGAGGAGTATTTGTGAAAAAATAGCAATTAATATCGTCTTAATTTGTTAATGAGAGAGATAAATTGGGACAAAAATTTTAGTTAAAATAGACAGATAAAAATAGATGGATGGAGTATTTCTCTGCCCAAACTTACTTTTACTCCCTCCTTGATTTTTTACCTTCTTTCTAAATGATTAAATAACTACTATTCCCTTCGTCCCCTTTTATCTATCCATTTTAACCAATTCACAAGTTTTAAGAAAAATAAGATTTTCAGTTAATTAATTAACATTTTCTATTTTACCCTTAAAGAATCTCTCTTTTTATTAAAGATTAATCAAATTCCAAAGTTTTATGTGTGGTAAGCATATTTAATTTACTTTCATTTCCCACTACAAGTGCACAATATTTATTGTATTAAAGAGGAGTATTTATGAAAAAAATAACAATTAATATCATCTTCATTTGCTAATTGAGACAGATAGATTGAGACAAAAATTTTAATTAAAATGGATAGATAAAAAAGGACGGGGAAATATCTTTTATGGAATGAGGTAAAGTTACGCTCATTTTGCAAATGTAATTTGAAGATAGAGTTGGAAATATAATGAAGAAGATGACTGTGTATTTATTTATTTTTATTTTTGTTATAATTTGTACCCAATTATGGTTTTTGGGGTTCACAAAAATTTTTTTAAAACTTTTATGTAGCATTTTTATTCTTTTTTTTTTTTTTACATATCTATCTTTCTCAATTCCCTTTCTTTCGTGTATTGGGAGAGAAATTTAAGAAATATTCTGATTATAGTAACGCTGGTCATTTTTTCCTATAATGGATGATTTATTGTTTATAAAAAAAAAAAATCGGAGGGTGGGGGGGGGGGGGGACATTTTAAAATATATTTATATTTTTTATAATAGATCTATGTTCGACTTCAAGGATGGATCCACATATGACTTCTTGGGGGCAATTGCCCCATAAAAATCCTTTTTAAAAATATACTAGGTGACTGTCTCGCGCAAGACGCGCTCGGGTACCTGTAGCAAGAAAATATTGAACAAATAACAAATCTTAAGGAAACAGTGAGGCTAAGGGCGAGAGATTCGCCAAAATACTGAAATTCTATTAAAGGACAGAGATATCCCAAAATCCAACTATAGGATCATAAATTCAGTCAATGGAAAGAAACTAATTCCAAATGCTTTAAGCCATAAAGATTCTATGCTGGCAGTTGGTCACAGAAGCAAAGAGTACAATAATTCTATGGGAGTGCTCCGAATTGGATATCAAGTTTTTGGCACACCCGGTCAACAGGAATGCAATAAGTACTTCGCATCTCAGCTACATTCTCATCCTCATCAAATGACAATTCATCTTCAAGATCATCATCTCCTAGGAATTGACTACCACCCTAAATCTCAAAATCATGGCCTTCACCATTGTTGCTCTGAGGCTGTAGTGCATTTCTCCATTGATTCTGGTTCAGCAACAGTCCTCCAGTCCAGAATATTACTGTTCTCATGGCTCACAGATTTAAAGGACAAAGAATCAGCATTAACCTTTAGATTCTCCTCGTGGCTATTAGATTTATCATCTCTAATTTTCATTTCATGCATTTCCTAAGGAAGTTCATCATAGCCAGATTTTTCAGGTCTAATCAACATGTTAGAGGTGCTTGCAGCAGCTTCTTCAGATGTAGACGCCATATGTTACTGTGAGGCTGTAATGCATTTCTCCATTGATTCTAGTTCAGTAGCAATCCTCCAATCCACTTCTTGCTTAATCTTCACCTCTTTATGCTAGAATCCCCAGCCTGGAGAGAATAAATCATATTATGTCTAAGCAATATAGGGATGTACAAGAAAAAATGCATCATAAAATAAACACAATACAATGTGATCTAATGTAGTTGCTTCCACGGCTAATATAACTTCTACCGGTACTGATATTGTATTTCTTAGAAAGTTACACACCAACAGTTACATGTACATGGTTTAACACAAATATAATCTTAAATCCCCATTGCTTCTTCAAGTAGATATAAGAATGTCACAAACCGCAAGGCATTTCGGGCAAAATACATTAATTAGGTCTAGCACATATGGAAACCAGAAAATACAATTTGAAATGCCAACGCATTGCTCTGCTTACCTCCAATATATAAAAGTACACATTTTGTCCAAAAGGAGATTTTCATACAACACAAAAGAACACATTTATACTCATTGAAGTCAAAATATAAGTTATCAAGGTTGATGCCTGACAAACTAATCAAGCTTCATTACAGAACATGTCACACCACTAGAAACTTAAAAGTCACTTCTACACTATCAAAGCAAATCCTACACTTAAAAGTTCTTCAAAATCAGAACCCAATTATTAGTGGTCTTGGACATATTAACACAAACTATATCAATTTATACAATAAAAGGCAACAAATGAGCTTAGCATAAATTTGAAGCGAAAGCTGAAATCAATTCTTTAGTCCACTGAACACAAAAAACATCAAGGTGAACCAAATTCTGAAATCTCAAAAGTTCCCTCTTCAACACACATTTGGCAAGAAAAATAATCAAAGAATCATAGTTTATAATTAATTCTCATGACATATTTCTTTCTTTCCAATTCAAGGTAGAAAAAACAACCTATAGCTACCAAGAATAGTGAAAAAAGCCCAACCAGAGAGAGGGCACAAAATTTACTACAGAAACGAGAAGGCAAGTAGAGAAGGGGTGGTTGGATTGTGAATGAAAGAACAATTAAAAAAGAAAAGTACGTTAGTATCCATTTTAAATTAACTACCAAGAAAAGCCCACATAAAAAACTTAAAAGGGATTAAAAAGAACAACAGAAAACTACTGCAAACCCTAATGACAACACAAAAATACTCATGTAAACCATACTTCTTCTCAAGGACTGAAACAAAATTAGAAGTATTGTATAACTTAAAGGCAAAGACAAACGACATATACTGTAATGGAAGAACTGCTCTTCACTTCTCCTTACATCCACTCTAAAGTGATTGATAAAGAGTTGAATATGTTGCCCTTTAGTTCTGAGGCTATGTCGAGCAATAGAAACTTGAAGCCTTCTTCTTATGGGTTCTCCTCCCTCGACTTTAATGGGAGTCACATTTGGAGATACCAGTGGGGGTGGTGGCAAGGCCTCAAATGACCTATTTTTCTTCTGATCTAATGGATCAATCCGCCAAAACTGCCAGAACAAATTTTAAAATAAGTACGCTCAGATACATGCAAAACAAACAAGTCTTCACATAGTTATAAAAGGCTTGTAAATAATGAAGTCATATGGTCCAATAATGCCAAAACTGTAGCTAATTTTCATCACTCCTTAGAAAAGCAAGCTACAGATGATGATAAAATAACATCGTCAAACAAAAGACTTACACATGCATTATGCATGTAATTTCACATGAAGGTATATAAACGGTTCAACACCACATTCACATAATTTGAAGCCAAGAATATAGTCACATTGGCCCATATAAACATCTGCATTAATGTCTTTGTCTATGACGTTCCCAGTGCTGCAAAATGCCCAATTTTGTCCTAAATAATACATTGAAGCAACCCTTGCTTCTAAATCAGCTTTCATATTTGGTGCCATTCTTGATGATCAACTCCCTTCCTCCACAGTTGATATACAAAGAATAATGTTCTACAAAAGTTGAAATTTTGGAAAAAGGCTTCACAATCTAGCATAAATTTGTTAACCTGAAATTAGAAAAGAAATTTAGACAAGAAAAAAGACTCACCTCGATCGCTCTAGTCAGAATAGGGAAAGTCTTGCTTTTGGCAAGAGTGAAGTGGCATTGTAAGTTAGATTCAAGAAAGATTTGATGATGAAAATGCAGACTTTCAATACAAAAAAATATAAGCATAGTTATCTCTCTATGTATAATTAAAAAGGGAACAAAATCCAATCTTCTTGATAGATCAATAGCTGGGCAAAGAAAAAGACCATGCACAAGAATATTACAACTTTTCTTTGGATAAGTAACTCTCCACCAAGTTTCTACAGCCATGAGTGCAAGAATTATTAATACAAACAATTTTAAAATGATTCTTTTAAACCCAAATTTAATAAATAGTAACTTACATGCTTCTATGAGGGCTCTCAACTGGTCTTGATCCTTCCTAGGTAAAATTGATTTAAGAAACATCACGGTGGCAAGCAATTGTAACCAATATCAAGGTACACTCTTTGTTAGCTTTAATAAATGCAACACTAATGGCATATTTGTGCTTCTGAATAGAATTGCTGAAATCCAACATCATGTAATCTATTTTAAGCTTTTGGTACTCGCAACACTGTGACGTAATAATAAATCATAAACAAGCATAAGAAGAAATTATCTCAAACGTATTAACAAAATTCTTGCTGCAGATATTTGAGGAATGAAATCTATTCAGTATATTGGAGAAATTCATATAGACATTCTTGTTTCTTCATAAAATCCATCCAGAATTCATCCAGTAAGCTTGTTTCCTGTGAGATACCTGTAAAACAAAAGAATTATTTTCTTAGCCTTAAAAAATTTCAAAATAAAGGCTTATAAATGAAAGAATAAAGCTTTGCTTAAGAATATTTACTTACATGAAATTTGCTTTGCCATGTTTACTGAAGATTGTTGGAATGTCACCAGTCAAGTCATTAAAACTAAGGTCCTACACAAGAAAGCACCAAAGAAGACATATACTACCCACAAATTTATCCCAAAGAAAATACAACAAATATCTAAGATCAGCTATTGGGGAATTTTTCATTCTTGTCATAAAAGGAAAATTAGATTTTTTAAGAAAAAAGTCCTTAAAATGGGAAAAAAATTTACCAATGCCTAGAAACTCAAAACAGATGGACAATGAAGGCTGATGTTCCAAATCAGCCCATGAAACAAAATTCCCACAAACCCACTTAATTTTAACACAGAACTGAAAAATTAAAGGCTAAGCAAACCTCACACCATAAAAATTATAGTGATGCCTGATGGTGAAAATAAAGTATATGTCAATTTTAACCTAATTGAAGAAAAAAACTCAACATAGAGCAAGGAATTAAAGCAACATACACATACATTTCCTAAAAAATCTTCTTCATACAGCAACCCCCAGCTGAAAAAAAAAAAAAAAAGCCACGAGAAATACTACTGGTTTGACCATCAAGAGCAGTGACCTTGATCTGCTAACTTGTATCCATGGAACCTGAACCAAGAATCATGCACACAATTGCCCTCAGTATGCAGAAACAAATTATGCTAAAAATGGAAGTATAGTTTCTTCAGGACAACAAAAGATTTTCATATTCTCATAATTGCATCATGAGCTTCAGAAATCACAAAAGTCAGCAAGAGATATTAACAATTTCAAAAAAAAAAAAAAAAGCTTCAGAACTTGATACCGGGAAATCATGGAAAAAATTGAATCCTTCATCTTTCTCTTCCTTATCTGTCCTCCTACTACTGTCATCTCAAATCCACTCTTCTTCCTCGTCCGCAACCTTCACAGTAGCACCCCTTACATCCTTCAACAAAATCTCAATCAGCAAAAAATAGCCAGAAAAAAGTTGCATATGATTCCTTCACATCAATTTTACCAAATTCGTAACAGAAAAATTAGGGTAACACCTGATCAGATAGCAGATCCAGTATTGTCATAAATTTGTGAGACAGAAAAAAACAACTACGGTTGCTGACCCCAGAGAAATAGCCATACCGTCGTTTTCTTCCATAGGTCCCTGATCTCCGCTGCAAAACCTTCCCCGTGGTCTCTTTCTTATGCCACGCAATCTGATCTATTTAGATCCTCAAGGTCCATCAGCTTCCTCGGCTGCCGTCACCATCGCTACTGGCACCGTAGTGAATAGAGTGGCGGTGTATTATATTGGGGAGGGAGGGCGGAAACTTTGGAATTAATGATGGCGATGGATAGGGAATAGAAGTATAGAGGAGAATAGAAAGTGAAAGGAAGAAGAGACTGAGGGCGAAGAGAAGAGGAAGGCATAGTTGCTCTGTGGTCAGTGGGGGAACCCGTACCGAAAACCAAGCAGTGAAGTGGCTTCACCTGTATGAAGAATTCTTACCAAGTGTACACTTCATTTTGCCACGCACACTCAAAGCAATTGAAACATCAGTGAAAAATCCCAAATCACATGGGTATCGTCAGATGCAAAAAGAGGTTTCATTGCACCTCACTGGCAAAAAAAAAAAAAAAAAAAAATTGTAAAAAGACAAAAATGTCCTCAATGACGAAAAATGAACAGTGTCACCAAACTCCTTTTTCTATTATGTAGAAGATTATATAGTATGATTAAAAATTACCTTAACAGTATGGTCAGTAATTGCCCCATTTTTAAATATTTTACAATCACTTTCTTATATAACTTAAATGAGTGACGTTTAACTTTTTGTTTTTTATTTTTCATTTTTTAATTAGAGCAAAAAACATGTCCCTTAAAAAAGTAATTTTTTTTACTCTTTAAATACAACTTTTCAAAGTCTCCTTCCTCCCTTCTTCTTTCATTTAATCTTTGGTTTCGATCTCGAGTAATTGGAAAAAATCATATTTAAACTATTTAGTTTGCCATAGAAAAGTCCGAAATATGTCTTCTTTTTTTTTCCCCCTCCAGCTCTTTTAGAGCTTAAACTATACTCCTTTCGTTTCAAAATACTTGTTCATGAAGCCTTTTGCACACAGATTAAGGGAAAGTTGTGTAGTTGAAAATTTCCAAAAATCAAGAAGAAATAAGAGTTTTGGAAAGTTGTGTAGTTGACTTGGAATAAATAGGGGTACAATAGGAAAAAACTAATCATTAGTTCTAGAAATATGTACATGAACAAGTATTTTGAAAAAAAATAAAAAAGTTTCATGAACAAATATTTTGAAATGGAGGGAGTATTTTTTTAAAACTTTTGGTCCCAACCATTAATTTCGTGATAGAATCTGACAGTTTTAATCATGTATCGAAATGTGTATTCTTTAAAGACAAATTTGTCATTTTATCTATATTCTTCACATAGCCAACCTCTGGTCCTCCTTCAAATGCCCTTGGAAGTTGAAAAAGAGGTAAATTTACTCCTAAAAAAATATTACACGTGGCCGGCACATAACTAATGCCACGAAACTCGTAGTTGGACAAAAAGTTTTCAAAATATACAGCTCAAGTATTGAAAATTCTGAAGAAAAAAAAGGAGAAGATTTGAAACTTTTTCAAGACAAACAATATAGTTTGAGGATAAATTTCATTAATTACTCTTCAATCTTTTTTATTATATATGTTGAAATGAAAATGCAGAAAAATTGCAGAAGGAAACATGAAGAAACTTTCTCTGATTTTATTCATCAAAGCATTGAGAAGTGCAGATTACACTAAAATGAACTTATATACACCATCCGGATCCAAAACAAACTATCAACTAAAACTAAAATGAAATTACATCCAATAATTAAACAGCTGGCAATAGAGCATGTGGAACTAATTGTTTGTTGCCGCCAAAGACATTTCCAAATTAGTTAACCAGGATCAAAAATAAATGTGGATGGGCAATGAGTTGGGTCTTTGCAGTGAGCTGGCATGCTTAACTGCTGACTTGGCTGCTAACTGAGCTGCTGATTGGACAACAGCAATAGCAGATTTCTGTTTCTGCTTCTGAGCCTTTTGCTTCTAAAGTTCAGCATCTGCAACTGCACACTTCTTCTTCTGATCACATTTTTTCATATGAGCCTTAACATCCCCCCGCAAGCTGGATGTAGAGTGAACCCCTAAATGAGATAACAACAAGGAAAAAGGAGCAGGAGGTAATGCTTTGGTGAAGATATCAGCTAACTGTTGAGCAGAAGAAACTGGAAAGGGCTTAATGCAGCTAGCTTGAAATTGATCTTTAATGAAGTGACAATCAATTTCTATATGCTTAGTTCATTCATGAAAGATAGGATTTTCAATCAAATGAAGGGCACTTCTATTGTCACAAAAAAGAGGAACTGGTAAGATGCAAGTAAAACCAAGCTCTTGAAAAAAATGCAAAATCCTCTGCAATTCACAAACAGATTGAGCCAATGCTATATATTCTGCCTCAACTGAGCTTCGAGCAACCACTGATTGTTTCTTGGATTTCCATGACACAAGAGCTGAGCCAAAATAGACACAAAAACCAGTAATTGATCTTCTAGAATCCTGACAACCTGCCCAATCTGAATCAGCATAGACTTGAAGACCAAAACAAGTATCCACTGGAAAATGGTGCCTTTGAGATATCTCAAAAGTCTATACACAGCTTGAATATGCAAAACTGTTGGAGCATTGAGATATTGACTCAACTGCTGAACTGCAAAAGTAATATCTGGTCTGTTATGATTCAAATATAATAATTTTCCAACCAAACTTCTGTATAGAGAAGCATCTGGAAATAACTCTAAGTCTCCAGTAGATAACTTCAATTTACTATCTAAAGGGGTAGACACTGGTTTGTAGCCAAGATAACCATGTGTATGAAGCAGATCTATCAAATATTTCTGTTGAGACAACACAATGCCATCTGAATTTCTATGAACCTCTAAACCAAGGAAATAATGAAGATCACCCATATCTTTGATTTTAAACTGATGATGCAATTGATTTTTAACTTCAACAATGGCATCTAAGTGATTACTCAAAACAAGGATATCATCAACATATACTAAAACTGCAATGAACAAGTTAGGGATTCTTTTGAAAAATAGACTATAGTCACTCTTGGACTGATGGAAACCAAGTGAAATCAATTCAGCAGTAAGTTTTGCATTCCATTGCCTACTAGCCTGTTTAAGCCCATATAATGATTTATCTAGTTTGCAGACCAAAGAAGCATCATTAGTTGAAAAACCTGGAGGCATATCCATGTAAACCTCTTCAAACAAATCTCCATGCAGAAAAGCATTATTCACATCCAATTGATGAATATACCAATTAGACTTTGCAGCAAGGGCTAACATTAGCCTAATAGTGGTAATCTTTACAACAGGTGCAAAAGTATCCAAGAAATCTACTCTTTCTTGTTGTGTATATTCTTTTCCAACAAGTCTTGCCTTATACCTATCAATAGATCTATCAGCTTTATATTTGATTCGATATACCCATTTACACTCAATTGTCTTCTTACCAAGTGGCAGAGGAACTAAATGCCATGTTTGATTTGCTTCCAAAGCTGCAATTTCAGATTTCATTATTGAACACCATTCTTTGATTTTCACAGCCTCAAAATAGTGTTTAGGTTCAAAATGTTGATTATCATTGTTAAGGAAAGTTGAACAAACAATGGAAGAAGGTAAGAGATGTGGTGTAGTGATTTTTTGCACTTTGGAGCAAATGTAATCAGAAAGATGAACAGGAGCAGTGATGGTTCTTGTAGATCTTCTAAGGGAAACTTCAGGAACAGAAGAAGACAAATGAGAATCTTGTTGAGGAGAATTCTGAGGTGGATAGATTAAAGGAGAATAAAGCAGAGGTAAAACAACTCTATCACAAGTAGAATTAGATGGAGTCTTATAATGCACAAAAGGAAAACAAGACTCTATGAAGGAGACATTTTTGGACATGAAGACCTCTCTAGAAAGAAGATCCAACAAAAGGAAACCTTTTATAGATGAAGAATACCCAAGAAAAACACAAGGTTTACTTCTGGGATCAAATTTATTTCTGTGTGGAAATTGAGTACAAGCATAAGCTAAGCTGCCAAACACTTTAAGGAAACTGTAATCTGGAACCTTTTGATATAGCCTTTCAAATGGTGTTTGTTGATTTAAAATAAGTGTGGGAGTAATGTTTATCAAATATGCAGCATGTTGAATGCCGAAACCCCAATATGCAAGAGGGGTTTGAGACTGAAATCTTAAGGCCATTCAGAATATGCTGATGTTTTCTTTCAACAATGCCATTCTGCTTAGGAGTATAAGGACATGACGTTTGATGAATAATACCTTTTGAATGATAAAATTTAGCAAGTTGAAATTCAATACCATTATCAGATCTTAAAACTTTGACTCTTTTAGTAAATTGAGTTTCAACATAAGCAATAAAGTCTTTGATTAAGAGTCTTACTTCAGATTTTTGTTTCAACAAAAACACCTAAGAAAATCTGTTGAATTCATCCACTATGGTTAAAAAATACTTATGACCATGAATAGTACTGGTTTTAAAAGGACCCCAAATGTCCATATGTACTAAGTCAAAATTGGAAGCAACACTTCCTTGATGTAAAGGAAAAGAGGCAATTATGTTGTTTAGCTAAAGGACATATTGGACAAAACACTTCATCAGCAGGTAAAGCAATAGAGGAATCAATTTTTTTTAATTTCAATCAACTGCTTTGTTGATAAATGGCCAAGTCTAAAGTGCCACAATAGATTCTTATTGTAAAATGCATCAGTAGTTATATCATAAACTAAATTTACAATGGAATTTGGCTGGCGTAGATTAAGATGATAGAGACCCCCAAACAGTCTAGCTGATCCAATCATCCGACCATGATGAGGATCCTGGATAACACATGAATCATTTTTTAAGGTTATGACAAATTTTGACTGCTGAAGAAGCTTACTCACAGAAATCAGATTAAAAGAAAATGTAGGAATGTATAAGACCTGATCTAAAATCATAGAAGATGTTAACTGTATTGTGCCTACGTGTGAAACATGCACTATATCTCCAGTTGGTAGCTTTATAGACACATTTTGTGCAGGATGATATTCAGAAAAAAAAAAATTTAAGCAGGAACAAATATGATCTGTAGCTCCTGAATCTAGAATCCAGATTGAAGAACATATACCTATGTCTTGAGCTTGATATGATGAGTTTGAGAAGTTTGGTAGAAGAGTTGCTTGGTTGATGGAATGAGCATGTTCAGAAATGCTACTGGCTTTGGGAGAAGAAGAAGATGTAAATTATGTTTGAATCAGTTTCAACAGCTATTGATACTGCTCCTGAGTAACATATTTTGAGGTATGAGAATCCAGTGAATTGGTTGAACAACCTGACACTGAGTTTACAACATGGGAGGCATTCTGAAAATTGCTACCATCAGCAACAATATTTGCTTGTGACATAAAACTGGAATTCCCCATAATCCTGTTTTTGTGTTTGTAACTAGCTGGAAATCCATGCTTTTTATAACATCTATCTATTGTATGCCCCTGCATTCCACAAAAATGTACACCGCAACTTCTTGTTCAGATTGTTTCCTTTTCTGTATCCTTGATATCCACCATGCTATACAGCTTTCCCATTAACATTTCCAACTGCATTTAGCATAAGTTCATGTTTGGGAACATTTCCAGATGGTATGGATGAATTTGTCATAGTATTCCTGGTGACAAACACTTGAGGATTTGATGAAATTGTACCATCAAAATGTGTATTGTGATAATTGAGTGGCCTTTTATGTGTGGAAACCATTGAAAAAGCTTGATTCACAGTTGGAAAAGGTTTAGTCAATAAAATCTGAGATTTGACACCATTGAACCCTTCTTTCAGCCCTTTGATAAATCTGATCACAAAATCAGCATCATTATTTGTCTTAACTTCAGGTAATGCTGGACATTGACACTTTGGATCACAGTGACAAATTGGAAGTGGCCTCAAATTCAACAATTCTTCCCACAATGTCTTCAAATTTGTATAGTATTCATTCACAGTTAATGTACCTTGCTTCATATGATATATGTCTTCTTGGAGATCTGAAATTCTAAAAGAATCTCCTTGTGAAAACCGTTCACACAGATTAGTCCATACATTATAAGCATTGTCCATCCAAATTACACTTTGAGCTATAGAAGATGAAGCTGAATTGAGGATCCATGATAAAACCATATTATTACATTCTTCCCATGCTGCATATGAATTATGAGTACGAATTGGGGCTTTGATATTGCTATTGAAAAAACCTAACTTGTTCTTAGAAATCAAGGCCATTCTTATTGCTCTACACCATTGATGATAGTTTCTTTCAGTCAAAGATGGTTGAACCAAGACTAATGATGGATTCTTATTCGGATGCATGTAGAATGGACTAGAAACTGTGAAATCTTGAGTAGTCATTATAATTCAATACAGGATTTATCACCAATCACAGTCTAGATTACCACAGATCAAAGAACCAATTGAGATCACAGAATCAAAATGGAGATTACAATTTGCTGATTACCTCAACAACAAACAGATGTATATTCTCAATTGATTTGAATCATACTTTCTTCTTCAAATTGGAATCATCCGTGAATTACGCTCTAATACCATGTTGAAATGAAAATGCAGAAAAATTACAGAAGGAAACATGAAGAAACTTTCTCTGATTTTATTCATCAAAACATTGAGAAGTGCAGATTACACTAAAATGAACTTATATACACCATCCGGATCCAAAACAAACTATCAACTAAAACTAAAATGAAATTGCATCCAATAATTAAATATCTAGCAATAGAGCATGTGGAACTGATTGTTTGTTGCCACCAAAGACATTTCCAAATTAGTTAATCGGGATAAAAAATAAATGTGGATGAGCTAGGCAATGAGCTGGGTCTTTGCAGTGAGCTGGCATGCTTAACTGCTAACTTGGCTGCTAACTGAGTTGCTGACTGGACAACAGCAATAGCAGATTTCTGTTTCTACTTCTGAGCCTTCTGCTTCTGAAGTTCAGCATCTGCAACTGCACACTTCTTCTTCTGATCACATTTTTTCATATGAGCCTTAACAATATATACACTATATATTTTGTTCCCATTCATCAAAATTTCTTGGTCACCCTGTTTGCCATAACAACAAGGATACCAAAGAGTGTGCAAATTCCTCAAGCTAATCATAATAATTCTCTAACACTATGAATATTTGTTGAATATCTTACAATTAATGAAAATATCATGAGTAAAGAAAGAATAAAACTGGAAGAATAAGATTTCTTGCAAAAAAGATCAACAAAAGTGAAGTTAAAGTTGAATAAATGCATAGGTTCCATGCCTAAAATTTAAAAAAAAAAAAAAAAGTTTAGGCAGTATCTACCACAACTTACAGTATGGGACTACAACAGACAAAAATAGACAAATAAGAGATTGCTCATTATCTGACTGTGTCAGAAGATCTTTGTTCTTATGCTTGTTTGCTAAGTAGAGGATATCTTTATTTAGCAAATATTTTTTTCTGTTGGGAAATATACTAACAGATGAGAGCAAAAACCTAAGCTCTATACAATTTATAATTTATCTCAAGATCAAAATTATTTTTCAATGCTAATTAAAAATAAAAATAAACTAAAAACACCAAATAATATCACAACAATAAGTAAAGACAAACACACAAAAAAAGAAACACGAGACACCAGAATTTTTTAACATAGAAAACCTAAAGTAGAAAAAAAAAAAACACAAGATCTAGTTTAGCAAAAACTTCTACTATCGATAATAATAATGAATAGTACAATATTTTCTCTAGATAAAATTAGAGGCAAACTAAATAATATATTAATATTTATCTCTCAAAATTACAACAAAACAAAAATTGAAGAATATTATCAAAATCGAGATCTAAATTAATAGATGCGCAATTCTTGTTAAGAAGATCACGCGACATTAAATTTCATCTCAATCAAACTTCAAATCATCGTACAAATCCGTTCTCAAAGATTGAGAGTGGCAACAATGGCTTCTGCTTGTCCCCTATGATCTTCATCCTTTTTTGTCTTCTCTCCACTATTTTTTGGACTGAATTGAACCGGTCGGTCGGACCGTGAACCGATCCGGTCCTCTCATTCGAATCAGAATTCTAAAAAATCATTCTATTTTGTGCGAACCAATTTAGACCGACCGAATTGAACCATTCTTCTTTTTTTTTTTATGCTAAATATGATAATATATTCATAAGAAAGAAATAAGTTACACAAATAGACTAAATAACCTATAGTAATAAAGAAAATATCACATTTTTCTTCTAATTTTGTTATTTATATATTTATAGACTTGAATTATATAATATTATTAATCAATTTTATTCTTAAAAATAATTATATTTTTAATTTTTAAATTATAATATTATTAATTTAATTATAATTTAATTATAATTAAATTATTAAATCATAAATTAATAAATTTTTCGATTTGATATCTAATCTGATTCGAAAAACATTACTTCTCTCCGTGATACCAATCACAACCAGAATCGCTTTTGTTTGTTTGTGCGCTTTGATTTTTTAACTTCCTTGATGAACAATGTCATTGGATCCCATGCCACTCCGCATTTGGTTTTAAAAATTGAAAGCATGTTGTAAACTCCAAGGTATCTAAGCAGTCAATTTTGTGGTTCGTAAAACATTTTTGGAAGTGCCATTCTGACCGACAAACAATATTATTGTTTCTATCACATAATATAACTTTTTAAAAAAATTTTGTATTAGAATAAAAATTATTTTTTTTTTAAAAAAAAAAGACACATCTCAAAAAAGAATTTAAAATTACGACACTTTCTATGAGTACACCTCCAAGACCCGGTAAAAGGAATATATTGTTGTTCCGAAGGCTGGACACTGCTCCCCTTCCCCGCACTGAAAGACTCATAGAAAAAAAAAAAAAACTGAGAAATTCATTGTATGATTGAAGAGCCAAATCGGTAGTCTTTCCATGGAACTTCTATTGATTACTGATTCGACTCTAAGGACTATTAGCAGCAAACTTGTAGGGGCTGCCAGATGGATCGGACCAATGATTGGCTAGAGAGATGGGCTCATTTGAATGTACAGCCAGCAACCACCGCAGGCTCCTTGTGTTGTGGTACGTACTACAGCTTGCCTTTTTTTTGGCTTGCTAAGTATTGCTTGTCTCTGTTCAGTGTCTTATCTGTTTTTCCATTCAGTTATTATTTCATCATTCGTTTTTTCTATAATATCTCGTCTTGACTCTTTTTACTTTTTGCCTTAGAAAATGCTAAACAAAATTGTATCGTAAGATTTCAATTTTCAGAAGTAAAAAGGATACACACACGAGTCAACGGATATACGGATTCCTATCTAATGAGATGATCAAGAGATCATATCCCTCTTGGCTTTCCTTTATCATTATTATTATTATTGTTGTTATTATTATTATTTTTTTTATTTTTATTTTGGTCTCTTCTGTATTAATCTTGTCTTTTATATTCCCATGATAAATATCAAATTTTAATAATATAAAGAAAATCAATTGATGCTAACGAATTATTATTATTATTTTTAACTAACTCTATAATGTCAAAGCATTCACTATTTTCTTATTCAATATTTCTTATTTCTTTTATGGGCATGTATATAATTTCTTCTCGTTATTTTTTTAGTTGTTGGCAAGTAAAATGTCCTACCAGGCTGAGGAACTGGAGTAGCTAGACCGCCCAGATGGACCAAAGATTCCACCCAGGACTCTTAAGGAGAACTTGCCAAACCTTTGACTCGGTCTTAAACTTCCCGCGTTCCCATGATGCCATAAATACACAGGAGGAAGAACAACTACCAGAAGGGGTGAATTTGGTGGAAGTGGTGGAAGGCAAAATGCATTAAACTAGGCAAATAAAAGGGAATCGCATCCAAGGCACCCAAGAACATCATAGCAATTTCTTTCATCTTTTAGTCATATTATTTTCATTTACATATTGTTCAACTCTAATTTCCAGTTTAATTTTAGAATATTCTCTCTTAGAGTGATAGAAATTGCTTGTATTTTTTGGATTTGTTTATTTCATCAAGAAAAGAAGAGTCTTTTTCTAGTATTCTAGTTTATACATAGTTTTTTTATTCGTTTCTAGAATAGCCGTCTTCGCAAAATAGTTTTATGTTTGAGTCGCCCCATCCGAACCTCACGGGAAGTTAGCTTGGCCAAGAAGCTTGCTTTGATCGTCCCGACAAGCTGAAGTTTTCACAACTAATACTGTTTGGTATCAAGAATGAGATCACCTTGAAATAGGCCCCTTTTCATAGTTTATGTAATATTTACGCTTAGGAAAGATTATCCTTAATATACGCATGCAAAAGGAAGAAGTAGAAGGTTAATAGGAAGATGTTAGCCAAAATTCCACGCCCATTACAACTACAGCATCACCTATATCTCTCACAGCCATCTGGCAGCAATTTGATGAGAGCATAAGAGAGTTAATGCAAAATATATGTCACGTCCCGTACCCGCGGACCCAGAAGCACGACTGTGGGTCTGACAACACCTATGGTCAACTACTTGGTCGACGTCCTCGTTGGGCCAAAATGGATATTCTAAATTAACAATAGGTACTTAGGCTCATCCTTATATATCATTTACACTTCTCATCCCAATCACATGTGGGATTCGGGTATCACATTCACCCATCCTTTAGGCCAAAGCGTCCTTGCTGGGCCTATATTTTAGGGGCTAAACCCAAAACCAACCAGGAGGTATGAGATTCTAGAGGTGGCTCCCACCACGCACGGTGTAGCACTTAGTTCCCATACTGGGGACTGGTTACCTACTCTGATACCACTAAATGTCATGCCCCAAATCCGGGTCAAACTCGTCCCCGAGACACAACACGGCCACATCCTTTAAGGTTTTTCTCAAAGAATGCGAAGCCTTAATATTGCATAGACTAAATCATTAAGAAAAATAATTATGATCCTACTATCCAATAATACAAAACTTAAAAACCCCAATAATGGTGATAGTCTAAACCTAAATACAAGAATTCATCCCAACATATTTAACTTGAAAAAAAAAACTTCAAATTGCTAAAGGGACAATCTAAAGTAGAAGTCCATAAGGATCCTTGCACTAGCCATCCCATCTTACTTCCATCCGTCGTCCTCATCAAACTCGAATTCATCATTAGTATCTAAAAATGTTGAGTTAAAAGAGTGAGTACAAAACTTAGTAAGTAAGAATTCCCCATCCTCTGGGATTTGAGTATGGAGTTTCATAACATATCCTTTACAAAACGTATGAAAAACCTTCACTTAAACTAAGCTTGAAAACAAAACATTTAAGTTTCACTTGTAAAATAGAATAATTTAACAATAGTGAACCCAGCACAATGGTCAAATGGATTAAAGATGGAAGGAGGAAACAAACGATCAAAGACACAAGAAGACTTTGGAGCAATGGTATCAAAGTAACATGTACTTACAATGCACATTTAATTTCACTAGTACATTGGGACATAATTAAACGAATAGCTAATGAGTCATCACTGAATTCAGTCCTAACATTTAATCTTTCTAGGGGCACTCTTTCAATCATTTGGTTGGCTTTTTGCCCATGTCAATGGGTTCATACATTCAAAGTGGAACATGCTCTATTATGATATCCCAATCTCACATGGGATTGGGATGAGAAGTATGAAAGGTATATAAGGATGGGCCTAAGTACCTATTGTCAACTTGGGATATCCATTTTGGCCCAGCGAGGACGACAGCCAAGTAATTGACCATGGGTGCTGTCAAGCCTATAGTCACGCTCCAGTGTCCGCAGGCACGGGGCGTGATATTTAGTGGTATCAGAGCCCACAGGTTTATGATTATTTGGATAGAAACTAAGACATGAATTCTAACTTGGAAATGAGTGTGGGACACGAGGGAGAGTAAAAAAAGGAAGTGGTACATAGATTTTTGTATTGTCATTATTATTATTATTATTATTATTATTATTATTATTATTATTATTATTATTATTATTATTATTATTATTATTATTATTATTATTATTATTATTATTATTATTATTATTATTATTATTATTATTGCAATATACCTTATCATTTATTTTAAGCATTCATTTATTTATTTATTTTACTTCGGCTAGATAGCTGGCTCACAATAGAAGAGTGTGGACTATTAGTGGTGTACATAAACCTTCTGAACGTGACGACATGAATGTGCCTTTAGCTCAACTGAACCGAGAGGGGCGTGTACCTAGGCAAGGTGAGGACACATCATATGGGAGGAATCCTTGACCTTCTCCACCCCTAGTATCAGGATCTACATCATAGGCTACGACCTTTGCTATGCCTCCGGAGATGACTGCAATGTTTAATGTGATGGCGCAAGTCATGCAGGGTCAACACCAGATTCAGCAAGCTTAGGAAAATCGCAACCAACGAGTAGCTTTAGGTACCAAGGTTCATTATGAGCATTTGAAGAAAGTTAATGTACTTACTTTTGATGAAGGATCAGACCCTGAGAAAGCTGAGAAGTGGCTTAAAGAGATGGAGCACAACTTCGAAGTTTTGGAGGTACCCATGGATATCAGAGGCAGGATTGTTATTCCATTCTTGGTAGGAGATGAACAAAAATGGTGGGAAGGGGCTTCTCCAGCATATGTAGTAGATAACCAACCGTTAGCATGGGAGACATTCAAGAAAGCATTTCTGGATCATTATTTTTTAGATTCTCTATGTTTGGAGAAGCAGAAGCAATTCTTCAACTTGAAACAAATGGACTCTATGTCAGATGTAGAGTATGCCAACAGGTTTAACTTATTGGGTCAGTATGTACCTGAGCTAATGGCAAATGGTAATTTGAAGCTACTTCGGTTTAAGGAAGGACTTTTGGATCGAATCCAAGCCAGGTTGTCTTCAGTTCCCTCACGGGACTATGAGGACTCCTATAGAAGATGTATTCATATTGAAGCTGACATCCGTAGAGGTGATGCAGAAAGAGGGGTGAAGAGGTCTAGACCAATTGGCAATTATGGACCGAGTTCTAAGTCAGCAATTGGAGGGTTCCAACCAGCAAAGAAACGAGCACCATTTCCAGCAAGGAAGCAAAGCCAGACTGGAGCTATTTTTTAAAGGAAACCATGTGAGACTTGTGGAAGGATTCATCTTGGTGAATGCAGGTTTAAGACTGGGGCATGTTTTGGTTGTGGAAAACTTGGTCATAAGGTAGCAGATTGTCCTAACACAAGGCAACCAGGGGTTAAGCCTTCTGAGCAACAGCAACAGTCAGCGCAATCACAATAGAAAAAGACTAACGCCAGAGTGTTTGCCTTAACCCAACAAGAGGCAGACGACTCAGATGATGTTGTTGCAGGTATAATTTATATCAATGCCTTTCCAGCTTATGCCTTGTTTGATTGTGGAGCCACCCATTCGCTTGTATCCCTAAAATTTGCTAAAATTTTTGGTATTCTACCTAAGCATCTTGTTGACACCTACCGAGTTGCTACACCTAGAGGAAAAATTTTAACTTCTAACTCTGTATTTTGAGATTGTCGAGTGGGCTTTGGGGAGCATGTGCTTGGTGTCGACCTTATTTAGATTAATATGTCAGATTTTGATGTTATCTTGGGAATGGATTGGTTATCTTAGAATCATGCTTTGGTCGATTGTCAAGGTAAAAAGGTGAAGTTTAGAATAACTGGAAAAGAGGAGTTTCAATTCCAAGGGACGCCTAAGAATGCGAGGAAGCAGCCTATACCAATTATCACAGCTATGAAAGCTTGGAGAAGTTTGCAAAAGGGATGTACAGGGTATCTGGCTTATGTTGTTGATACGGAGAAAAATAATCCGAAGTTGGAAGATGTTCCAATAGTTTATGAGTTCCTAGATGTTTTTCCTAAGAAATTACCTGGATTACCCCCTAAGTGTGAGATTGAATTTGAAATCAATCTCATTCCTGGAACGAGCCAATTTCCAAAGCACCTTATCGGATGGCACCGGCTAAGCTTAGGGAGTTAAAAACACAGCTACAAGAGCTACTGGATATGAAATTTATTCGACCAAGTGTATCACCTTGGGGAGCACCTGTCTTATTTGTGAAAAAGAAATATGGGAGTTTACGCTTATGTATTGATTACATGGAGTTAAATAAGATCACAATGAAGAATAAGTATCCGTTACCTCGAATTGATGATCTTTTTGGTCAGTTAAAAGGGGCTCGAGTCTTCTCAAAAATTGACCTTCGATCTGGATATCATCAGCTAAGGGTTAAGGAAGGAGATATTTCTAAAAGTGCATTCAGGACTCGATATGGGCACTATGAATTTTTGGTAAAGCCTTTTAGATTGACCAATGCACTAGCTGCATTCATGGATTTGATGAACAGAGTATTTCGACAACAATTAGACAAGTATGTGGTGGTATTCATTGATGACATTCTTGTCTATTCTTCATATGAAGAACATCACGTTGAGCATTTAAAAGCCGTGTTGCAAATCCTTCGAGAAAGGAAGCTTTATGCTAAGTTCTCTAAGTGCGAGTTTTGGCTGCAAAGTGTGACTTTTCTTGGTCATGTGATTTCTGGGGATGGTATATCTGTGGATCCGAAGAAAATAGAGGCAATTGTAGATTGGCCTAGACCTTGTAATGTCATTCAGGTGTGTAGTTTTCTTGGTTTAGTAGGATACTATAGGAAGTTCGTAGAAGGCGTTTCTGCTATTGCAATGCCTACGACTCGGTTAACTAAAAAAAGAACTAAGTTTGAATGGACCATGGCTTATGATGACAGTTTTCATCAGCTAAAGCAAAAATTGGTTTCAGTGCCAGTTTTAGCTTTACCCACGGAGTCTGGAGGATTTGTGATCTATAGTGATGCCTCTAAAAATGGTTTGGGTTGTGTGCTGATGCAGAACGATTGAGTAATTGCCTATGCGTCTCGATAGTTAAAACCGTATGAGAAAAATTATCCCACCTATAACTTAGAGTTGGCAGCAGTAGTTTTTGCTTTAAAAATTTGGAGGCACTATTTATACAGAGTGCAGTGTGAGGTTTTTACCTATCATAAAAGTTTAAAGTATTTGTTTACACAGAAAGAGCTAAATATGAGGCAGCGGAGGTGGTTGGAATTATTAAAAGACTATGACTTGAAGATTAGTTACCATACTAGAAAAGCAAACAAGGTAGCTGACGCACTGAGTAGAAAGTCATCGGGGACATTAGTTGCAATGTTGACTCAACAAAACCAGTTAATAATAGAATTTGAGAAACTGAAGATTGAAATGGTGGACTGTACGGATAGATTTTTGGCAGCACTGTTGGCACAACCAACCTTGATTGAGCGGATTAAGGTTGCTCAAAAAAGGGATATGGAATTGAATAAGATAAGAAGTCAGATACATGATGGATCAGATTTTCAACAACAAGATTATAATAGTTTGTGGTTTCATGGTAGGTTATATGTACCGAGTGATGTACAGCTAAGGCAAGATGTGATAAGAGAGGCTCATAATTCTGAGTTTTCAATACATTCTGGAGGAACGAAAATGGAGGAACGAAAATGTATCGAGACTTGAAAATGAATTTCTGATGGAATGGAACGAAGAGAGATATTGCAGAATTCACGTCTCATTGTTTGGTGTGTTAGTAGGTGAAAGCTGAGCATCAACGTCCTGGTGGGTTGTTAAAACCATTAAAGATACTTGTATGGAAGTGGGAGCATGTAACCATGGATTTTGTTGTAGGGTTGCCCAGGACAAGGACTGGTAAAGACATTCTATGGGTAATAGTGGATAGATTGACTAAGTCTGCCCACTTTCTTCCGATGAAGGTCACTGCAACTATGGAGGAATTGGTACGTTTATATATAGATAATATTGTCAGATTGCATGGTGCACCAGTATCCATAGTGTCGGACCGTGATACAAGATTTGTTTCATGCTTCTGGTGAAGTTTTAATGAGGAATTTGGCACTATGTTATCTCTGAGTACTGTATTTCATCCACAGACTAATGGGCAGAGCGAAAAGTTGATCCAGAGTTTAGAAGATCTACTTCGAGTTTGTGTCATGGATTTTAAGGGTAGTTGGATTGACTATATGGCTTTGGTGTAGTTCTCGTACAACAATAATTACTAGTCTAGCATTGGCATGGCACATTTTGAAGAGGAGGTGCTGGTCACCAATCTGTTGGGATGAAGTAGGCGAAAGGAGTATTACTGGGCCATAATTGGTGCATATTGCAAAGGAAAAGGTTACATTAATTCGAAAGCATCTAAAAACAGCTCAAGATCAACAAAAAAGTTGGGCGGATACTAAAAGAAGACCATTGGAGTTTCAGCAAGGTGAAAAAGTGTACCTACGTGTGCCACCTACGAAAGGTGTTATGAGATTTGGAATGAGTGGAAAGTTGAGTCCAAGATACGTTAGACCATTTGAGATTTTGGAGAAAGTAGGAGATCTGGCTTATTAACTGGCTTTACCCCCTGTATTGTCTAGAGTGCACAATGTCTTCCACGTATAATAGTTGAAGCGTTATATTTTAGATCCAAACCATGTGCTTGAGGTAGAGCTATTACATGTTCGAGAAAACTCAAGTTATGAAGAGGTCTTTATGGGAATTGTTGACCGAAAGGAACAAGTATTAAAGAGGAGGACCATACCTTATGTGAAAGTGCAATGGGCTAACCATATAGTGAGAGAAGCCACGTGGGAGTTGGAGGAGAGCATGCACAATAAATATTCGTATTTGTTTGAGGAAAAATGTACGCTAAGTTTCGAGGCCGAAACTTTTTGTAAGGAGGGTAGAATGTAAAACCCAGCCCAACTAGTGGGTAGGTATTATTGGGTTATTTTAGTTACCTAATTAATATAGTAGATTGTGACTTGTATAGATTTATGGAGGCCATTTTAAATTGTGAATTAAAGTGGAGGACTTAGTAGCAAATTTTAATATCTTATACTCTCCAACAACGTTAGTTACTCACTCACGCATTTGAAACATCAGGAGGCGGAGACAAAAGTTCCAGAGAAGAACAAAAAGGGAAGAAACAATTAGGGTTATCATCGCAGGGTACTATTGAAGGTAATTAATCATCTCTCCTCTTATTCGCACTTGTAGTAGCCCAATTAATCGATTATCGAGTATTTATTGAGGTTTTATATAGACTTAAGATTGGTGATTCCCTCAGAATTGATTGGGGTTTTGTTATGGTATTAAGAATTGATGGTGAAAAAGGCCTAGGAAGCGAATATTAGAGTTGAGGCGTTGTTTGATTGTTTGAATTAGTTCTAGGTAAGTGAGAATGATCCCTACTCTATGTTTTCCAAAAAAAAAAAAAAAAAAGTTTTTCGTTTCTGCTAGTCGTCATCTACGGCTTCTGCGTTAGGTAGGAATATTATTGTTGTTGTGCCTTCTTAAAAAAAAAAAATGGCTTCAATGTTGCTCATTGATCGTGAGCAGTTTTCTAGGAATTGTATTTGAGGCGGGGACTATTGATGTCCCCATAAGCATATTTAAATAAATAAATATATAAAGGAAATTTGGTTTTGGTTTTGCTCACTAAACGTGAGTAGGTTCTGGGGATTATGTTCGAGGTGGGGACTATTGATGTCCCACAAGCATATTTAAAAAAAAAAATTGTTTTTGGTTTTGCTCACTGACCGTGAGCACTGTTTCTGGGAATTATGTGATATCCCCACAAGTTTAAAAAAAAAAAACAACTTTGTCTTTACTATGTGGGGGCTAATATCCCACGAATTGAATTTTCTTTTTTAAAAGGAAAATGCTTTGTTTTCCTGAATTGTCAACTGCTTTATGTAAATGGGATTGTATTAATTAGTTGCATAGTTTTCCCAATCCATTCTTTGCGTAAATTTATGGAGTTCCCCATTTATTTATTGTTCAGTAGCATTTAAGCTGCTGAATTTTGTTTTTCATACTCAAGTTATTCTTTTAAAACTATTAAAATCTTTTTGAGTTTGTGATTGAAATTATTTTGGGTTGTGGCTATTGGCCTAAGCGTATTTCAAAGTTCTGTCTAATGTGAGCTTGATAGTTAAATGTACAAATAAATTGATATACTATAATATTCATTAGTTATTAGGACAACTTAATGTGTTGGCTGTGGGAGGAGCATGTTCCACTTTGAATGTATGAACCCATTGGCATAGGCAAAAAGCCAACCAAATGATTGAAAGAGTGCCCCCTAGCAGGATTAAATGCTGTGACTGAATTTAGTGATGACTCGTTAGCTATACATTTACTTATATCCCAATGTACTAGTGAAATTAAATGTGCATTGTAAGTACATGTTACTTTGATACCATTGCTCCAAAGTCTTCTTGTATATTTGATCGTTTGTTTCCTCCCTCCATCTTTAAACCATTTGACCATTGTGCTGGGTTCACTATTGTTAAATTATTCTCTTTTACAAACGAAACTTGAATGTTCTGTTTTCAAACTTGGTTTAAGTGAAGGTTTTTCATACGTTTTGTAAAGGATATGTTATGAAACTCCGTATTCAAATCCCAGAGGATGGGGAATTCTTACTTACTGAGTTTTGTACTCACTCTTTTACTCAACATTTTCAGATACTAATGATGAATTCGAGTTTGATGAGGACGACAGATGGGAGTAAGATGGGATGGCTAGTGCAAGGATCCTAATGGACTTCTATTTTAGATTGTCCTTTTTGCAATTTGAAGTTATTTTTTTTAGGTTAAATATGTTGGGATGAATTCTTGTATTTAGGTTTAGACTATTACCGTTATTAGGGTTTTTGAGTTTTGCATTATTGGATAGTGGGATTATAATTATTTTTATTAATGATTTAGTCTATGCAATATTAAGGCTTCGCATTCTTTGAGGAAAACCTTAGAGGATGTGGCTGTGTTGTGTCTCGAGGACGGGTTTGACCCGGATTCGGGGCGTGATAATATAATCTAGCAGTTCGCAACAGTGTTCAAACCACTATTATAAATGAGTTACAGACCCTGATAGCCCCAAGGTGGAATGTAACTTCTACTAGGTCTGTATCATCTACAGTATATCACCCCCAACCGAACCTCGACCAAGTTTGTAACATCTACAGTATAGCATGGTTCACTCTCGAATACCTCAGTTCTCAGGCCTCATCTGCTTACCATACGTAAAAATGTACTTGATGTTGAACATGGTAATTTGGGAACCTCAATCAACTCTATTTTCCTAACAAAGAAATTAGTCGGATCATTTGTGTGCAGATAAACTATGGCCATGAGTGTTCCTATGGTTGGCTACCATGGGGGCTATTCTCGTCTTTTCTCGAGGGGCCTTTATTTCCTTACCTTACATGGTAAATACCTATATTTACTGTAGGATAACAGTTACTTAGTGTTGGAGGATATCCTAGAGTTGGAGTCCTGGTAAGTTTTCTTGGAGGTCAACTCCTAAAAAGCTATGTGCAGTTTGGTCCTAGGAGGCAGCTTCCGGACAATAGTATACTAGCAAACATTATAGGATAAATCATAGGTTTGAATATATCTTGCAGAGTTGGGTAGACTCCAAGTATTATCAAAGGACAGTTGCCTTTCTTCCCTCGAAATGCCCAAGCAACCGACCCACATCTTAACCAGGCAAGGCCTTAGTCGGCTGGGAGAGCTTAGTAGCCAGTCGTTTAGTATGGCACGACATACCTGTAGGTAACCAATTAGTAGGTGGACTCTCAAGACATTGCTAATGTTCTAATAAGATAGTTTGGTTTAAACATTACTTAGATTGATAGGCTAACATATAGGAAACCTTATTGAAGACTCGATTGTAGCCTTATTCAAAGGTTTCAAGATGTTTGACTTCACAACTTTTCTGATTACAATGAGAAGACAACCATGCAATATATAGAAAGTTCAAAGCCCAGTGTGGTGAGTTGGCAACTAATAAAAACTATAATCTTTAGTTATTTTCTTTATCTTTGATAAGGGCCACTTTTACTTGGTACACAAGTCTATTGTCAAATTCTGTACACACTTGGGCTGGAATGGTTTGTTTATTCCATGAAAGATTTTGTTGGCCGATCCTAGAATTATCTATAGTCGATCTATTGGCCATAAAACAAAGACTAGCAGAGATCGTTATAAAATTCTTAGAATGTTTTAGGAGGGTTAAAGGCAAATGTTCAACTAGATTGCCTGAATTTGAATATGCGAGAATTACAGTTGGTAGGATGCCTCCTTAGCTGAAGGAAGCCCTGATTTTGCAGGATTTCTCAAACTTATCACAACTTGCTTCTCATGTTGCACGAATTAACGAATTCATTTAGGATAAAGAAAAGAAACAAGGGGGAAGATTTAGTAAAACATGCTATGTCAATGGTTGATAACTTGTTTGATCCTGAATAGAAGATAGCCAATGAAATTTTAGTTGCAGAATTAGTTACTTGAAGAGCTTATATTTGTTTTACTTTGAAACCTCCTAAGGGTAAAGAAATCATCAAATCGGATAATAAAAAATAGGATGGATAGTTATCTGTTTGACATTACCAAGGCTAACCAGATTTTTGACCATTTGTTGAAAGACAAACAGATCAAGTTGTCGAATGGTTCGCAAATACATGTAGAAGAAGACCTCAAAAGAAAAAAGGTATTGTAAGTGGTACAATACTTATACTTATACTACTAACAATTGTCTTATCTTTAGGGTAGGCGTATAGAAGGCCATCCAGGAAAGAAGACTTATTTGTAGATAAGCCTATTTCTAAATCCTTGGTAGATTCAGATCATTTTCTGGGTGCAGCTATTAACATGGTTGCCTACTAAGGAAGTGGCAAGCTAGGCCCAAGGTAGGTGTGTAAAGATAAATTAACATGACCGACAAATCTACAAGATTAGTTAACTCAAAAGAAGGTCTAGAACAAAACTAACCGTCCAAGATAATGCGTGCCCGACTTTAGAGAAACCCTCAACTTATAAAGGAGTATCTTGTGACAATAAATTGAGCTAGACGATCAAAGGTAAGTAAAGAGAGTCAATCACCAAAATACCAGTAGACAAGATGCTCATTTGCATAAGGAACAAAACCAAGCTAGCCCCAACTGTTTAGAATCCATACGTGCATCACATATGCATTATGCAACGGAAACTAAGGATTCTGAGCAAGAGGACCGCATGTAGGTGGAATAAATAGTTCAAAAGCAAGAAGATATACCTTATGATGTCTCTGTTGTTGAGGTGTGACCCAACAATACCAAAAATCCTTGTCGTCGTCACTGGAGTCCAAGCATTGAACTCCCTTAAACAGTGTCCACACAGAGAAAAGTTAAGAAGCCAAATCTCTATGCTAGCAGAGAAGAGTGGCGGCTAGGACAAAACCAGAAAAGAAAGGAAGAAGATCTTTCCGTGAGGGTTTTATTTTTTCCGAGAGCTTACAAAAAAAAAACTCCTTATGTGCCTCATAGAAGATTGAATCGATCACAATCGTCTCAGGGAAAGAAAAACGCTGAACCTCACGTTAGAAGCTTCCAATTTGAATTCTAATCAAATTAGAATTCACCAAATTGTAATTGGAACCTTTTAGTTCTTATAATTATAATTTGGCTCAGAAACTATAACTAATTATCATTTGGCCCAAATAACTACTACTTCTAATTATTAACCCCATAATGTTATCATATAACATCTCGAGTACATGATCCTCTATTGTTTGTGACTTATCAGATTCCCTAGTCTATTAGTAGCGAATATGAATTAATCCAAACATTTTTTAGATTAACAATCCTTAAAAGAATCTAGAATTAAGCTATTAATTCCAAATAGAATTGGTTTATTAATTCATCAATTAATAAATTCATATTCAGCAGATCATGAACGGTATCTAGCAACACATCATGACCACCCAAGAATTCAAGAAGTCAAGTGGCTTAACATGAACCCTTCAATAACAAACTATAGTGCAATAAACTCCTTTCACCATACAATATCTCATTCGGGTTGGAGTACGAAATTAGTGCCAACTCCCCCCAGAATATATATTAATTCTGATTCGAATACATTAGTACTTGTACCAGGAATCCACTACTCAACATGGGTATCAATTAGAACTGTTTCCAAAACACAATAATCTTGGCCAAGGATTTTATGAGTAGTAATTCCTACAAGCGGCCGTGAAATATTCGTCCTTACTATTAGGAGTGGTGAATCCTTTATTGACCCTTTCAACTACTTTCGTTTATCTCACATTGTACCCAATATCTATCTCATAGGCGACCCTCGATCTGGCTTTAGAGATTGGAATCAAAGTACAATGCTCAACTAACAAAGTACATTGGAGATCTCAAGTCTAAGGATACTTACACATTTGTTATAGCAAGATTCTACCACATGCACTACATAGTTATCCATGTGATTATCTCATAGTCAGGTCATCTAATGTACTTGTTCTATTAACAAGCATCCACGTGTTAACTTTGAGTATCTCAATACTTACGGATATGAGAACTACTACCTGATCAGATCAGGAAGTCTAACACGTGTTAATCTTAACGCATTAATGATGACCTTGTCTCATTAATACTATGACTAAGGATTATTTAAGTACAACACTATACAGTGTAGTAGGAATCTCATATCATGATCTCTATCATGATTTTCTTAACACAATGTTGTACTAAGGACTTTATCTAACAATTATTTTACATAAAATAAATTGAAAGATAAATAAAGCCTTTTATTAGAAAACAAAAGTGTCATATACAATTTACAAGCGATTGCCTCTAGACCAAAACACTAACAAACTCCCACTTGCACTAGAGCCAATCATTCATGTATCTAATACTAAATGACTCAACATGCCTATCATGTTTCTTCTGGGATAGTGCTTTTGTAAGCGGATCAGCTGTGTTCTCATCTATGGGAACTCTTTCTATCTTTACATCATTCCTATCTATGATCTCCCGAATCAGATGATAACATCGTAGCACGTGCTTAGATCGTTGGTGAGACCGTAATTCTTTTGCTTGTGCAGTGGCTCCGTTGTTGTCACAATACAATGATATTGAACCAACAATGCTAGGAACTACACCTAGTTCTGTCATGAACTTCTTGATCCAAATAGCTTTCTTAGTTGCTTCAAAAGCGGCTATGTACTCAACTTCTATCGTAGAGTCTGCAATAGTTTCTTGTTTGGAACTCTTCCAACTTATTGCCCCTCCATATAACATAAACACGTAGCCAGATTGTGACTTGAAATTATCTTTGTCAGATTAAAAACTGGCATCAGTATACTCGTTTATTTTCAAATCACCTTCTCCATAAACCAAGAACACATCCTTAGTTCTTCATAAGTATTTGAAGATGTTTTTTACAGTCGCTCAATGATTTTCACTAGGGTCAGATTGGTATCTGCTCATTAAACTGAGAGCACAGGATACGTCAGGCCTTATACATATCATAGCGTACGTGATAGATATGGAATTTTACTCATATGATCCCTTTCAACTTGTGTCTTAGGAGATATTAACTTTGAAAGGTTTATCCCCTGGGACATAGGTAAGAATCCCTTTTTGGATTGATCCATGCTAAACCTCTTTAGCACTTTGTTTATGTATGTAGATTGTGAAAGACCTAGAAACCTTTTGGACCTATCCCTATAAATCCTTATTCCAAGAATATAGGTTACTTCTCTAAGATCTTTCATGAAGAATTTCTTGGACAACCAAAATTTAATTGATTGTAGAACAGGTACATCATTTCCTATTAGCAATATGTCATCAACATAAAGTAATAAGAAAACGATTGCACTCCCACTAACCTTCTTGTACACACAAGGCTCAGTTATATTTTGGATGAAACTAAACTCTTTGATTGTTTCATCAAAACGGATGTTTCAACTTTTAGAAACTTGCTGAAGTCCATAAATGGACCTTTGCAGCTTGCACACTTTTGTGCTATCATTAGATGTGAAACCCTCAAGTTGTATCATATACACTTCCTCAGTCAGATTTTCATTTAGAAAAGCTATTTTCGCATCCATTTACCAGATCTCATAATCATGATGAGCGGCAATGGTTAGGAATATCCTGATGGATTTTAGCATGGCTACTGGCGAGAATGTTTCATCATAGTCAATACCATGTTGTTGACGATAACCTTTAGCTACTAGTCATGCTTTATAGGTAATTACATTACCATCCATGTCAGTTTTCTTCTTGAAAACCCATTTGTACCTAATAGGTTTGATTCCTTTGGGTGAATCAACCAAAGTCCATACTTGGTTGTTATATATGGAATCCCTCTCTGACTTCATGGCCTCAAGCCATTTGTCAAATTCTGAACTGTTTAGAACTTTCTTGTAGGTAGTAGGCTCATCTTCATTTATGAGTAAACGTCATTGTTGTCACTAATAAGAAATTCATATCTATTAGGTGCCACACGTGTCCTACTAGACCTACGAGGACCTTGTATAATAGAAGGTTCATCTATTTTCTCAATAGATGTGGGATCAGACGATTGATCTTTATTTGTTTGCTCTTCTTGAATTTTACTAAGTTCAATTTTACTCCCACTGTCCCCTCTAAGTATGTGTTCCTTCTCTAAGAAGACAGCATGCTTTGAAACAAATACTTTATTTTCGGAGGGAAGATAGAAGTAATATCCAAAAGATTCTTTCAGATAACCTACAAACAAACACTTGTCAGACTTACTTTCAAGTTTGTCCAACTGTAGCCTTTTAACAAAAACAGGACAACCCCATACTTTCAAGTGAGATAACTTTGGTTTCTTGCCAAAGAACATTTCAAATGGGGTAGTATCAACCATTTTTTATGGAACTCTGTTTAGAATATAAACAGAAGTTTCTAGTGCGTACCCCTAAAACAATTTTGGTAAGTCTGCAGGAGCTATCATGGTCTGTACCATGTCTAAATGGATTCGATTTCTTCTCTCAGATACACTATTATGTTGAGGTGTATGTGGTGGAGTCCATTAAGATAATATCCCACTATCCCTAAGGTAGTCCTGAAACTCTTGGTTTAAGTATTCACCCCTTCGATCCGATTTTAAAGTCTTAATACTTTTACCAAGTTGTTTCTCTATTTTGTTCTTGAAGTCTTTGAACTTTTCAAAAGCTTCAGATTTATATTTCATTAAATATAAATACCCATGTCGTGAATAATCATCGATAAATGTTATGAAATAGTTATAAACTTCTCTTACTTGTATAGATATTGGGCTACATACATCAGAATGTATAAGTTCTAAGAACTCTTTGGCCCTTTCTCCTTTTCCAGAAAAAATGAGTTTTAGTCATTTTACCTAGTAAATAAGACTTGCAAATGCCATATGATTCATAGTCAAATGACCCTAAGTCACCAAGCCTGTGTAATTTAGAAACACGATTCTCGTTTACATGGCCTAAATGGCAATGCCATAGATAAGAGGTATTTGGGATATCAACCTTTGGTTTCTTATTGTTTATATTGAGAATTAGATTATCCATGTTTAGAACATATAAACTATTAACTAAAGTTACAGAACCACAGTAGATATCATTTAATGGAAAAGAACAACATTTATTCTGAAAAATTAAATGAAATCCATATAGATTTAAACATGCAACCGAGATAATATTTTTTTAATAAAATTGGTACAAAATAACAGTTTTGTAGTTCTAAAACTAATCTTGAAGGCAGGTTCAACTTGTATGTCCCCACAGCAAGTGCAACAACCTTTGCTGCATTTGCAATACGTAGGTCCATGTCGTCTTTCTCTAGCCTTCTACTGTCGTTTAGTCCCTGCAAGTTATTGTACAAATGAGATCCGCATCTAGTATCTAATACCTATATCTCATTTCTAAATGCAGTATTTATCTCAATCATAAACATACCAGGAGTAGAAGTAGAAGTGCCCACAAGCTTCTCTTTCTGCTTCTTTTCCTTCACAGTTTCCAAGTAGGCCTTGCAATTGTGCCTCCAATTGCCCATCTTGCCACAATGATAGAATGGGCCCTTGGTGACAACGGCCTTCTTCTTTACACCACCTTTGAGCTTAGTTAGAGCCTTCTTCTTCTTCATTTGAACTTTTTTCTTAGAAGAAAAAGATTCTACCATCAAGACCACATTGGAATCCTTCTTCATAAAGGACTCCTCAATCTTGAGAAGATTGATCAACTCAAGAATGGTGGACTCAATCTTGTTCATCTGATAATTAATTATAAATTGTGAAAAACTATTAGGTAAAGATTGTAGAATTAAGTCAACACTTAATGCATGGTCCATCACGAACCCAAAAGATCCAAGCTTCTCGATCAAGCCCAACATCTTTAGCCCATGAGTAGCCACAGAAGTACCCTTAGCCATTTTACAACAGAATAGTTGCTTTGAGATCTCATATCTCTCTGTTCTAGCTTGGGCGTCAAACAGCTCTCGAAGATGAAGAATCATCGAATGAGCATCCATATGCTCGTGCTATTTTTGTAGCTCAGGAGGCATCGACGCTAGCATGATACAAGATGCTGTGTCAGCATCCTCTTTATACTTCTTGTGGATAGCATACTCATCAGCATGAGCATCTTGAGCTGGTGGTGGTGGAATAGAAGCATCTAGCACGTAGAGCAACTTTTTCGATTAATTTCAATACCAATCGAGATAGTTCGATTCATTGAGCTTGTTGGTCTCCAAGATGCTACGAAGGTTTAGGTTGGTTGACATGATGTATGTGACCTAGATATAAAGATAGAAAAGATTAGCTAAGTGTATAAGGACATGTGATGCAAATAATTAGGTCTTTAATTAAACGCATTCTCATTCTACTATTTTACTCAAACTAATAGCCCCCACTATTGATTTGGAAAAACCCGTTGGAAACTTTCCTAGTGGACCAGTACCCAAATTCCTCAAGAATAATCTTGGGTTTACCTAACAAGCCACCCTTAAGTTCAATGGTAGGTATCCAATACCAATTACATCGTATGTAATTACCATATCATTAGGTGATTAACATCCTTTAATCTTAAAGCCTTTTTGGGCTACCCCAATATTTTTTCTAAATTTCTTTATGCTTGAGTTAGCTCAACCAGGAAAAAGAATTTAGTTAAACCCAACCCATTAATCAAAAATTTAATTCCATAGCTTGAATATGCCCGATGTTGAGTAGGCTTGGGTTAGCCCAACAACCTGGTCTTGAAAAAGGACTCTCGTTTTTACTATATTAACAGAAGGAATTAGGTTTAATATTAATTGAGGAATTTATTCCTTTTAATGATTTCATCAAATGACATGCATAAATTACATCAATAAATCTCATAAATTGATAATCATGATAATAAAGCGATTACGTGATATAGTTATGGATTTTTCCTAAATTAATTTCCTCAAGCCAAAAAGAAATTAACTTGGTTTACCCTATGTGTTGATGCATGTTTTAAGTAGAGGATTTTACCCTCTTGCCTTGTTTTGGTCACCATCTCCAAAATTAAAATAATTCTATTCCTATCTAACCTATGTAATCTAATTACATAAATTTCCTAAATAGAGAAACCTCGAGTCACATTCGAGGGGAGTTAGATGAGAAGAGAATTACACAAAAATTTTAGAGAAGGCAGGACTCACAGGTCCTATTTAATAAAAAACAAAACTGTAAAAAATGCATGAACAGATATAGTTTGATTTTAGTCCATAACCATTCACCATGCCATTGATTATGCTTAAACAAAATTAAACATATAATTTTATCATTCCAAAATTTCTATCTTGGAAGAATAAAATAAAATTAGATTTAATTTCTAAAATCAAAATCTAGAAATTAAATTAAGACAAAATCTAAAATTAATATTTTAGATTTTATTTCTAAAATCAAATTCTAGAAATTTAATTAAGATAAAATCTAAAATCAACATTTTAGAAAACTTATTAATTACTAAAATCATATTTTAAGAATTAAAAATAATATATAATCTAAAATCAATATTTTAGAAAATATGTTAACTTCTAAAATGCAATTTTATCCCAAATTATGAGTCTATTTTTTTTTTTATATATCCAAAATCACCATTTTAGATAATTAACTTCCAAAGCCAATTTTGAAATTTATTCCCTTACCAAAACAAAATACTGGAATGCTTTGGCGAAAGAGGAAAAACGGAAAAAGAAAAGAAAAAAAAAAACTTTTCCTTCGGTCCACTAAAAATTTTTTTTTTTTTTGTCCCACAAAAGGACAAAATCCAATCATGCATGATTGAACTTAGCTTCAAGCTTCGGGCAACATGGCCCGAGATTGCAACAGCTCCAAGCCGTGGCTTGGGCCAATTGTGCCTCAAGCCACGGCTTGGCAAGAAAAAAAAACTATTCATCGTCTTCCACAGACGATGAACAAAGTTTTTGTTTTTTTTTTTCCACAGTGGACAGAACAAATTCAAAAAAAACCTTTTTTTTTTCTTTCTCACAAGAAAACATTCTGTAACCTTTATAGAACCCAAAACAATTTAGTAAATCCACAATCTTCAAAATTCAATGGAGTTAAAAAAAAACACACACAGTGCAGTCTGCAATTCTTCATGACCCACGAGAGAGACTCAAAATTCTTAATCAAACAAACCACAGAAACATTTTCGATGATCCAAACATATGCGTGAAACAATTTCAGACATAGGCAAACAAAAACAACATAAAATATTTTCCAGAAGCATGATCGTATCAAGAAGCGGAAAAATAGAGACGAAAATTGACACGACTTTCATGGTAATTAAATGTCCGTCTATCACATACAAGAGGCTCTAATACCACTATTGGAATCCATACGTGCATCACATATGCATTATGCAGCAGAAACTAAGGATTCTGAGCAAGAGGACTGCATGCATGTGGAATAAACGGATCAAAAGCAAGAAGATATACCTCGTGATGTCTTTGTCGTTTAAAATTTTCTTCCTCCTGTTGAGGCGCGATCCAATAATACTAGAGATTCTCGTCGTCGTCACTGGAGTCCAAGCGTTGAACTCCCTCCAACAATGTCCACACAGAGGAAATTCAAGAAGCCAAATCTCTGTGCTAGCAGAGAAGAGTGGCGGCTAGGACAAAACCAGAGAAGAAAGGAAGAAGATCTTTCCGTGCGGGTTTTATTTTTTCCGGGAGCTTACCAAAATAAACTCCTTCTATGCCTCGTAGAAGATTGAACCGATCACAACCGTCTCAAGGAAAGAAAAGCGCTGAACCTCATGTAAGAAGCTTCCAATTTGAATTTTAATTAAATTAGAATTCACCAAATTGTAATTGGAATCTTTTAGTTCTTATAATTATAATTTGACTCAGAAATTATAACTAATTATCATTTGGCCCAAATAACTTCTACTTCTTATGATTAACCCCATAATGTTATCATATAACATCTCGAGTACATGATTCTCTATTGTATGTGACCTATCAAGTTCCCCAGTCTATTGGTAGTGAATATGAATTAATACAAACATTTTTTACATTAATAATCCTTAAAAGAATTTAGAATTAATCTATTAATTCCAAACAAAATTGGTTTATTAATTCATCAATTAATAAACTCATATTCAACAGATCAGGAGCGGTATCTAGCAACACATCATGACCACCCAAGAATCCAGAAAGTCAAGTGGCTTGACATAAACCCTTCAATAACAAACTATAGTGCAATAAACTCCTTTCACCATACAATTTCTCATTCGGTTTGGAGTACGAAATTAGTGCCAACTCCCTCCAAAATATATATTAATTCTCGCCCGAATATATTAGTACTTGTACCAGGAATCTACTACTCAACATGTGTATTAATTGGAACTATTTTCAATACATAATAACCTTGGCCAAGGATTTCATGAGTAGTAATTCCTACAAGCGGCCGTGAGATATTCGCCCCTACTATTAGAAGTGGTGAATCCTTTATTGACCCTCTCAACTACTTTCGTTTACCTCACATTATACCCAATATCTATCTCATAGGCGACCCTTGATCTGGCTCCAGAGATGGGAATCAAAGTACAACGCTCAACAAACAAAGTACCTTGAAAATCTCAATTCTAAGGATATTTGCACATTTTTTATAGTGAGATTCTACCACAGGCACTACATAGTTATCCATGTGATTATCTCATAGTCAGGTCATCCAATGTACTTGTTCTATTAATAAGCATCCACGTGTTAACTTTGAGTATCTCAATACTTACGGATATGAAAATCACCGCCTGATCAGATCAGGAAGTCTAACACGTACTAGTTTTAACAAATTAATGATGTCCTTGTCTCATGAATATTATAACTAGGGATTATTTAAGTGCCAACACTATACAGTGTAGTAGGAATCTCACATCTTGATCTCTATCATGATTTTCTTAATACAGTGTTATACTAGGGACTTTATTTAACAGTTATTTTACATAAAATAAATTGAAAAATAAATAAGGCCTTTTATTAGAAAACAAAAGTATCATATATAATTTACAAGCGATTGCCTCTAAAGTAAAACACTAACACCAACCATTTAACTGCACCCACAAGTTTTGGATTTTTCAAAGGTTAGGCAAAAAATCATTCTTACAAATAGGAGATGGCAAGAAATTCTGCTTAATAATGGCCGACACAATAGGAATATCACTTTTGTGTCAAAGGAAGATGTATATTGTTAATGGTCACATAATCTCGGTCGGCTGAGTAGCTTGATCAGCATTTGATCCCTAAATAAAATGGCCAAATAGCTATTTTTCCCCAGTCTAGCTTATCTATACCTCTTTCCTACACTTAAAAAAGAAGGGAACAGTGAAAGAGAGCCTTCTTGAAGTATAACATGTACCAAAATGTACTTAACTTAGAGGGCTCAGTCAGTGTACTACTTGCAGAGTATGGTGAAAGAAGGAGTAAACAGATGTTTCTTGAAAAAGTGATCATATTAGCAAAGGCAGAAGTTGAGTTGTTGGAATTGGAGGATGATAAAGCAGACTAGCTGAAAACTTCATCAGCAATGTAGTTTCTAAGCTGAGCTAAGAGATGACCAACCATTTATGGCCGTTGTATATTAAAGCTTATATTAATGGACGACTAGTTAGCCAGTCTTCATCTATAGAGGAGCTATTTTAAACATAATGCCAGTTGATACCTTTAAGAAGCTGGGTAAGATAGTTGATTATTTAATTCTACTAATATTTAAATTGGCCGCATTAGGGTACTCTTAGTAGAATTGGCCGTTGAGATAAAGACGAATTCAATAACATTCTTTGTAGTTAATGCCGAGTTCTCTTACTCCCTTCTCTTGGGTCAAGATTTGATTCACGCTTACTGATGTGTGTCATCTATCTTACACTAAATTTTGATGTTTTGGGATGGCGTTCATGTGGAAACAATCTAACTTAATCTAAACCCGTTCAAAACTGAAATGAGAATTGCAGATGCTATATTCTATGCTCCATTATTTGAGCCATCAACCTTTCCAACAATGATTATGTAGCTTCAATAGTATCTAGGCAAGGCTTCAATTTGGAATATATGGAGGAGTATTCTATTGCGACCATAGGAATCTTCAATCGGCAAGAAGCTTGTTCAACCGAATGATGGGGTGGTCTTCAGTTGATAGATCAACCGTTCTGTTTAGCAGGAAATAATGGCTATTTTCTAGACATTGAGGTTTTCTCGATCCCAAGAAAAGTGCCCAGTTTCTAAGCTTAAGGTCCCTTAGCTGAGGTAAATCTCCATACTTTGTAGAAGCCCAGGTGCATGAGTTAGCTTATTATTAGCCGAACCAAACAGAAGTTTGTTTGTTCTACTAACCTAGAAGTACAGGGACCACTTTACTTGGGACTATCATGAAATGTCAAGTCATCATAAGAGCATTTTTAAACATAGGTTACCCATCAAATCAAGGTTCAAGCTCTACAAGCAACTAAATAGAATATTTTGATAAGATATTATTCCAAAGATCAAGTAGGAGATTGAACGGCTTTTGAAGTATGAGTTTATACAGGTGGCTAGATATGTAGAATGGGTATCAAACATAGTCCTAGTAATCAACAAGAATGGCAAGCTTAGTTTGCATCAATTTTAGGGACTATAATTTGGTTACCCTAAAAGATGAATACATTATGGTTATTATGAATATGCTGGTAGATGTGGTAGTTAGTTTTGAATACTTAAGCTTCATGGATAGTTATTTTGGTTATAACCAGATCTTCATAGTAGAAGTAGACATCCACAAGACTGTTTTCCACTATTTAGGTGCCATTGGATTATTTGAATCGGTAGTCATACCGTTCGGCTTGAAGAATCCCAGGGCAACTTTCTAAAGGGCCATGAACATGAGCTTCTTAATATCATTGGTCAAACGTTGGAAGTATATATAGATGATTTAGTTGTCAAGTTAACTAGCTTTGACAGGCGACTAGCTAACTTAGAGCAGGCATTTATCCGGATGAGACACAATAACCTCAAGATGAATCCTAGCAAATATGACTTTAGAGTAAGGGCAAGCCATTTTCTTAGCTTTTCAGTACATCTTAAAGGTATTAAAATTGACAATAATAAAGCCAATCTGGTACTGAAGGCTAGGCCACCTATAAATAAGAAAGAGTTACATAGTCTCTTAGGAAAGTTCAATTTCCTTCACAAATTTATTGTTAATTCTATTGGGAAACCAAGAGACCTTTCACAACTCTCTTATGTTTAAAGCAAGTTAACTAGCTTGTCTAGGAAAAGGATTGACAAGATACCTTTAAATGAAACAAAGTATGTCTTTTGAAACCCCCAATACTTATGCCACGAAAAATAGATATCCTTAGAATTACACATCTTAGTAGCTGAAGAGTCAATTAGCTATTTACTAGCTCAAGATAACCCAAAATAAGTAGAACGGGCTATCTATTACCTTAGTTGAACCTTGAATGGCCTCCAAACTAGACTCACACCTCTTGAAAAGCTCGACACCTCTTTGTTCTCTACATGAACAAAGTTGGAGTATTACCTCCTACCAAGAGAGGTACACATTTTATGTAAAGTTGATATTATCCATTACTTAGTGAATTAGCCATTGTTGTAGGGATGGTTAATGAAGTGGGCAGTTAAGTTAATGGCATTAGCATTCAAATATGTACTAATGCAGGCAGTCAAAGGTCAAGTACGAGCTGATTTCTTAGCTAGACATTCTATCTTGGAGGTAATTGGCCCTAATCTAGAAGCATAAAATTTTTGGGCACTCATCCTTTGAAACTTGCATTTGATAATTCTAGCACCAGTGAATGAGCAAGAGCAAGAGTTGTGACAGAAAGTGCATATAAGGCCCAGAGAAATTTCATAGTTGAGTTACCTCCAAGCCAATTTAACAATCAGGCTGAGTATGGAGCTTTAATCATGGGGTTACAGGTACTAGTGGTAAGGAATGTTCAATCTATCCACATTTTTGGAGATTTATAGCTTATGATAGATCATTTGATTGGGGAATACAGATATGACAACGATAATCTCAAGCCGTTCTTTAGTTTGGCTAAATCGTTTTTACACCATATTGCCGATAATACTATGACACATGTCCCTAGAATAAAGAACTCGGAGGCCAATCAATTTTCCCATGAAGCAATAAGTTATCTTGCCAAAATTGATTCACTAGCCGGAGAGAAAGGGCAGGTAAGCCATGCTACATTCATTAATGAATATGCAACTATTAATTGAAGAATAGATATTGTGGAGCATTTATGCAATCCTGCTGAGTGATTTTGAGAAATATCAATCTTAAAGACTTGAACTGCATGTTTGTGGGAGATGAGCTATAAAAGAGAAATAATGAAGGCTTGCTAACGAAATGTCTCAATGGAGAAGATACTATCCAAGCCTTTGTTGAAGTCCATAAAGGATTATGCAGTGCTCACTAAGCTGTTCCAAAGCTAAGATGGATCCTCCAAAGGATTAACTTTTATTGGCAAATTATCCTAACCAATTATGTTAAATATGTGAAAAGTTATGAGAAGTGCTAAAAACATGGACAACTGCAATGGGTTCTAGCAATCTAACTGCATTCTATCGTTAAGCCTTGACCGTTTAAAGGCTGGGTGCTTGATGTAATTGGTAAGATCTACCCAAAGTCATACCTTTATTTTGGTGGCCACAGGTTATTTTACTAAATAGGCAGAAGTAATTTTTATGGTCAAGGTGACCTAATAAGGAGTCATTAAATTCATCAAAGAATATATCATATATCATTTTAACATTCCTAAAACCCTTATGGTTAATCGGGGGATAATGTTCACATGTGATAAAATTCTAGCTTTTGCCCAACCATGTCACACTAAGATGATCCATTCGATGCCTTAATACACCTAGACCAATGGCTAAGGTAAGGCAACCAACAAGACCCTGATTAATCTAGTTAAGAAGAATGTTGATAGCCAGCCTTATAAATGGCACGAGACATTATAGGAAGTTTTATGGGCCTTTGCAAATGTTATTTAATTTCCTTAAGGTTTTCTCTAGATTTATGAGAAAAAAGATTCTAGCATATATTAGAGATAGTAGCCGACACCATTAAAAGAGTTTTAGCTCAAATAAAACTCTTTTAGATAGCTGGAAATTCCACAAAAATATTTTGCTATGCTAAAAAAAAATTTCTCTAAAATAAAACTATTTTAATGAATCAAAATTCCAGCTTTCTGCGGTAGAATTTATGTCTCCATATTAGAAGTATTTGAGCTCAAATAAACTCTTGAGAATAGCTAAAATCTTCATCAAAACTCTGCACGATTATCTTTCAAGTAACCAGAATTTTTTCCTATCAAAACTCTTCCCTTTTCTATCTTAGTTTTGGCTACTCCTTTCCCTTAAAACTTCGGTCACTCCTCTTTTTTTGGCCAAACAGTAACCATAAAATCATGTTAGTGTTATACCTTAGAGGCAATCACTTATACGTTATATATGATACATTTTATTTAATAAAATGCGTTATTTATCTTACAGTTTCTTTTGTTTACTTTTGTGTAATATAACTGTTAGATAAAGTCCCTAGTATAACACTGTGTTAAGGAAATCATGATAGAGATCATGATATAAGATTCCTACTACATTGTATAGTGTTAGTACTTAAATAGTCTCTAGTCGTAGTATTAATAAAATAGGACATCATTAATGCGTTAAGGCTAGCCTGTGTTAGACTTCTTGATTTGATCAGGCGGTGTTTCTCATATCTGTGAGTGTTGAGATACTCAAAGTTAACACGTAGATGCTTGTTAATAGAACAAGTACATTGGATGACCTAATTAAAAGATAATCACATGTATAACTATTTAGTGCCAGTGATATAATCTCAATATAGCAAATGTGCAAGTATCCTTAGACTTGAAATCTCCAAGGTATTTTGTTTGTTGAGCATTGTGCTTTGATTCCAATCTCTGGAGCCAGATCGAGGGTCGCCTATGGGATGGATATTGGGTACATTGTGAGGTAAACGAAAATAGTTGAGAGGGTCAATAAAGGGTTCACCACTCTAAATAGTAGGGGCGAATATCTCACGGCCACTTGTAAGAATTACTACTCAAGAAGTCCTTGGCCAAGGCAACTGTGTATTGGAAACAATTCCAATTGATACACATCTAGAGTAGTAGGTTCCTGGTACAAGTACTATTATATTCGGGCCAGAATTAATATATTCTGGAGGGAGTTGGCACTAATTTCGCACTCTAAACCGAATGAGATATTGTATGGTGAAATGAGTTAATTGCACTATAATTTGTTATTGAAGGGTTCATATTAAGCCACTTGACTTCCTGGACTCTTGGGTAGTCATGATGTGTTGTTAGATACCGCTCATGATCTGGGAATATGGGTTTATTAATTGATGACACTACAAAAAAAAGTGACTTTTGATAACGCTTTTATTTGCAACATAGCACAATCTGTGGTGAAAGTTTGGTTTTTACCACAGTTTTAAATTTCGTGGCATATAAACCTTTTTTGTAATACTTTATTTTGTCACGGCTACATTTTTGTAGATAAAATATCGTTCTTACCACAGATTTAAAAATTGTGTGGATAAAAATAATTTTTTGCCACAGAGATTTAAAATTGTGGGTAAAAAATTTTTATTACCCACAGTTTTACTAAACTGTGGAAAAAGCATATTTTTTCTTATTTTATCAAATATTAAAAAATGTCAACATAAACTGGAAGCTTTCATTAGATATCATGGTTGAAGTAATTGTATATATTCAAGTGGTTGTGTGTTCAAATTTTGATATTGCTATTTTATTAATTTTATATAATTTTTTGGACCAATTATCTAGTTTTTTAAATATTTTTCTAGATATTATACTATATTATGTCCTAAAATATATCCGATTACCTTCAAATTTTGTCATAACAATTTTCTTAGTAAGTTTAACAAATTTAACGGTTGGATCATTAATTTGATATGCCTATGTTTGTAAATGCGTTAGGTTTTAGATATTTTTCTAGATATTATGCTAGATAATGTGTCAAAATATATCCGATTACCTTCAAATTTTGTCATAACACTTTTCTTAGCAATTTTAACAAATCTAACAATTAGATCGTTAATTTGATACGCCTACCTTTGTACATGAGTTAGGTTTTGGATATTTTTTTTTAGATATTATGGTAGATTATGTATAAAAAAACATCCATTTACCTTCAAATTTTGTCATAACACTTTTTTAAATAATTTTAACAAATTTAATAGTTGGATCATTAATTTGATATGCCTATTTTTATAAATGCATTATGTTTTGGATTTTTTTTAAAAGATATTATGCTAGATTATGTACCAAATTATATCCAATTTCCTTCAAATTTTGTCATAAAACTTTTCTTAGTGATTTTAATGTTGGATCATTAATTTGATATGTATATCTTTGTAAATACCTTAGGTTTTGGATTTTTTTTTTTTTATAGATATTATGCTAGATTGTGTAGTAAAATATATCCAATTATTTTCAATTTTTGTCATAACGCTTTTCGTAGTAATTTTAACAAATTTAATGGTTGGATCATTAATTTGATATGCTTATCTTTATAAATGCGACAGGTTTTTTTTATATTTTTTTAGATATTATGATAGATTATGTACCGAATTATATCTTATTACCTTCAAATTTTGTTATAACATTTTTCTTAGTGATTTTAATAAATCTAACAGTTGGCTCGTTAATTTGATACATATATCTTTGTAAATGCATTAGGTTTTGGATATTATTTTAGATATTATGCTAGATTGTGTACCAAAATATATCTGATTACTTTCAAATTTTGTCATAACACTTTTCTTAGTGATTATCAACAAGTCTAATGGTTGGATCATTAATTTAATATGCCTATCATTGTAAATGCGTTAGGTTTTGGATATTTTTCTAGATATTATGCTATATTATGTGCTAAAATATATTTGGTTGCCTTCAAATTTTCTCATGACACTTTTATTAGTGATTTTAACAAATTTAACGGATGGATCATTAATTTGATATGCCTATCTTTGTAAATGCGTTAGGTTTTAGATATTTTTCTAGATATTATACTCGAATGTGTACCAAAATATATTCGATTACCTTCAATTTTGTCATAACACTTTTCTTAGTGATTTTAACAAATCTAATGGATGGATCATTAATTTTATATTCCTATCTTTGTGAATGCATTAGGTTTTGGATATTTTTCTAGATATTATACTCGATTGTGTGCCAAAATATATTCGATTACCTTCAAATTTTGTCATAACACTTTTCTTAATAATTTTAACAAATCTAACGGTTAGATCATTAATTTGATATGGTTATATTTTAAAATGTATTAGGCTTTTGGCTTTTATATAGAGATTATTCTAGATTATGTAACAAAATATATCCGATTATCTTCAAATTTGGTCATAATACTTTTTATAGTAATTTTAAATAATACAACGGTTGGATCGTTAATTTGATGTCCTTATCTTTGTAATTGTATTAGGTTATGGGCTTTTATATAGAAATTATACTATAGTATGTGGCAAAATATATTCGATTACCTTCTAATTTGGTCTTAATACTTTTTAAAATAATTTTAACTAATCTAACAGTTGGATCATTAATTTGATGTTCTTATATTTGTAAATGCATTAGATTATGGGCTTTTATATAGAGATTATACTATATTTGTCCTATTCTTGTGTGTTTGAGTTTAGAATTACTATCAATTATGATTCTTCTTCCTCTGCTTTTCTTTTGTCTCCAATTTTGCATGCATATATATATATATATATGTGTGTGTGTGTGTGTGTGTGTGTGTGTGTGTGTGTGTGTGTGTGTGTGTGTGTGTGTGTGTGTGTGTGTATCCTACATTTTTTCTCCTTTTTAGTTAATTTTTCTAATCTTCATCTAAATATAATTATGTATTATGTAATTACCATATTGATGCCGCTCTAAAAATGTAAGAATAAACTTATAATTTTTTATAATCTTTATAAGAGATTGGTACATTCAAAATATTACATACAAATCTTGATTCTTAATATAATAAATATTGTTATCATACATAAAACATTACTTTTAAAATTTTAATTATTTTTATACCAATTCAACCTTTAAATAACTCCAGAGCTCTCAAATCTCTTTAAAATGGATATCATGATTACACTAAAACTATGCTTACACAGTAATTAAATTAAGAAAATTTTAATATAAATAATTTTTACTGTTTAAAAACTCTCATGTACTGATAAAATATTAATTTTTTTCTTTAACCTCACTTATATTTTAATAATTTAATTTTTAAATTCAAATTTTTTAATAAAAATTACAATCTAGCAATAACCTGGCTAGTTGTTTCTCTCAATTGTTTGTTTAGCAAAGGGGGGGGGGAAGGATTAAAGAAAAGGAAGATGGAAGAAAAGGAAACTAAAGGGAAAAAAATGGGGAAAAAAAAGAAAAAAATACCTAATAAAAGAAAAAAATTTCCTAATTTGGCATTCACTCCCACTCACCCCACTCTTTTTCCCGTGTCCCCAACTACTACTTCTACAGTATTCTACTGTGCTGTTTTACCGTCACACCATCATCATCACCGCCAATGCTTCTAGGGTTTTTGTTCTCAACTCTCTTTTCCATCCAATCACAATGCACTTCATTATGTCCTGGCTCGAAATCTCCTAGCCCTAAATATTTGATGTGTTACTCCCTTTTCTGCTAATCATTTAATTTGCAAGTTTTGAGGCTGTAAATCGTTGGGTTTTTGAGATAAATTTTAGCAGTGTTGGGTGGGATTTGAATATAATTAGCTTTTTAATGTTTGGGCCTCCAAGGGTCAGATCGATGAACCAAGCAGAGTCAGAGGTTCGACTAGTGCTTGTGCCTATGGGTAATAAGGCAAGATCGGTAGTGGAGTTGCGGAAGCCAGTGATAATGCTGAAGATTAATGTGAACAAAGCTCAGGAGATCAAGGGGAAGAAAGCTCCGGCGGTTATGGGGGATTCATATATGTTAGAAGATCTATTCTTTTTGCAGCTTCATGTATACTGGTGGCTCTTCACCCGTCATTTGTAGCATCTACATTAGTTGAGGGAAATGCTGAAATTTCTAAAGGCCTTGAGTGGATTTGCACATTGGCTCACCACATGGCTGAATCAGACACTAATAGAGACTACTACAAGGTATGCAAGAACCTGAAATACACCTATTACTTAACTTTTAGCTCATCTCCAAATTTTGTTAAACTATTCCAGCAGAAAATTCTTCTAAGGTACTTTTTAAAAAACTAAGTTTTGAGGACTCTTTTTAACTTTAAATGTTTTCTGGATTATTAGATGTTTGAGACATGGTCTAGATCTTTGGTGGTGAAGTGACAAATGGCATTCCAAAGCTTTAAAGAGCAATCCTGCATCAATCTAGTGATGCAGTTGACATCTGTATATCCGGAAAAATGAAAGCCAATGTGAAGTTTTGCCTTTACAAGTTGTTAATAATATAAGACTAAATGTCTTGTTTGATTTGGTTTTACTTTTATGGTATACTTGCATCCCGAATTTTATTTATTTATTTTTATGCAATTGTTTGGTCTTGTTGATTTTTGTGCTAGTCAGAAAACTTTTCTGCTCTAAATGGGTAATGTTGTGCCTTCACCATCACTTGAACATCATACAATTTCTTCTACATTATTTGTGCTTAGCAGTGTTATATAGGATTTAATGTATCTTTGGTATTTTATCCTCGTTCCTTTATACTATCAGCACCCATTTTTGTTGATTCATAAATTTATCTCTTTTGGTGTTTCAATATTAGGTTGTAAAGCTTTCTTCTCTTCTGTTCTCTTCTCTTCTCTTCTCTCTCTCTCTCTCTCTCTCTCTCTCTCTCTCTCTGTGCACAGTAGTGTCACCTAAGGAAATGATTTGCCTTATATATAGCATAATGAAAGAAGATAAATCATGTAGACAAAGACCGGTAACATAAATGTACTTGTTAATGTTTGGTCAAGAACTTTGGTTTTGGCTGGTGGCTATTCAGCCAGTGGAACACTATGGTACTGCAGCCATTTGAAAAAGTGTCTTTGTGTTAGTAAACTTCATTTTTATCTGCCAAACAAGTTGGACATACTCATGAAAGCTGCAAATATCCTAGTCCCTTCCCAACTGTCAGTTTTTCTTTCTGTAATCTATTTATTACTTGAAAACTCTCCCTTTTTTCCCCTCTGCCACAAGGAGCCTAGTGTTGTAAAATTTAGAAATAATACATTTGTAAATCTTGTGGAGAAAAAGCATGAAGCTGCTAAGCATCAGGATTTACTAATGTGTTAAAAAGAATGAAGAAGTTAAGAGGTTGATGCCAACCAATCACTCAAGAACATATTCCACCCTAGACCCAAATTTGTGATTCTCATTGTTATCTGTAATATTCATTTTTTCAATGATGAAATAGCTGGAGTATCTACTGCAGATTGATACCTAGAAGTAAGTGAAAGAAAATCTACAAACGTATGCTTTGATATGATTTCTTTTTCCCTTCACACCTTTTATGTTTCTTTTTTTCAATGTTTTCTTCCCTTAGGTTTTTCCTTCTTGGTCATAGTAATTAGGTCTTAAATTTGGGTAGGTCTATTTGTCTCTATCCATCTTGCAAACAAAAAAGTGATTCCTGTAAGTATTATGCATTTTTAAATCTATTTGACCATGAAAAGGTCTTAAATTCTTCAGACGTGATATATGCTTACTCTATATCATATTAATAAGTGTATATCATTGAAGCTATTATTATCATATATGGGCATCATGTCATATATGCGACATGGTTGAGATTCAAGCGAAACAAGAAGGTAAACAATCCTTCTTTTTTTTGGGGGGGTGGGGGGGTGGGGGTGTGTGTTTAAGCTGGTAATTTTTTTAAAAAAATAGAAATTTTCATTTAAGGAATATAGCTTTTCTTATTTTTCTTTCTTGTTCGGTGCTGAATTGCAGTATCTTTTAAATGACTTATGTTTACTTGTTACTTTTATACAGCCTTTTTCCTTCTTCTTTTTTTCTCATTGGGGGGAAGGGGTTGCATGGCGTCACTAAATATGCATTTGAAAATATGCTTGGTCAAGCATCATAATTATTTACTGAAATTTTTTGCATTTTCTTTCTTTCTTTAAATTTTCAGTTAGCTATAACATGCCCCCAGCTTCATTCTGAGATGGCCTTGCAAACTTCTCGAGTGCTCGAGTTGACAGAAAACACAACCAGGGCTCGGCATATAGGTCTGCCAATGGATCTTTCTAAAGGAATAATTAAAATACCCCATGGAAATGTTGGATTATAGATGTTGAGATGTTGCTTTGGCAATTCTTGATGAGTGATTGTATATTTGTACATTTATTTTTCTATTTTCTCTTCTTCTTTCATGTGCTTTTTGTTTATTATATTTCTACCTTTTTGTTTTGTGGATTTGTTTCTTTTGAGTATATACATCCGAGTTGGAAGCCAGTAACTGAACTAGAGATAAAGAAATATGGAAGTTTAAGGAGGCCGAGGCATGAATGGCCAATCCAAATCAATTACTGCTACAAATCTATTGGAGAAAGATGAGTGGTGCAGTGCTAGTAGCTAGTGGTGTTACCATAAAAAAATCTATTGAAGGGATGGGATAATGCCACCATTGCTGGTAATATATGCACGCCTTTATTTGCTCAGAATTTTAGTATCCGTAGTATGTTGTAGTGAATTATCTTAGTTCTTCTGTCTCTTTGTTTTATTCTTGTCCCTTTTAGGTGTTAGTAAAATTTTGAAAAGCTTGTTCAAATTTCTTCTTCAAGATCTATGCTTTTTTGGTTATATTGGTACTATTATTAATGCCAAAGTTGTTAAAGTTTTTGTTTTCTGGTGGAACAATAAATTGGTTTATCATAAGCACTTATTTTCCTACTAAAAGTAATAACAATAACAATGGATGTTCTATATATCATTAGAGAATTCAAATTGAAAAATGAGCTTACTATAGAAGGTCTCATTGTGGCCATGTCACTTATTAGTGGAACTGTAATTACAATATTCTCTGGTGTTGTTGCTGATTGGCTGGGCCGATGTCCTATGCCAATAATCTCATCTATCCTGCATTTTATTAGTGCTATTAGATGTTGTGGCCTCCAAATGTGTATCTCCTACTTTTGGCTAGGCTTAGTTAATGATTTTAGGGTTCCTGGTTAATGATTTTAGGGTTGATTTGGTTGTTCCTCTAGTTCCTATCTATATATCAAAGAAAGCATAGCCAGAAATAAGGGGATTGTTTAACACTTTACCTTAGTCGTTCACTAGTTCCTTGTGAATGTTTGTTTCATATTGCATGGTTTTTTGAATGTAATAAATGAGTTCACTAGGGTCTATAATTTTTCTGAATGATGTCCTTTCTTGTTTGGCCATGTGGGTTTCTTCTCATGGCAACTCCTTCAGTTTGAGGTCTTGAAATTAATCCCATGAAGTCCTAATTAAGTTCAAATGAACTAGATTAGACAATTAATTCACTAGTAAAGCTCTCGTATGTGTTGTAGTAGTGAACATATCAATGCTTTAAAAGTAAGTCTTCTACCAAAAGGTAGTTTCTTTTAGTAATAGTTAGTTTCTTTTCTTAGACTATGTTTTCTAGAAATTATGGTAAAAACCTAGACTACTACTGCTACAGCATGGACTAGTACTTTACGACTTGAGTATGAGTTGGTGGTCTGACGAAGCTCGAAGCATGTACTTTGATATGCCATAGTTGAGGTTCTATCGTAGGACCAATTTACTCCCATGTTGGGTATGTGCGACTAGTCAGTTAAGGCAGACTTGTACAAGATAATTTCTATACTATATCGCCCCTTGTGGTTGTCTGAATGATCTAAATATCCAGGACCCTGGGAAACATGACTTGGATGCTTGCTTTAGGGTAGCTCATTTGGAAAGCGGAAACAATCCAAGAAGTTGTGGATCATTGGACTAGAAGCCTAAGGATGGTGGATTTCATTTAGAGAGGTGTTAGTACATTTCTATCTCTCTAATGTACGGTGATGTATAGAGGGGTATTTTAATCATTACACCTGTAGGTCGGAGACTTTGCTAATGCAGCATTGTCCTGGGGGTCAATATTTCCTTATGGTGATATTAGAAAATATTTAAAATGTAAAATACAACTATTTATATGGTAGGGGTATTTTGATCATTTTAGTAGCCATGGCAGTGTGTCTTTTGGTCCCCAGTATAGACCGTGAGTCCTAATTAAATACAGGCTAAGGAATTGATCTTAAATTAAATTAAATAGAATTTATTTTATTTAAGTAGCCTGATTTAATTGTTGGGCTAGAATAAAATAAAGGTCAATGGAGAGAGAGAATTAATTAAATTGGTTTTGTGGGTTAATTAATTATTCAGGATTTTGGCCCAGTTTGAATAATTAAAGATTAACCTGGGACTGAATTAATATAGGCTTGTTAATTGGATTAGTTTATTTGGGCTGAAAAATTAATTATTTGTTGGACCTTTTATTTGATTCTAATTAGAATAATTAATTTAGTCCCAAAGGCTAAACTAAGAGTCCAATGGGCCAATCCAGTTTAACGTAGGGTTTTATTTAGGTTAAATAGGAGAATAGAGAAGAACGTTGATTTTGGACTGCCTCTTCTCTGTGTCTAGAAAGATCATTATTTTTTACTGCTTCTTCTCTAGCCTAAGAAAAAAAAAACGTGTTATTCCTCTTCTTCCCAGAGGAAAAACGGGCACCCCTTTTCTCTCTCTGAAAAAGATCCCTTAGCCCTGTGATTGTTCACCAAACGGGATTAGGCAGGCCATATACTAGAAGATCAAGAGATTGGCGTTCATATACATGCAAAGACGGAGTAGGAGGCTTGCAGGAATCTCACTAGAGGTTTCCACCAGTGCACCTACTACAATTTCACACATTCTGGTCTAGCCATCTTTGAGAACAAGAAGAAAAGGTTAGGTTTTTTTACCTCGGAGTCCGGACAGACCAGGACCGGCGCCGGTTGCGGCCGCCGGAACCGGCCCTGGCTCCGTTCGGGATTCTTCTGTTCTTCAATTTTTGCTTCCGCTACGTGCTTTGTTTTTCCCCCTTTAAACCTTCATTCCACACGTATGCGGATCCTGGGATGGTATCTTGTTCTTATTTTTTCGCTGCGCTATATATGATATGCATGAGATACCTTACAAATCATAGCTGCAATTACTTCTTTTTCACCCAAGATAGTCGAGCAACCCATCCCTCAAACCCATTCTAGAAACTAAGGGTAACCTTTATCAATACATATTTCATAAATTATCTTGCATGATTAGAATTTTTCCTCCCATGAAAACTTTTCCTTTCCTCTCCAATATTTCAGTCACTTACATCCTCTCCTAAACCTTTCTTGGTCGGCAATCATTGAACCAAACCAAAGTTGTGCTTTCATTCTTTTGTATACCTAATGGATGAAACAAGAGAGGCAACACTCCTTTGAGTACACGAACTCTTTCCTTTGGATAGAGTTGCAATCTATCTCGATCACTACACACTAGACAACCTCTCACCCAATCCCTAAAGCTCTCTCTTGGCCACCACCCTAAACACTCACCAACATTTAAACCCTGCTCTAACACTCATCAAGCAACCGACCACCCGACATTTGAGCATAAACTAAAAATCATCAACTTTCCTATTCTTTCAAACTCTCTCTTTTGGCTACACCCAAACACACAAAATTAATCATCATCAAGAAAACTTCTTGGACCAAGACATAAACAAGATCAAGTGATCTCCTCTCTTTTTCTCTCAAGGCTTCCAATTTTATCCAGCACACACACAAACCCTAAACCGCCGACACTCGTCTTAAAGGGAGTGATTTTTCTCTTTTTTCTTCTTCTTCCTCGTATTATTACAATCTCTAGTAGCCATGGAAAGGCTAATTTTTCCCTCTCTTCCACTCTTAACCACATGAAAACCCTAGAAGCTCTCGACAAGATGTATTGCTCTACCCCTACGGATTTAACTCGACAAATAAAAGATTCACTTTTCAGTTTCTATTGTCCTGCACTACTAAAAGGTAAATCATAAAGCCTATCTAAGAGACTGAATACAATGTCTGGTTAATAATTTGACTGATCTAGAGAATAGATGCCAATGTTAATAAGATCATGTTTGTTTGAGCATTATTTATCAATTATGAGATTATGGGATATATGTATACTATGTGAGTTAAAGAGAATTGTTGATATATGAACGTGAGCATATGAATGATGGATACTTATGTTAATTTATTTGTTAGATCTAAGACTTTTTGATGGTTTATGATGACATGTGATGAGGAATGCTTTTATGTTGTTGTTGGATTATTTGGTTGATCTAGGATTCTTTGATGAATAGATTGATTTATATGAGCGTGACTATATGAATATTTGGGACCGTTAAGAACTATGAATATTACTTGATAAATCTTATGCTCAGTTGGAACTAAGGTTATTCAATTGTTGGTAGAATCTTAGATCTGGCTGATTTAAGTATCTTTAATGATGCCATGTATTGGGATAGTTTATGACTATGATATATTATATGGTTTTAGATAAGAGGTATTTCTGAAGTGAAAGATCAAGGTAGTTGTTGTCACATATTTGATTGATCTATTTCAAAGTAAGTCCTTGCATTAAATTTTTGCGTAATAAAACTTTGAATTGCAAGTTCAATATATTTGTTGAATATACTATTTATGAGATTACTTGGGATGAAAGCATGAGCACTTTTATAAAAATGATTTCAAACAAACAATCTTTTATCAAAATACTGCATTTTTTATGTAAATGATTTACAACAAGATTCGAGAAAACCATGTTTGCAGCACTAAAAGGGTTCATTTATGCTTATATTGAGATTGGTCCTTTTCTGCTGTTAATACGTTGAGTACTTAATAAGGGTAGGCTTCTATGGCTAACTTTTGATGGATAAGGTAAGGCTCTTAGTAAGAGGCCACCTTTGTGAGATGAGCTCCATCTAGAGAAGGTAACAGTTTTAGTAGGTCAAGTAGGTCCAAACTAGCACTTCAGTCCAAGTAGACTATTATTTTGAAGTGGACTACCGACAAGTTAGGGTAAGAGATGGAAGGGTATCTTACTCAGTAAGCTGATCGCCCATTATACTGTGATACAAAATTTCACAGTGATTTGTCATGATATAGGGTTTTATGGCAAGGGCTATGATGTAAGGTTTCATAGCTCATCTATTTTGAGTGGTTTCTTTTATTAAATTATGTAACTGAGTTTTCTAATATAAACATGATAAACACTATTCATTGTTGTTTTTGAAAAATGCTTGACTTGCAATTAATTTTGTTAAATGATTTTAAAGTGCATTCATGAAATCTCTTTTAATTATACAAAAGCACATACATAGATTATTGAGATATATTTTTCACATTGCTTTTGATGTCATGATTTGAAAACCTACTAGCAATGACAAGGTTGAGCTTGATTGAGAGATTGATTCACTTGTTATTTGTTTATTTGTTGTTTTAAGAACTTATAAGTTTTGTTTAAGTTGAACATTTTGAGAACATTGTTTTCCTATGTAAGAAGTTTTTTAAGTTATTTCTGTAACACCCCACATTTTCACTTCCGATTGGCTACTATTTGTAATAGGATGAGAATTTATACCGATGTCTAGAACAAAAGTTGATCGGTGTAATGAGACAAATATTTCGGTGGAATAATATTTTGTCGAGATCCAGATGTAATTATTGAATTTGTTCTACCCGTACCCTATATTTTCATAAAGCTATTATTAATAATAAAATAAGAATTTAAGGGTACTTTGAAAATAGAAATTGATCCATGCAATGAAACACACGCTTTGGTGCGAATTATGCTACCCGGGGTATTGGGGGCATTTTCATCATTTTGACTGCACTTGTGACTTTGATCGCAAATTTGACCAAGTAGAGAGGAAATTGAAGAATTCAAGTGTTACCAATGGATTTAATGGAATTTTTGGAGTTGAATAGTGAAATAAAATATTTTTCCATTACGGACCTAATTTTGGTCATTTCTGAAGAAAATAGAAAATCGCGGTTAAAAAATGGACGTGTGGTATTGTGTGAATGGTGGATGAAAACAAGTGTTAAGATACCATTAGGGGAGTAAAATATTTTTGGGATTATTAAATTGCAAAAGCTTATTGAATAAGCTTAAGAATTATCCATTTAAATTAAATCCACCAATAGGAATTTAGCTTTAAAATGGATAGCCCACAATGTAATTAATATTGGTTGACCCTTGGACACAAGAATGGTGGTGAGTAGATTGGGAAAACCAGCCAAGGGTTTAAATGAAGAAGAAAGGAAGAAATAAGGAAGGAAAGGAAAGGAAAAATTGGAAACGGAGAGAGAAAATAGTGTTCTTGAAGAAGTTGGAGATTCATGGAGCAAATTCAAGCTAGAACACCTTATACACAAGGTAAAGTCCTATACTTCAAGAATTAAAGTTGTAGATTTCATTACGGTGATCGTTTTGATATGAATTTTAATATGAAAACGTAAGATTTGTGATGATTAAAATGATTATTGTGTACTATGTGAGACTTTGTATGTGAAAGTGTGTGTACCGATTGGATAAAGGATTCATAGGCTATGTTTTGTGTGGTGAATAAGAGTATTTGAATGGTGATTTAAAGGGTTGTTCTGTTAGGATTCGTGGACTCCTAAACGCGAAAAACATCTATGAATCCCTTCCGAAGATCCAAGTAAACGATTAAGAAGATCGTAGGTTTGCAGAATTACCTCTGGTTGGTGAAATCGATATCCTTCGATTCCGATGATGCTGCTGCACGTGCAACCCGAATGATCACCAAACGCTGCAGTGCGCAAACGTCCTCCATCGAATACACACCGCGAACTCACTCGTCACTCGGGGAGTGCTAGCGTCTAGGGTTTGAAAGGGTTTTTTTTTCTGGTAGAGAATGGCACGAATGTTCTCAACAGAATTAGACTCTTGAAAAGACGGCTAGGGTTTTCTTAAAAACCCCCGAACCTCTTAGAGTCCAACCCTAATAATATCTTATCATATTTTAATTTAAATTCAAACTAAATTAAAACTGATATGATAAGATTCTACCATTATCTCGGTTATTAAACAATTAATTTACCGAGTCAGATTCTTATAATCTGGACATTATCCAGATACATCGAATGTGGACATATTTCCAAATTCATTGTATCTGGTAAATTTTCTAAGTTCGATTAACTTAGACGTATTTCCAAATTCATCAAATCTGGTTACCAGAAAAATAACCTAACAAGTTCGCTTATTGTGTGACCCTATAGGTTCATTTAACACTGGCAGTGTGCCCAAATCATATTTAAATGGTGCACAAGTTATAAGCGGTTTCTAGCAAAACATTATAATTATCCAGGTTAAATGAAGATCGATGATCTCTTTGAACTAAACCATAATTTTATATTTAGTCTTTTTGTCACACGATATCCAAATTAAGCATAAGGCACGGAGCATGTCATCCTTATTAAGCTTAATCAATTATTTCTTGATTTCATAGTAGACTATTCAAACAAATGATATCAATATCTTAGATTGATATATTTGAGTACGGCCATGTATTTTAACAATCTAACTTATCAAGGGGCCCATGGATATCTCTCCCATAATTGAGAGGGACAAATTCCTTCACTATCATTCATATTCCTCTCATTGATTTATTCTATATCCAACACTAGTTTAATTTATTATCTGATTAAAGACAACGTCAAAATATAGAATTTATCAAGTAGGAAACTATGATGAATTTAGGTCGAAGGACTTTTAATATCATTATGGCTAGAAAGTACTTACGACATGTTCCATGAAGTACTCTCACAGTGGGTCATGTCCAATACAATGTTCTCTAACATTTATTTATATTTTGACTCGATATCACAAATATCCATGACCAGTAAAACATAGCCATCAAGTCACAAACATACTAATCTTAATTTATTATTGTTCCAATAATAATAATCGATCAGGGACAGTTTTAGAATAGTCATTGTATTCATTGTAGGGTTTTACTATCAAGTCACGTACTTGATGACCACAAAATAAAATGCACTATTCATGGAAAGAAAAACTTCATATTATTATATAAAACATAATGACAATAGTATAAGTACAAATTGACTCTAGGGCATATCCCTAACATGTTCATGATTGAGAAGAAACATGGTAGAGTTGGGATAAAAATAGGTTAAACATTAAAGAAAATGGATTATAATTTGTTTTTGAATGTTGATGTTAGTAATATGTTATTTGCATAAGAACTTAGTGGCTTTCGCGAACCTAAAAATTTGAAGAATTAAATTTGTTTAAAGGGAAATGATGTGGATTAAGGGTTAAGTAGGTGTTATAAATCACTAAGCACAAGTAGGTGAAGTTGTTTTGTTGAAATGGACTAAAAATCAGAAAACTACTGGGGTAATTTTTGCCCCGTAGCGTGTTACTGGAACAAGAACTCTAACAAATGCCTATACAAAATTAAATCTAAGAGTCTTACGGTCGTTTTGATATATCATAGAGCCAAAACAGAGCTGTGGATTGAAAATTATGTCCAAAACAAAATCATGTGTCAAAGCTACAAAATTTCAGAATTTTGCTTGGAATATGAACGAATTTAAGGATGATTAATTGTGTGATTTGGAGAAATAATTTGGGAAATATGAAATGAATTCCTTTTTTATAAAGGAAGAAAGGATATGGAAAAAGAAAATTGAAAAAATCGAACAAATGACGGAAAAACGATGTGAACAAAAGTTGAACGTTTTCCTTAACCATCGGCTAACCGTCGGCTGACCGTCGGCTAAACGTCAGTTAGATGTAGACTGCCTATCGTGCATGTCGGCTACCTGTCGACTATTTTTCGGCCAAACAGGAATTGATCCAAAAATGATGTTTGGTGTATGTTTAACGACAAACGGCTAACGGAACTTCGAAAATGGTAGAAACGAAGGTTCAATGGTTATGAATGGAAAGAGTTGCTTAGGACATGAGATGAGTCCCTTGGATTTCTAAAATCTTTCTGAAAGCTAATGTGCTTTGTTTTTTCATGAAAAGCTATGTTATATATGAAGGCATGATAAACGGAAAACACAGGGCATGCAGCAGAAGCGAAAAACAAAAATTGAAAAAAACTGAAGAATAGGGAACTCCAAATAGAGCCGGTGCTGGTTGCCCTGGCTGGCGCCAGTCGTGCTTTGTACGAATTCTAAAGTTTTAAAAAAATATTTCTTTTTCTCGTTCTTAGAATTGTTTGGACCAGAATGTATACAACCGGGTAGGTACACTGGTGGAAACCTCTAGTGCGATTTCTGTAAGTCTATTCTGTCTTTACATGTAGGTGAACGCCAAACTCTCGATCTTTCAGTATATGGCCTACCTAATTCCGTTTGGTGAACTACTCACAGACTAAGGAACTTTTTCTATAGAGAGGGAGAAAGAGACGTCCTCTTTTTTCACAGAGAAAAGGTAATGATCAAAACTACGTTGTTTCCAATCCTCCTGTTTAACCTAAATAAAACCCTAGGTTAAACTAGACTGGGCCATTGGACTCTTAATTTAGTCTTTTGGACTTAATTAATTATTCTAATTAGTACCACATAAATGGCCTAATTAATAATTAATTTTTTCAGCCCAAATAAACTAGTCTAATTAATAAACCTATATTAGTTTAGTCCCAGGTTAATCTTTATTTATTTAAACTGGGCAAAGTCCTGAATAATTAATTAACCCACCAAACTAATTCAATTAATTATCTCTCTATCGACCTTTATTTTATTTTAGCCCAACAATTGAATCAGGCTACTTAAATAAAATAAATTTAATTAAATTTAAGATCAATTCCTTAGCCCGTATTTAATTAGGACTTACGGTCTATACTGGGGACCAAAAGACACATCGCTTTGGCTACTAAAATGACCAAAATACCCTTGCCATATAAATAGCTGTATTTTACATTTTAAATATTTCCTAATATCACCATAAGGAAATATTGACCCCAAGGATAATGCTGTGTTAGTAAAAGTCTCCGACTTACAGGTGTAATGACTAAAATACCCCTCTATACATCGCAATACATTTAGAGAGGAAGAAGTGTACTAACACTTCTCTAAATTACATCTACCATCCTTAGGCTTCTAGTCCAATAATCCATGACTTCCTAGATTGTTTCTGCTTTCCAAGGGAGCTATTCTAAAGCAAACATCCAAGTTATGTTTCCCAGGGCCCTGGATATTTATATCATTTAGACAACCACAAAGGGTGATATAGTATAGAAACTATCTTGTACAAGTCTGTCTTAACTAACTAGTCACACATACCCAACATGCAAGTATATTGGCCTTACGATAGAACCTCAACTATAGCATATCAAAGTACATGCTTCCAGCTTCGTCAGACCACCAACTCATACTCAAGTCGTAGAGTACTAATCTACGCTGTAGCGGTAGTAGTCTAGGTTTCTACTATATAGTACTTTCAGAAACCACTACTACAAGTTCAGTTCTATATATTCTAAATATACTTATGTCATGAAGTGAGAGGACTATTTACTGGCTATAAAAGTAAGCATTTCCCCATTTGGAATTCACAATTTAATAACCTAAATATGATGAGATTCTCATTCTCATCAATCGGTTAAGAACAAATGTTTATGTGTTAAGTGACCCGTGATCCATACCTTACTGTGAAAGACCTCCATTCACATGGACCACTTACTTAAACACAATGAGTCTTTTCCAAGCATAATTGTGCACAGATAAAATGTAAATTCACAAACAAGTTCTGAAAATAAATTCTTTTATTAAAACATTCTATTTTTTCATTAGAAACCTAGTCGAAGAGGGCATATTTCCCAATAATCTCCCACTTACATTCTAAGACTAAGTAAGTCTGTAGGTGCCCACCCCTATGGCGTCTAAGTGTCTCTTAAAGACTCTCTCATCCAAAGGCTTGGTGAATGGATCAGCTAGGTTGTTGTCGGAGGCAATCTGTTCCACCAAGACTTCCTGTCTCTGGATGAAATCCCGGATTAGGTGGTACTTCCTCTCGATGTGCTTCCCCTTCTTGTGATTCTTCGGTTCTTTGGATTGTGATACTGCTCCAGTGTTGTCGTAATACATCATAATCGGCCTGTCCTTGTGTGGCACGACTCTAAGTTCTGAAAGGAACTTCTGGAGCCAGACTACTTCCTTGGATGCCTCCGAAACTGCCTTATACTCAATTTCCATGGTTGAATCAGCAATATAAGATTGCTTGATACTCCTCAATGAAATAGCTCCTCCAGACAAGGTGAAGATATATCCACTAGTGGATTTTCTCTCATCCTTATCTGCCTGAAAGTCTGAGTCTGTGTATCCTATAGAAACCAAGTCATCAGCCCTATAAACCAGCATATAATCTCTCGTTCCCTTGAGGTATTTGAGAATATGCTTTACAACTTACCAATAAACCTCCCAGGGTTCGACTAATATCTGTTAACTAAGCCTACGACAAAGCAGATATCCAGCCTAGTACACAGCATGGCGTACATGAGACTTTCCACAGTCGAAGCGTAGGGAATCGTACTCATTCCGTCATTTTCTTCTTGATACTTAGGACAGTCCCTTGAAGAAAATGACAACCTATGTCTACAAGGAATTAGAGCTCTCTTGCATGAATCCATGCTATATGTGGCCATCATCTTGTCAATGTATGCCGCTTGGGATAATCCTAACATTCTCTACTTCATATTTCTAAGAAGTCTAATCCTAAAAATGTAGCTGGCTTCTCCCAAGTCTTTCATACTGAATTGACTAGACAGCCAAATCTTTGTAGATGATAATGACCCTACATAATTTCCAATGAGTAGAATATCATCCACATACAAGACAAGAAAAATCACATTTATACCTTCAATTTTCCTGTACACGCATGGTTCATCCTCATTTTGAATAAAACCGTAAGACTTTACAGTCTCATTAAAATGAATGTTCCATACTCTCGATGTTTGCTTAAGTCCATAAATGGACTTCTTAAGTTTGCAAACCATATGTTTTTGGCCTTCAACAATAAAGCCTTTCGGTTGGAACATATAGATGTCTTCACTAAGATGGCTATTTAAAAATGCCGTCTTGACATCCATTTGTCATATCTCGTAGTTATAATGACATGCGATGGCAAGAAGGATATGGATGGATTTAAACATGGCTATCGGGAAAAAGGTTTCCTCATAATCGATTCCCTCTTTCTAAGTATACCATTTCGCCACAAGCTTAGCTTTGAAGGTTTCCACCTTCCCATCTACTCCCCTCTTTCTCTTGTATACCCACTTACACCCAATGAGTTTTATCTCTTTAGGTAAAGCTACAAGATCCCAAACCTGATTGAAGTACATAGACTCAATTTCGATTTTCATTGCTTCATGCCATAGATTTGTATCGGCATTTGCAATAGCCTCCTCGTATCTAGTAGGGTCTTGTTCCTGATGGTCGGAGACCAACTCAAAAGCTTCTCCAGTCTATCTTTCTAGAACCCTAGACACTCTCCCACGATGACGAGACTCCATTTGTATAGGCTCTTGAGGCTGTGCCTCTTCTTGTTCCACAATCGGGTCCGAAGAAATTAATTCCGAAGATAATTTCTCCTCCAATTCCAACCTAGTTGAACCTTTCGTGGAAGCACTCTGATCATCCTCTAAGTATCTAGCATTAGTACTAACCAGTACTTTCTTCTCCTTAGGATGATAAAAGTAACCACCCTTTGTCCCTTTTGGATACCCGACAAAATAGCATGATTTTGATCTTGGTTCCAACTTGTCTCTCTTGACCAGTACATAACTTGGACAACCTCATATCCTAAGATGATTCAGACTTAGCTTACGCCTAGTCCACATCTCATAGGGAGTCTTAGGTACTGACTTGGAAGGCACCAAGTTCAGAATGTATGCCGTTATTTTCAGGGCATATCCCTAAAAAGACACTGGAAGAGTAGCATGAGACATCATGCTTCGAACCATTTCCATCAATGTCATGTTCCTTCTTTCAGCTACTCCATTTTGCTGGGGTATCCCTGGCACAGAGAGCTGGGATACTTTCCCATAATGTACCATGTAGTCCTTGAATTCACCTAGGAGGTATTCTCCACCACGATCTGATCGTAAGGTCTTGATTAATTTACTTGTCCGACGCTCCACTTCAGCCTTAAACTCTTTGAACTTGTCAAAAGAGTCAGACTTACGTCTCATCAGGTAAACGTAGCCAAACCTTGTACAATCATCCGTGAAAGTGATTAAGTACTCAAAGCCCCCTCTAGCTGGTGTAGACAAGGGACCACACACATCAGTGTGAACAAGACTCAATACCTCTTTGGCTCTATCTGCCTTAGGGGTAAATGACCTTTTGGTCATTTTTCCTATTAGGCAGGACTCATACTGAGGCCAATTTTTCAATCTCAATGAGCCCAAGTGCCCAGCATGGATCAACCTCTGAATCCTGGTTGAGTTGATATGACCCAACCTTAGATGCCAAAGATAAGAGTCATTGACATTGGTCTTTTTCTTCTTTGTTAAAGGGTCAGATTGAGCGTTATTTAATTGATTGTTAATAGGGTTTAAGAAAAATAGATTCCACTACATGTGCCCAGTGCATAAAATTTCTCCATCTCTACTGATAGAAATACCAGAATGTAAAGATACAGAATATCCTTGATTTATTAGTTTCACAACTGAAATCAAATTCTGTCGAAATCTAGGTACATATAAAATATCTTTCAAAACCACTATTCTATTACAATAAAAAATAAGATCCAGTTCTCCTACTGCAAGGGCCCAAACTTGTGCTCCATTTTCCCACACGTAGTCTATGTCCGCCCTTCTGGAGTCTTTTAATCTTTCTAAACCCCTGCAAGGAGTTACAGATATGATCAGTGGCTCCTGAATCAACAATCCAAGTAGAAGTTGATCCAACCATTGATATAAACTCTAGATAGAAAACATTACCTGTGGGGTTTTTCTTGGCTTGAAGATCTGGACACTCCTTTTTTCAGTGTCCCTTCAGTCTATATTTAAAGCACTTGCCCTTGGATTTGTCTTTGGGCTGGGTCTTAGGTTGGGCCACTGCTTACCCTTTCTTCTTCTTGAACTTCCCAGGCTTGGGCCCAGTTCTAAAAGATGAAACCTTAGCAATCATAGCATTTGATTGTGGTTTCCTGACCTTTTCGCCATCTAGAGTTCCTTCATCAGCTCAATTAAACTCATGTTTAACTTGTTCATGTTGTAATTCTACTTGAACTGAATAAAGGAACTCGAAAGAGATTCGAGAACCATATCCACTTGGCTTTCGGGGTCAATAACAGCCCCTAAGATTTTTGCCTCGTCGAAAGTAGCAATCATCTTGAGCATATGCTCTCTGTCTGATGCTCCCTCAGCCATCTTAGTGTTTATAATAGTTCGAAGAGCCTCCTGCCTTGCGAGCCGGCTTTTATTCATGAACATCATGGCTAATGATTGAGTTATGTCATACGCAGTGGTCATGTGCTCATATTTGGACTGGAGCACATTAGACATGGAGGCTAACGTGTAACAACGAGCCATCTCGTCGGCCTTCTTCTATGCCTTCTCAGCCTCACGCTCTTTGGCGGTGGAATCTTCCCCGATAACATGACAGGTTTCGTACAGGACATACTTATACTCTTCCGCAGTAAGTATTATATCCAGGTTCCTCTTGCAGTCCACATAGGTTTGTCCCATTAGCTTATTCTCTCAGAGAATAACGGCTAATGGATTAAAAGAACCTCCCACCATTTCTGAAAAATCAAAAAATAAAAGAAAATGATTCAGTTGTGAAAAAAAAACAAATATATGCACTTTATCCTTATTATCAAAACTGATAATAATCAATTTGGCTCTTAGAAAAATTGACATAGCTTCTTGGGAAGATTAACAATTCCCTAAGCTAAGTGTGTTAATCACCACAAATTAATTTCCTTTCTAGGTGATGATCTAGAAGATAACTCTAATGAGGGGATGGCTGTTTCCTCTCATTTTCTATGGACATTCCTCGCACAATGACCTCCAACGAGGGGTTGGCTGATCATAGTACATACCCCGAGTTATTAATTACATCCCTCCATTAGATCTAAATCCTTGTGGTATCCCCATCCTATACGGGTTTACTCCTAAGGTGACGCAAGGGGACCCACAATCTCTAATGAGGATCGTGATGGAAGCCGTGGGGCCATTGGAACCCCTCTCCCACTTAGTCTTTTAAAACAAAGGTTTTCTGAAAAATATCCTTTTGAAAATTTCCATTAAGTTTTTCCCTTAACTCAAAAAATAAAATGTCTAAGTTCATAAAAATCTCTATGTTAAGATTTATATCCTTTGAGAGTTTTTCTCAAGGACTAATTTTATTTAAGTTAAAAACTTAATGATTTAAAAAATTTTCCAAATTAAAACTTTGTAAAGACTTTGGTCTCAAGGTTTTTGACAAAACAATTTTCTTGTGCCAAAAAATTAAAACAAAATGGCTTTCTATTTTAAGTTACAAAAATATCTAAATCTAATATATTTTCTACGTTAAGGATTAAATTCTTTCAGAAAATATCTAAGGATTAATTTTTGTTCAAGTTAAAATAACCATTTAATTTGTAGAAAAATGTTTTCCTTGTCAAAAACATTCCAAAGACTTCGTTCTTTGAGAAAACGTGCACATAGGTAGATAAAAAAATAGCATTCTGGAAAACAATAGACGTTTTCATGCTCTTCTATTTTTTAAACCTAAGTGCCCAGATAATAGAATTAAACACATTAATTAATTAATAATTCTGTTTAATTCTAAAATCCCTTACTAATATTTTCATGCAAAAATATTCCTTGAATATTAACTATTGCAAGATATTAACTTTACCTGGTATAGACCCCAAAACCAAAAGGAATTGCAAGAAAAATTACAAGGAAAAATTAAAAAATTTCTCCTTGGTCCACTACACCCGCTGCACTAGATCAGGCACCCATCTACACTGTGGTCCACTGCACCAATCGCACAGAACCAAGACCCTTGGGTGACCCGTGAGCGGACCGGATTCCAGACCCTAGCTGGCGCTGGTTTCGGTCTGGACGGCTCTTCTTGCAATTTTTTTTTTCAAATTTCCTCTGTGAATTTTCTCTATTTTCTTCTCAACTTCTGGTACTATTGGCTCTTCGATTTCAATCTAAATACAATGAAATCAACCAAAACCAACAATTGTCTATACCCATAAACATTGGGCTTACACAATTTATTAAGAAAAATAATAAATTACAAATCTCCTATACTTCCACCCGCGAGGTTTAACAGAAAATCTATCCATACCAAACAGCGAAGGATCACGGTTTAATCACACATATGTATCCAGTTTTATTCATCTAAATGCATGCTTCCTATATTTTCACAAAACTTTCATGCTCTGATACCAATTGAAGGCATGAAAAACAAAAAACACAGGGCACGTAGCGGAAGCGAAAAACAAAAACTAGAAAAAACTGAAGAATAGGGAACTCCGAACAGAGCCGGCACTGGCTCCGGCAGCCCTAGCCGGCGCCGGTCGTGCTCTGTACGGATTTTGAGGTTTAAAAAAAAAAAATACCTCTTTTCCTCGTTCTTAGAATTGGGTGGACTGGAATGTGTGCAACTGGGGTTGGTACACTGGTGGAAACCTCTGGTGTGATTCCTGCAAGTCTGCTACTTCGTCTTTGCATGTAGGTGAACGCCAAACTCTCGATCTTCTAGTATATGGCATGCCTAATTCCGTTTGGTGAACTACTCACAGACTAAGGAACTTTTTCTGGAGAGAGAGAGAGAGAGAGAGAGAGAGAGAGAGAGAGAGACGTCCTCTTTTTTCATAGAGAAGAGGCAGTGATCAAAACCACGTTGTTTCCAATCCTCCTGTTTAACCTAAATAAAACCCTAGGTTAAATTAGACTGGGCCATTGGACTCTTAGTTTAGCCTTTTGGGCTTAATTAATTATTCTAATTAGTACAACATAAATGGTCCAATTAATAATTAATTTTTCCAGCCCAAATAAACTAGTCCAATTAATAAACCTATATTAGTTTAGTCCTAGATTAATCTTTAATTATTCAAATTGGGTCAAAGTCCTAAATAATTAATTAACCCACCAAACTAATTTAATTAATTCTCTCTCCATGATCCGTTATTTTATTGTAGCCCAACAATTGAATCAAACTATTTAAATAAAATAAATTCCATTTAATTTAAGATCAATTCCTTAGCCCGTATTTAATTAGGACTCATGGTCTATACTGGGGACTAAAAGACACACCGCCTTAGCTACTAAAATGACCAAAATACCCTTGCCATATAAATAGTTGTATTTTGCATTTTAAATATTTCTTAATATCACCATAAGAAAATATTGACCCCAAGGACAATGCTGCATTAGCAAAGTCTCCGACCTACAGGTGTAATGACTAAAATACCTCTCTATACATCGCAATACATTTAGAGAGGTGAGAGGAAGAAGTGTACTAACACCTCTCTAAATGACATCTATCATCTTTAGGCTTCTAGTCCAATGATCCACGACTTCCCAGATTGTTTCCGCTTTCCAAGGGAGCTACCCTAAAGCAAACATCCAAGTTATGTTTCCCAGGGCCCTGGATATTTAGATCATTCAGACAACCACAAGGGGCGATATAGTATAGAAACTATCTTGTACAAGTCTGTCTTAACTAACTAGTCACACATACTCAACATACAAGTATATTAGCCCTACGATAGAACCTCAACTATAGCATATCAAAGTACATGCTTCAAGTTTCGTCAGACCACCAACTCATACACAAGTCGTAGAGTACTAGTCCACGCTGTAGCGGTAGTAGTCTATGTTTCTACCATATAGTACTTTCAGAAACCACAACTACAAGTCCCGTTTTACATATTCCAAATACGATTATGTCATGAAGTGAGAGGACTACTCACTGGTTAATAGTAAGCCATTCCCCATTTGAAATTCACAACATAATAACCTAAACATGATGAGATTGTCATTCTCATCAATCGGTTAAGAACAAATGTTTATGTGTTAAGTAACCCATAATCTATACCTTATTGTGTAAGACCTCCATTCACATGGACCACTTACTTAAACACAATGGGTCTTTTCCAAACATAACTGTGCACTGATAAAATGTAAATTCACAAACAATTTCTGAAAATAAATTCTTTTATTAAAACATTCGATTTTTACATAAAAAATCTAGTCTAAGAGGGCATATTTTCCAATAATATACCGTTTTGGAATCCTTGAATATGATTATGGTTTATCTGAGTAAGAATTATGTTATGTCATTTTAAGCTCGAATGAAATCCATAATTGGCTTGGAAACCTTACTGGATGATTAAAGCTTGAATTTTTGTGAATTTAGTTCTTTTTGGATTAAATATTTGAGATTGTCAGAAAATGATAAATTTTGGAATCGGGTATTCATAAATTAACTGGAATACCCTTATTGGAACATTTTATAGAAATATGTTTGGGAACTTTGAATTTAATCCTCTTTTGAGATTAGAATTCTGAATTTCTTTAAATAAGTTCCTTTTGAAATCGGGTATTTGGAAATTGATCTAAATGTCCTTATTGGAATGTTTATGAAAACTTTCGGAATCGGGTAAATGATAAAGACCGAAATGCATGCCCTCATTGGAACTTTTGTGAATACTTTTCAAATTGATTAAGGGTAAAATGACTCGAATACCCTCAAAAAGTCTTTTGGAATCGGGTATAGGTAAAATGAGTTGAATACCCTTGGAAATGACTTTTGTGATCGAGTACGGGAAAAATGATCTGGATATTCTTGGAAACATGTTTTAATGTATGAACAGAACTTTTTATCCTGTTTCAACATGATTTTGGAAAATAATCTCTCGTGATGTGATTGACTTTTGTAATACGACCTTTTGATTCCTGAAATTATTTTATTGGTCCGATATATCATGGAAAGAATTGGTTGGCTCTGCAAAGTCTATGTGAATGATATTTGACTTGCGAGTCAGTGGGATCAAATTCTGAAAAATGTTGTTTTGCCCCAAAACTGTTTTGATTTGAAAATTCTGCGAGATCAGATAACTCTCTATCCTGATTAGTCAGACGGGGTTGGTATTGTTAACGTTGAGTCAGTAAGGACTTTGATCTTTGTACTAACTCATGTTAGAGATAGATGACCCCAAGTAACCCGATCAGTTCTAAGGATTCTCTTACTCCAAACAGGGCAACAGGACATTGAGATGAGTCATCCTGGCTAGCCATTTAGCAACGGGCAATTGCTGCGTTTGCAGGCGTTTCTTATTTTGAGTCATTCGCTGGATGCCGGGTGGGGACGCTCAGTGTGTTTGACTCCTTGCCACCTTGATGGTGATTGACGTCAGGGTTGGGACCCCTACCTTATGGTGGCAAGTAAAATATTGTGTGCTACGATACACTAGGTATGCTGCGGTATACCTGAGCAGAAGTACACTGCGAAGTACTTATTCTGGCGACACACGGCTGAGTTCTGGAGGCCGCGATCTCAATACAATGATACGTGGTGCTGAAGGCAAGGACTACGGGACTTGCATGTGGATACAGGCTGAACTTCTATTAGAGAAGTGCTTGTGATTTGATAACTGGGGCAATAATTTGAAATTGAAATATAGTTTTTCAAAAATAATTGAGTTCTAAATAAACTCTTCATTAAAGAGTTTTGGATTCATTTCTAATGAACAAATGATATGCTTTCCACAAAAAGTTTTGTGTACTCTACCTTTTTGATAAAGCACTAGCATACACGGGACTCACTGGGTGATTTTTCACTTACACATGTATTTTATCTTACCTTTTTGTAGGATCTGGAGTTGAGCAGACCTACGGATAAAGGACGATACTACAGTGATAGCAGAATAGGTTCGAACGTTTCCCTTTTGGATAATGTACTTTATCATTGATGTTGAATGGAAATTTTCATGTATGATCTTTTTTGTTATATAGGTGCACGTGACCATCAGTATGGGTTGTTGTATGGATCTATACCTTACACACTTTTTTATTATTTTTTTTTTTTTGTTATAAAGACCCCTTGTCTGGGTGACTGGACGGGGTGACACCTGATATTAATATGCTTCCGTTGTTACCTTTAGTAGGGGTGTTAAAATTTGTATCAGAGCCTAGTTTTAAAGAACTGTGGTATCATTATTGGGAGTGATAGAACTTTTTTATTGTGGAGGTATGACGGATCGGAGTGATAAGGACAAGCGCCAATGGATAAGTATAGCAATGATGGGAAGAAAGAGATAGATTAGCACTCGTGTGTGAAATGATCTAGAAGGATTAGGATTACCCACCGAGCAGGTGTGTCAGGACGCTTCACTTGGACAAGATTTGGCCCTGGCCGCCTTAATACACCATTTCTTATCAGGAGCGCGTTTGACCCTGTAGTACCTGTTGTTACCTTATTTGTGCGAGACCTTAGTCTAGGAAGGACATCGTCACTACATAAGGAGATGGGTTGTGAATTTCGTGAAATTGATGGTGATATTAAATCACGCTATCAGGATAGTGATGAGGAGGATAATGTCCCCGATGGTATAATATTGTCCGAGGATAATGAGAAGGAATTTGGCGGGGATACTTCAGGAGTATTAGAAGATGAGATGTTATATTTTGAGGATGTTGAGATAGGAAGAGATTAGGAGGTACCCGAGGTAAAGGTACTTGTGGTCGAAGAGTTCGAGGAAGAGTTGGAAATACACTCAGACATACTGGCTTAGTTGCACCCTGATGTGGATGAAGGTAAAGGATTCAATACAAGTGAATCCTATACGATTCCTACTAATTCAGAACCTCCTGTTTCAGATAGTGATAACGATGAGCAGGAGGATGAGGTGTGGATACGTGTAGTAGGATATGTTCAGTACGGCCAATGTATATGACTGTGTGCTCGGCACACAAATTTTGTATTGGTTTTGTGTTTGATGAGAATGAATATATGTTATAATCCTGCTACGTGCATTATAGCTTTTTTGTGCTTGCTCTTAAGTTATGTTATATCGTTTTACCAGCAAAACTATAAGAATTGCACAAATGTCTCCTAAATTGACTTTTGGATGATCATCACGAACTACTTAATATAACCCTGAGCTAATGGTGGAGGAATCGCATGTGGAAGGTTCCCACCTTGTGAATTTGGATTATTTTATGTTCTAAATCTTCTAGAAAATGGTTGATACAATTCAACAGATGGCTGGGACTATTATTAGAGCCAATGAGAATGCTAGAATAAATGAGAATATGAGTAGGAGAAATCTAAGTGAATTTTGGGGTATGAGTCAGAAAAGATCTGGAGAACCTCGATTGTAGAAGAAAGGAAAGATGCGAGGAGGGGAGGCCTAACTGGAGGACAACCCTCTTTTAGATGCTTTAACTGAAGGAAGGAAGGGCATAAAAGTTTCAATTGCCCTCACCTCCAAAGGATAGAAGGATGGAGTTGACCAAGAAAAAACAATCAGGGGCAGAGGTTAAACTAGAAAAAGAGAACTTAGAGAAGCTTCTACCCTTAGAGCCGGATCTGCTACACCAAGTAAATGCTCGAGTGGTTATATTGAAGAAGATGGATGATCATGTCACAGTAGTGAAATGTACACTCCTTACCTTTAAATCATAATGCTAAAGTATTAGTAGATCCTAGTTCTATGCATTCATTTGTTGCCAATGTATTTCTTGACGCTATAGGGATAAAAAGAGGAAAGAAATTTCATAAGAAATGCTTGTTAGTACCCCATTGGAAAAGTAAATGAATAGTGAGAAAGTACATAAGGAATGTAAGATCTTGGTAGGAAATGAAAATTTGGAGATTTGATATGCCTACCCATAGAGGACTAAGATGCTATCTTGGGCATGGACTGGCTATCCCAGCATCGTAATCAAGTTGACTGTAGATATAAAATAGTACAATTTCGTCAACCTGGGAAACCTATATTGGAAATTGTAGATGAGGCTGGGAGGAAAAGTAATACTTTCATATCGGGACTCAAAGCCCAGAAGATAATTAAAAAAGGGTGTACTGGGTACTTGGCCTATGTAATTAATAAGCCAGGAGGGGTTAAGAAACCCAAAGAAGTTCTTGTTATGAATGAGTATTTGGATGTTTTTCTAGTGAAATTGAAAGAATTACCACTGAAGAGAGAAGTAAAGTTTTTTGTTGAGTTAGTGATATTGGCAGAACCAATTTCAAGAACTCCTTATTGAATGGCACCTACAGAATTACAGGAGCTTAAGAAATAAGTAAAGGAATTAATGGAGCAAGAATTCATTCAGCCTAGTACTTCACTTTGGGGAGTACCTATCTTGTTTGTTAGAAAGAAAGTTGAGTCACCATAGATGTATAAAGATTTGTGAGGTTAAATGCAGTAACGATAAAGAATAAATATCCATTGCCCATGATTGATGAATTGTTTGATCTGTTACGAAGAGTAGGATGATTCTCAGAGTTAGACTTGAGATAAGAATATTATTAAGTTTGGATTCGAGAAGAAAATATACTTAAAACTACATTTAACACGATATGGACTTTTTGGGCTTGTAGTGATGCCCCTTTGGTGTCATTAATGCCTACTGTTTCATAGATCTAATGCACTAGACATTTCAACCCAATTTTGTGGCTATATTTATAGATGATATTCTGGTGAACTCCAAAGATCCCTAAGATCATGAAAAATAATCTTTAGAAAGTATTAGGAAAGTTAAGATAGTCCAAACTATATACAAAATTCAGTAGGTGTGAGTCTTGGCTACAAGAAGTAGCATTCTTGGGACATGTGATATCCAAGGTCGCGAGTACAATAGATCCTACAAAAGTTAAAGCAGTGACGAACTGGAAACGTCCTTAGATTCTAACTAAATATAACGTTTTTTGGGATTTGTAGGATATTACCAGAGATTTATTGAGAAATTTTCTAAGATAGCTTTACTTTGAGTCGACTCACCCAAAAGAAAGTTCCTTGTGTTTGGACTGGAAAATATGAGGGAAAATTCTAGGAGTTGAGAAAATGATTAAGCTTTGCTCCTGTTTTAACATTGCTAATAATGGACAAGCCTTATAAGGAGTACACAGATATGTCAAAGGAAGGATTGAGAGGAGTATTGATGCATGAAAGAAATGTGATAGCTTATATCTCTAGGAAGTGGAAACCTCATGAGGAGAATTACATTATACATGATTTAGAGTTAGTTGCTATTGTGTTTGCCCTTTTGGAGTGGAGACATTATTTATGTGGGGCTAAGTTAGAAATCTTCACCGACCACATAAGTTTGAAGTATGTTTTTACTCAAATGGATTTTAACATAAGGCAAAGTTGATGAATGGAATTTTTGGAAGGATTTTAATGTCCAATTAAATATCATCCTAAAAAAGCAAACGTAGTAGTAAATGCCTTAGTAGGAAGGCGAATTTATTAACTCTTCAGACGTTGCAAATTCTAGAATTAGAAGTGTTTGCAGTAGACGGAGAAATAAGGATAAGTAATACTTCCATTCAACTTGCCTTCCTTCAACAGTTGAAGAAAGAGCAAGACGAAGATGAAGAGTGCAAAAGTTATTGCAGAATGAGGCGAATACAAGAAGAGATGAGTTCTGAAAGGACAATAATGGGATTAATTGCTACCGGGGTCGGTATTGTATTATGAAAAATATGCAATGAGATAAGATGTTTTAATGGAGGCACCTTGAAGTAAGTATACCATCCATCCGGGAGCCGTAAAGATGTATCAGAACCTAATATGGCATTATTGGTGGATTGGTAAGGAAAAGGACAATTCGGACTTTGTAACACAATGTTTAATTTATCAGTAAAGGAAAGCCAATCAACAACGGCCTGGAGGATTACAACCATTATCTACTCTATCGTGGGAATGGGATGAAATTACTATAGACCTCATTACAGGATTACCTATGATAGTAGAGCGGCGAGATAATATTTAGGTGATAATGGATTGACTAACTAAGTCTGCTCATTTCATTCCTATTAATTAACGGAATTCCTTAGAGAAGTTAAGTGAAATCTATATGGAGGAAATAATTAGACTGTATGAGTAACCTCTAGTATTGTGTCAAATCAAAATCCTAGATTTACCTTAAAGTTTTGGACTAAGTTGCAGTAGAGGTATAAGACCACAATAAAGTTCAATATAGTAGCTCACCTACATGCGTATGGATAGATAGAACGAGTGAATGGAATTTTGGAAGACATATTTGTTGTGTTTGGATTTGGGTATAAAAATCATATAAAAATAAGCACATTCATAATCAAGTTTTAATCAAAACGTTAACCCCAAATTATACATATGAGCAAGCGTACTCATCATTAAACATAGTATAGGGTTCAAACGAGTGTCAATCTTCAAGGAATAAGTATGCATTAATCCCTTTTCTTTCATTGTTTAACCGACTCAATAAAGTGAAAAATAATAAAATTAAAAATAAAATAAAATAATATATACATGTCAATGATGGAGAATTATGTAACTCAAACCATTATTTTGACAAATATGATCTTAAAGTATTCAATCATTATCATAACTAATTATTCTCTTGGCATCATAAAGGATTAAGATAGATTCACTTCTTTGGTCAATTCATAAAATCTCTATCTTCTAGATAAATTAGCATCACTTGGTCTGTCTCAACTAATTTACCCAAAAGATGCATTAAACACAATCATTGGTTAAATTTCAGTGGTCTCGGCAAATTTAAAATATAAAGCTAACCAATAAATCCTTGGTCTGGCAAACATCAATTAACCTTTAATTACTCAATTCTTAGCAATTAACCCCTATGGTCAAGTAAGTTAATAGACAACAAATATGAAATCAATCAATTGAAGCCACCATCAACCCCTTTGGTCTAGTAAGTTAATGGAAAGAAACAACCAATTAATCTTGTAATCAGCACAAGTAATTAAATACCAAGAATAACAATCAATTAATTAAAAGATCAAAGTAATCCTAAAAATCATGAATACCTAAAACAATGTCAAATTACAATAAACAATTAATACATCATTATGTTAGTGTTGTGCCCTAGAGGCAATCACTTGTACATTGTATATGACACATTTTATTTTAATAAAAGGCATTATTTATCTTACAGTTTCTTTTATTTACTTTAAGTAATATAACTGTTTGATAAAGTCCCTAGTACAGCACTGTGTTAAGGAAATCATGATAGAGATCATGATATGAGATTTCTACTACACTGGATGGTGTTAGTACTTAAATAGTCCCAAGTCATAGTATTAATGAGACATGACATCATTAATGCGTTAAGACTAGTATGTGTTAGACTTCCTGATTTGATCAGGCGGTGGTTCTCATAACCGTGAGTATTGAGATACTCAAAGTTAACACATGGATGCTTGTTAATAGAATAAGTTCATTGGATGACCTAACTTTGAGATAATCACATAGATAACTATTTAGTGCCAGTGATATAATCTAAATATAGCAAACGTGCAAGTATTCTTAGACTTGAGATCTCCAAGGTACTTTGTTTGCTGAGCGTTGTACTTTGATTCCAATCTCCAAAGCTCGATCGAGGGCCGCCAATGGAATGGATATTGAGTACATTGTGAGATAAACGAAAGTAGTTGAAAGGGTCAATGAAAGATTCACCACTCTTAATAGTAGGGGTGAATATCTCACGGCCACTTGTAGGAATTACTATTCGGAAAGTCCTTGGCCAAAGCAATTGTGTATTGGAAATAGTTCCAATTGATACACATCTAGAGTAGTGGGTTTCTGGTACAAGTACTATTGTATTCAGGCCAGAATTAATTCTAGAGGGAGTTAGCACTAATTCTGTACTCCAAACCGAATGAGATATTATATGGTGAAATGAGTTAATTGCACTGAAGTTTGTTATTGAAAGGTTCATGTCAAGCTACTTGACTTCCTAAACTCTTGGGTGGTCATGATGTGTTGCTAGATACCGCTCATGATATGGGAATATGGGTTTATTAATTGATGAATTAATAAATTAGAATTAATAGGATTAATTCTAATTAATTATGGATTATTAATCTCAAAGACGTTTGGATTAATTCATGTTTGCTACCAATTGACTGGGAAACCTAATAGGTCACACACAATAGATGATTATATACTTAAGGTGTTATTTGATAACATAATGGGGTTAATTGAGAGAAAGAGAAGTTGTTGTGGACAAATTATAATTAGTTATAATTTATGGTCCAAATTGTAATTGTGAAAACTTGAGGTTTCCAATTACAATTAGGGAATTCTTACTATTTTAGAATTCTCAACTGGAATGTTTTAAGTAGGGTTTTTCATGAGTCATAGAATGACATACGATACCTATTCTTGTATAAGACACACAATACAATTCCAACCCTAGTAACACACGATTTCTTCTCTCTTTCTCATTTTGCTGAAAACGAAAACAGCCCTAGCCACCATCTTTTTCTGCTAGCACAAGAAATTTTAGTGCTTGAGTATTCCTCTGTGTGGATTACTGTTAGAGATAATCACACACTGTATAGAGATAGTGGTTAGACGTCCAACTCTCGTGGAGTTTGCATAAGAGGATTGCTGGATCACGCATCGACTTGAAGAAGATCAATTTTGTTCTTCGGACAATCACCCAAAGGTAAAAGTTATTACCTTTATTATCATTATGTCTTATTTTTCACACATCGACAGGTCCTGGGATGGCATCTTGTTTTATTTTCCGCTGCGCCGTATAGGATACGAACTTGAGATACCTAACATATTGTTCAAGAAAAAGAAAACAAAGGAAAGAGATAGATACTCATAGACAAGCCTTTCAATCTCCAATGAAAACTCCTCCAAGAATCAACCCTCTTTGAATTATTTATCTCGAGAAAATATTGCTGATGCACTCCAAAATAAATCTAAGTCTCTACATTGTGCACCCCCTCTTCCTAGGGTAAATTGGCCTTTATTTATAAGCTTACAAAGTTCCTAAAAGAATTCTAAATAAGAAGAATTAATTACCTAAAAATCCAAAACCAAAAAGGAGTTGTAAAATCTAAATAAAAATTCTAAATACAACACTAAGTCCACCACCTCTAATTTGTAGGAATTGAGCTTTGATTTGGACTTCTTTGTCGTGTTGTGCTGAAGGCTGATGTTGAATTGGAATTGCGAAATTGGCTTCAATTTGAGATGTGCGGAAGCCAACGAAATTGATTTTCTATTGCATTCACCCAATTGAGCCGCCAACCTTGCCTCGGCTTAATTGAGCCACCGAATTGCTGCTTTATTTTTCTGTTGTTGTCAGCTCAAGTGAACCACAAACCAAGCCACCAAAGCTGTTTTCCTTTTCATGCTCAGCCTGTAGAGGTGTTCAACTGGTTTTTGATTCAGTTTTCGGTTTTGAAATTCGGTTTTCTTTCGGTTTTTAATTTTTTTTAAAAAATTGAACCGAATCAAAATTTAAAGAAAACCGATAGAATCGAACCAAAATAAGTTCGGTTCGGTTTGATTTTAGACCGAATTTGAATGCATCCATTAACATAATATAAATTTAAACCCAAACAAGTAAAGTTTAATATAAATTACATTTCAAATCTAATATAAATTAAAGTCCAAATATTTTAAAGATTTGGGCAAAACATTTTAGTAGAAAATTATGATTGCAGATGAAAATTGCAAAGGTGAAGATCTTAAAATCAATTATTAATTGCTTTATTTTGGACAAAATCAAACCAAATTGAATCAAAATAATCGAAATCGGATAGAAATTTTTTTGAAAATCATAATTTAAAAAATTAATTAATTAATTAATGAACAACATTTTAATATTAATTATATATTTTAAATTTTAAAAATATAATTCGATTTTTTGGTTTTTTATTTTAGAAAATAAAAAATCGAACCAAAATTTTATATAAATTTTAAAACCAAACGAACTGAATTTCATTAAAACCGAATCAAAAACCGAAATTAGGATCGGTTCGATTCAATTTTTCGGTTTAAACCAAATAACTACTCAGTCGCACAGCCAAGCCCGAATTTCCTTTCTTTGTTTTCTTCTTGGTCGTTTTTGTTGACTTCTCTTTCTGCCTTGGCCCTACTGAAATTCCTTTCTCTTTCTCTTGCTTTTGTTTTGTTTTCTCTGTTACTTTTGGCTTTGTTGCATTAGCTTTAGTGAGTCGTGACCGAGCCATGAGGCTTCTTCTTTCCCTTCTCCTTTTGTCCTTTTGCTCCAATTGAAGCTTTCTCTTCTTCATTTCAATTTCAATTGTAATAACTTTGTTCTCCTCTATTATTTCTTCGCTTTTTTCTGTTCTTCCAGTAGTTAACCGGCGCTAGCTCTATCTTCTTGTGCTGGTGCTGGTTCTGTGCTAGAAATTTACACAATTAGCTCTAAATTTTCCTTATTTTTGTATAAAATTACAGAAAAGTATTTTTATAAGAGAAATATTAAATAGGAAGGAATATGGCTAGTTATTGTATAAAAACTGTCTTAATTTAGCCTAAAATAACTAGAAAAATAATGACTAAGTTAGGCCCTATCACATTCCCCCACACTTGAATCTTTACTTGTCCTGAAGTAAATACTTAAACAAAGCACTCAAAATAATTTATTTCTTTTCATATTCATCCATAACAAAGCCATAATTTTTTTTCCAACCTTAGATACAAAATTGTCATTCATTCACCCTTTAAAAACCTTTGTAAACTCATACATTAAATCAAATAATCCCAAGGCCATCAAAGTTATGTTAAACAAGCTTATATCTAGTACATGAAAATTATTCCACTTCTCAGGCAAAAACATAGATAACATAAATCATACAAATCAAGTCATTTAACCAATTCAAGCATTATAAACTTAAATTTACCAAACTCGAGTTAATGAAATAAGGACAACACTCCACTCTTTTTTTTTCCTCTATGACTTTGGGAATTGATAGCCTCAAGTGCATGATTTCTCTTCACACATCGTATTAGCCTCCTTTACAGTCATCATTCATCATTTTTTTTTCTAATAATTTTTCAACATTTTTTTCTTTTGCTTTTTTTTTCTTTCCTTTTTGCCTTTGGGATAGCCTCAAGAGAGTGCATCAAATACACTTGCTTCTCCCCATATTGACCCTCTTTTCAGCAAAAGGTCTTCAAATATCAAAATAATAAGAGCATTTTTTTCTTTTTTTAACTCAATTTTTTCCATCTCAATTTTTTCCAACTAAATTTTTTCTCTCGCATTCCTTATTCCAAACTCAAAGTCAAACAAATTCTAAATTCATAATACAAGAATTAATCAACAACTCTTCCCATATTTCATTATATCATCCATATTCAAACTCAAAGAATAAAATAAAGCTTAAATACCAAATATAACCAAGGTTAACTTAAATTCTCATGACTTAGCAAAATCTAACTTAATACACAAGTTCACCTTTTTAATAAAATCCTACCATATTGAATGACAAGTCCATATCCAAAGTTAAAAAGAAAATCATATCTTCATTATAAACAAATAAACTCAACTTAGCTCCAAATCATCAAATTTTCAAATTTTCAAAGAAATTAAATTTTCTCCAAGATGATTTTTTTTCAAGATGGCAAGTCGGTTGTCCAATTTTCAAATTCCAAAGTAACTCAACAACAAGAAAACATCAAGATAATTGATAAAAACTTGGACCAAGAATATCACCAAACCACTCCCCCATACTTAAACTGGACATTGTCCTCAATGGCAAAAAATAAACACAATAAAATATCTCCAATGGGACCAAAATTGAAAAGGGGAAGAAAGTTTAAGCAATACTCTCCAAGTGTAGATTAGCTCCAAGATATGCGAAGTTCATTCTTCAAGAAGTTGGAAGAATTATTGCCAACGAACTTCAACCTACAAATAGAACAATGAACACACAAGTAAAAGCATAAAGAGTAATTGAAAAGAAAATAAAAAATAAAAAATAAAAATCAAGGGAGAAGAAAAATAGAAAGTCAAAGCCTTTAAGTCCCCCTCGAAGTAAAGCCTCCAGATTGTCCAAAAGAAACACCAAATAGACCACCATAACCTCCAAAGGGCTTATAAGATCCTCTTTGTCTCAACCAAATCCACTTTGCAATTGGTTCTCTTTTCAGTGAAGAATTTTCCAGGATTTTGATTCTTAAGAAAAACAAGAAGAAAATCCAATGTAGATAGCAAAAGTACAATGTCAACCAATCTTCAATCATCACAGCAAAATATCACAACGAGGTTCTATATTCCAAGATGTCCAGATTGGCAAAAATTCAGGAAAAAAATACATAGCTCACCTTTAGAAGCAATTATAAGACTTAAAATCCATTCTATGCATTTTTGTCCCACAAAAAAAACTCAAAAATGATTTGTCCATGTCTAGTAAATTTTTCCTCAAAAACACATACACAATGCCAAGAAATTCAAGAGGATAAAGTTGAGAAATTTTTGCACTACTATGTTCCCCAACGTATAAGTTTTAAAAAATTTTAATCCATGGGGGATAATTAGAAGGAGAAGAAAAGTAATGTGAAGAAGAAGAAGGGGAAAACAAAGATGAAGGGGAAAAATAAAAGTATTATTCTAGGGGAATAAGAAAAAAAAAAAGAAGAAAGAAAAATAGAAGAACAAGACAAATAAGAAAAACAAACAAGAAAATCCAAGAAAAAGAAAACAAGAAGAAAAAGATAAAATAAGAAAAATTTGGGAAGAAAAGGAAAAGGGTAAGGGAACAAACGAAAAAGGACAAAAATAAAAAGATTTTTTTTTTTTTTTTTTTTGTGTTAGCCTCCAAGACAGGAGCCGACCGGCGCCGGTTCTGGCCTGATTTTTTTTTTTTTTTTATAACTAAAAACTATCCTAAATGCATGACCATGAATTCATAAATTAAATATTAAATGAAGATTAAAATTGTAAATAAAGAAACAAATAATAAAATAAAATAACTTCAGTCCGTCTAAAATCTCGTATTAACAAAAGTCCAAACCTGAAAATAAGAAGAGTTAGTATTGACTCAAAATTATAGACATAAAAATCATTGAATTCAAAATACAATGATTACACATATTCTACATTAACATTAGGTTAGTAAAATTAAATAACTAAATAAACAATAAATACAAACATATAAAGACAAGTTAGTTATTATGAACATATATCTACCTATGTACATATTTAAACATATAGTGAAATTAGAATACAATTCTACAAACAACAAAACATGGCATCTTTTTGCAGAAAGAACAATTTTACAAATTTACATATTTTCCTATTTACATGGTTAAATCAACAAAATTCAAGCTTTCATGATATTGTTCCCCGGCAACGGCGCCAAAAACTTGTTGTGTTTGGATTTGGGTATAAAAATCATATAAAAACGAGAACATTCCCAATCAAGTTTAAATTAAAACGTTAACCCCAAATTACATATATGAGCAAGCGTACTTATCATTAAGCATAGTATAAGGTTCAAACGAGTGTCGATCCTCAAGGAACAAGTATGCATTAATCCATTTTTTTTCATTGTTTAACTGACTTAATAAAGTGAAAAATAATGAAAAGAAAAATAAAATAAAATAAAAGAATATATACATGTCAAAGATGGAGAATTATGTAACTTGAACAATTATTTTGACAAACATGATCTTAAAGTATTCAATCATTATCATAACTAATTATTCTCTTAGCATAATGAAGGAATAAGATAGATTCACTTCTTTGGTCAATCCACAAAATCTCTATCTTCTAGATAAATTAGCATCACTTGGTCTGTCTCAACTAATTTACCCAAAAGACGCATTAAACACAATCCTTGGTTAAATTTTCGTGGTCTTGGCAAATTTAAAACATGAAGCTAACCAGTGAATCCTTGGTCCGACAAATATCAATTAACCTTTAATTACTCAGTTCTTAGCAATTAACCCCTATGGTCAAGCAAGTTAATAGATAACAAATATGAAATCAATCAATTGAAACCAACATCAACCCCTTTGGTCTAGTAATTTAATGGAAATAAAAAATCAATTAATTTCATAATCAGCACAAGTAATTAAATACCAAGAATAATAATCAATTAATCAAAAGATCAAAGTAACCCTAAAAATCATGAATACTTAAAACAATGTCAAATTACAATAAACAATTAATACATCATTGTACAAGAAAAAGAAAATAAAGGAAAGAGATAGATACTCATAGACAAGCCTTTCAATCTCCAATGAAAACTCCTCCAAGAATCAACCCTCCTTGAATTATTTATCTCGAGAAAATATTGGTGATGCACTCCAAAATAAATCTAAGTCTCTACATTGTGCATCTCGTCTTCCTAGGGTAAATTGGCCTTTATTTATAGGCTTACAAAGTTCCTAAAAGAATTCTAAATAAAGAAGTTGTAATTACCTAAAAATCCAAAACAAAAAAGGAGTTATAAAATATCAATAAAAATTCTAAATACAACACTAAGTCCACCGTCTCTAATTTGTAGGAATTAAGCTTTGATTTGGACTTCTTTGTCTTGTTGTGCTGAAGGCTAATGTTCAATTGGAATTGTGAAATTGGCTTCAATTTGAGATGTGCGGAAGCCAACGAAATTGATTTGCTGTTGCATTCACCCAATTGAGCCGCCAACCTTGCCTCAACTCAATTGAGCCACCGAATTGCTGCTTTCTTTTTCTATTGTTGTTGGCTCAAGTGAGCCACAACCAAGCCACCGAAGCTGTTTTCCTTTTCATGCTCAGCCGCACAGCCAAGCCTAAATTTCCTTTCTTTGTTTTCTTCTTGGCCGTTTTTGTTGACTTCTCTTTCTGCCTTGGCCCCACCGAAATTCCTTTCTCTTTCTCTTGCTTTTGTTTTGTTTTCTCTGTTACTTTCAGCTTTGTTGCATTGGCTTTAGTGAGCCGTGACCGAGCCATGAAATTGCTTCTTTTCCCTTTTCCTTTTGTCCTTTTGCTCCAATTGAAGCTTTCTCTTCTTCTTTTCAATTTCATTTGCAATTACTCTGTTCTCCTCTATTATTTCTTCATTTTTCTCTGTTCTTCCAGTAGGAAACTAGCGCCGGCTCTACCTTCTTAGGCTGATGTTGGTTCTGTGTTGGAAATTTACACAATTAGCTCTAAATTTTCCCTATTTTTGTATAAAATTACAGAAAATAATTTTTATAAGTGAAAATATTAAATATGAAGGAATATGACTAGTTATTGTATAAAAAAATGTCTTAATTTAGCCTCAAATAATTAGGAAAATAATGTCTAATTTAGGCCTTATCAATATTCTAAGCTTGCATTTTGAATTTTGGAGTTAAGTAGATTGATACTTTAGCTTATGCAGAATTCATATACAGTAATAGTTATCAATTAACAATTGGAATAGTCCCATTTGTAGCTCTTTAAGGAAGGAAATGAAGTCCAAAAAGAGGAATGGGTGAACAGGATGCTTTGGGTCTTGAAAAAGTTCGACATGCTGAGATGATGATTAACATCAAGTCAGGGACAGTTCAGAGTAGACAAAAAAAAAAAAAAAGTCATACGAATCGACGTAAGAGAGATTTAGAATTTGTAGAATGAGATAATGTATTCTTGAAGTTGGCTCCACAATGACAATAGGGAATCAAAGAACAAGAAAAGACACTGGACCGTACCCTATTGTCGAGAGGATTGGGAAAGTAGCCTATCAATTTAGAGTTACCAGTAGAACATCAAGTAATTCACAATGTGTTTTATGTACCACAACTTCGAAAGTATGTGGCTGATCCTACCCACATTTTGAATGAAGAACCCATTGAGTTGACTCTTAGCTTGAAGAACGAAGAAAAGCTTATTAAGATCGTGAAGTATGCTGAAAAGGAATTGCGGAAGGAGAAAATTTCACTTGTACAAGTATCATGGAATCATCATGTTGTGTAAGATGCAACTTGGGAAAACGAAAGCAAGGATGTTGAAAAAGTATCTAGATCTATTCCAAGTGTAGACCAAATTTCGAGGACGAAATTTTTGTAAGGATGGGAGAGTGTAACACCCCACATTTTTCACTTTCGATTGGCTACTATTTGTAACAGGATGAGAATTTGTACCGATGTCCAGAACAAAAGTTGACCGGTGTAATGAGACGAATATTTTGGTGGAATAATATTTTGTCGGGACCCAGATATAATTATTGAATTTATTCTATCTGTACACTATATTTTCAGAAAGCTATTATTAATAACCAAATAAGAATTTAAGGGTACTCTGAAAAGAGCAATTAATAAGTGCAATGAAACGTACGCTTTGGTGCTAATTATGCTACTCGGGCTATCGGGGGCATTTTTGTCATTTTGACTGCACCCGTGACTTTGACTGCAAATTTGACCAAGTAGAGAGGAAATTGAAGAATTTAAGTGTTACCAATGGATTCAGTGGTATTTTTGGAGTTGAATAGCAAAATAAAATATTTTTTTGTTACGGACCCGATTTTAGTCATTTCTGAAGAAAATAGAAAATTGCGATTAAAAAATGGACGTGTGGTATTGTGTGAATGCTGGATGAAAACAATTATTAAAATACCATTGGGGGAGTAAAATATTTGTGGGATTATTAAATTGCAAAATCTTATTGAATAAGCTTAAGAGTTATCCATTTAAATTAAATCCATCAATAGGAATTTAGCTTTAAAATGGATAGCCCACAATGTAATCAATGTTGGTTGACCCTTGGACACAAGAATGGCGGTGAGTAGGCTGGGAAAACTGGCCAAGGTCTTAAATGAAGAAGGAAGGAAGAAATAAGGAAGAAAAGGAAAGGAAAAATCAAGAAAAAATGGAAATGGAGAGAGAAAATAGTGTTCTTGAAGAAGTTGGAAATTCTTGGAGCAAATTCAAGCTAGAACACCTTATACACAAGGTAAAGTTCTATACGTCAAGAATTAAAGTGGTAGATTTCATTACGGTGATTGTTTTGATATGAATTTTAACATGAAAATGTGAAATTTGTTATGATTAAAATGATTATTGTGTACTGTGTGAGACTTTGTATGTGCAAGTGTGTGTACCGGTTGGATAAAGGATTCATAGGCTATGTTTTGTATGGTGAATAAGAGTATTTGAATGGTGATTTAAAGGGTTGTTCATGATTGAGAAGAAATATGGTAGAGTTGGGATAAAAATAGGTTAAACGTTAAAGAAAATGGATTATAATTTGTTTTTTAATGTTGATGTTAGTAATATGTTATTTGCATAAGAACTTAGTGGCTTTCGTGAACCTAAAAATTTGAAGAATTAAATTTGTTTAAATGGAAATGATGTGGATTAAGGGTTAAGTAGGTGTTATAAATCACTAAGCACAAGTAGGTGAAGTTGTTTTGTTGAAATGGACTAAAAATCAGAAAACTACTGGGGTAATTTTTGCCCCGTAGCGTGTTACTGGAACAAGAACTCTAACAAATGCCTATACAAAATTAAAGCTAAGAGTCTTACGGTCGTTTTGGTATATCATAGAGCCAAAACAGAGCTGTGGATTGAAAATTATGTCCAAAACAAAATCATGTGTCAAAGCTACAAAATTTCAGAATTTTGCTTGGAATATGAACGAATTTAAGGATGATTAATTGTGTGATTTGGAGAAATAATTTGGGAAATATGAAATGAATCCCTTTTTTATAAAGGAAGAAAGGATATGGAAAAAGAAAAATGAAAGAATCGAACAAATGACGGAAAAACAATGTGAACAAAAGTTGAACGTTTTCCTTAACCATCGGCTAACCGTCGGCCTCGTCAGTTATCCATCGGCTATTTTTTGGCAAAACACGAATTGACTCGAAAACGATGTTTGGTGTAGATTTAACGGCAAATGACCAACGGAACGTAAAAAATGGTAGAAATGAAGGTTCAACGGCCATGAATGGAAAGAGTTGCTTAGGACATGAGGTGAGTCCCTTGGATTTCTAAAACCCTTCTAAAAGCTAGTGTGCTTTGTTTTTTCATGAAAAGCTATGTTATATACCGTTTTGGGGAATATGATTAAGGTTTATCTAAGCAAGAATTTTTTTTATGTCATTTTGGGCTATAATGAACTCCATAATTGGCTTGGAAACCTTACTGAATGATTAAAGCTTGATTTTTTTTGTGAATTTACTCCTTTTTGAATTAAATATTTGGGATTTTCAGAAAATGGTAAATTTTGGAATAAGGTATTCATAAATTGATTGGAATGCCCTTATTAGAACAGTTTATGGAAATATGTTTGGAAACTTTGAATTTAATCCTCTTTTGGGATTAGAATTCTGAATTTCTTGAAATAAGTTCCTTTTGGAATCGGGTATTTGGAAATTGATCCAAATGTCCTTATTGGAATGTTTATAAAAACTTTCAGAATTGGGTATACGATAAATGACCGAAATACCCTCATTAGAACTTTTGTGAATACTTTTCAAATTGAGTAAGGGTAAAATGACCTGAATACCCTCGAAAAGTCTTTTGGAATTATGTATAGGTAAAATGACCTGAATACCCTTGGAAATGACTTTTGTGATCGAGTACGGGGAAAATGACCAGGATACTCTTGGAAACATGTTTTAATGTGTGAACAGAACTTTTTATCCTGTTTCAACATGATTTTGGAAAATAATCTCTCGTGATGAGATTGACTTTTGTAAAATGACCTTTTGATCCCTGAAATTATTTTATTGGTCTAACATACCATGGAAAGAATTGACTGGCTCTACCAAGTCTACATGAATGATGATTTGACTTGCGAGTCAATGTGTTTAAATTCTGGAAAATGTTGTTTTGCCCAAAACTGTTTTGATTTGAAAATTCTACGGGATCAAATAACCCATTAGCTTGATCAGTCAGACGGGATTGGAACTGTTAACGTTGAGTACTCAGTAAGGACTTTGATCTTTGTACCAGCTCATGTTAGAGATAGATGACCCCAAGTAACCCGATCTATTCTGGGGATTATCTTACTCCAAATAGAGCGACAGGACATTGAGATGAGTCATCCTAACTAGCTGTTTAGCACCGGCAATTGCCGTGTCTATGGGCGCTTCTTATTTTAAGTCATTCGTTGGATGTCAGGCGGGGACACTTGGTACATTTGACTCCTTGCCCCTAACTTATGGTGGCAAGTAAAAGATTGTGTTCTGCGGTACACTAGGTATGCTACGATATACCTGAGCAGAAGTACGCTGTGGTGTACTTATTCCGGCGATGCACAGTTGAGTTCTGGAGGCTGTGGTCTCAGTACAATAATACGTGGTGTCGAAGGCAAGGACTGTGGGACTTGCATGTGGATACAGGCCGACCTTCTATTGGAGAAGTGCCTGTGATTTGAAAACTGGGGCAATGATGTCAAATTGAAATAAAGTTTTCCAAAACTGATTGAGTTCTGAATAAACTCTTTGTTAAAGTGTTTTGGATTCATTTCTAATGAACAAATGATATGCTTTCCACAAAAAGTTTTGTGTACTCTGCCTCTTTGATAAAGCACTAGCACACACGAGACTCACTGGGTGATTTTTCACTCACACGTGTCTTTTATCTTACCTTCTTGTAGGATCCAGAGTTGAGCGAACCTATGGATAGAGGACGATACCACAGTGACAGCAGAATAGGTCCAAACGTTTTCCTTTTAGATAATGTATTTTATTGCTGATGTTGAATGGAAATTTTCATGTATGAGCTTTTTCGTTATATAGGTGCATGTGACCATAAGTATGGGTTGTTGTATGCATCTGGACCTTACACACTTTGTTGTTATTGTTTTTTTTTTTTTTTTTTTGTTGTTATAATGATCCATTATCTGGGTAACTAGACGGGGTGACACCCGATATTAATATGCTTCCGTTATTACCTTTAGTAGGGGTGTTACAATTTCTGCATTAGATTTTTCTTTATTTGCCTAGTTATAAAGACCCCTGGTCCTTTAGAAGAGGTGACATCCATACATTGTTTGGGTACATATGTAGTGGGGTATTACATATTTTATAGGTATTTATGATGTGTTTATACTTGTTTTTTTAGGTTAAATGCCATTAATTCTCCTCACTTTGTTATATTTTTTTATGTAAATTGAAGATTGAAGAACATTTGTGAAAACTTGCACAAAAATGTGGGAAAACAACGCAAAAATGTTGGCAAGAAAATAGAGGATTGTGTATGAAAAGTTTAAAGAAATTGGAGCCAAGCCAAGCTAAGGAGAAGCCAAGATAAGTCGAGCCCCTTCAGTGAATAAAAGACTAAGGACATCCAAGAATGGGTATAGTTTTAGATTGCCTTGAAGAGTAAATAAAAAGAATGCAAACAACAGTGAAGCCTTGGCAAGGCTATATAATCATTGGACCATCTCAGAGAATAAATAAGTGCTTCTAAAGATTAAAGCAATCCTTGGACAGCCTTCTATGATTCTTGGACCACCTTGTGTGAATGAAAGGGAGACGTTCAAAATAGTGTATCTCACTACAAGAACACACTGTATTAGTGGCGGAATTTAGCGACAGCTAAAAGACTGACGCTATTTAGCGAGTGTTTTCCAAGGGCAAGAAAGGAGAGGGACAATTTATCGAAGGGTTGACCTATTGTAGCTAACTACATGCAAATAGTGATGATTTAATGATGGTTTATTAAGCCCTCGCTACTTAGTGAGGGATTAGCTATGGTGGCAAATTTATTGGCGACAAATCTTTCTAGAAATTTTAGGATAATATTGTCATTTCTAAACCCTCACTTTAGCTAGGGCTTAGCTATGGTTAAATATTTCTAAAAGAAATATGTTGTAATACTACGATATTTGTAGTTGTCGCTAAACTCTCGCTAATTAGCTAGTGGTTTGCAATGACATTAATTTTTTTCTCAAAAGAAAAAATTTATTGGAATTGTAAAATAAACAACCGTAGCTACACCTTCATTAATGAGTGGGGGTTTTGCTACAGAAGAAAATTTTTTTCAACAAAATATTTTTAATTTATAGGATATAGAAGCCATAGCTAAACCGTCGCTAGCTCCTTAAATTTTTTCTCAGATTGGCAATTTTAAGGTATAGTGTTATCGCTAAACCATTGCAAAATAGAGACGATTTACCTATAGAGGTAAATGGTTTCTCAAAAAATAGTTCGGAATGTTAGGGTAAATGGTCATAGCAAACCCTTACTCATTAGCAAGGCATAGCTACGGCTATTAGGGTAATGTCGCTAATTAGTGACGTATAGCTACGATACCCTTAATCGTTGTTGAACCGTCTCTACGCCGTCTCTAATTAGCAACTATACCCTTGGCCCTCTCAATGCCATCGCTAAACTATTTACTCAAAAAGCTTTGAAGTTTAATTTCATTTATCTGTGGATATGTGTATAGTTATAGTATGTGATTTTTATATTATATAAGTTGCAAATTTACACATTTAAATATTTTATATGTATATAGGTATAATATATGATTATTATAATATTGGATATATATATAAACTAACGCACACTTGCTACTTTTGTATACTAATATATACATATTAGTATATGTTAGTAATATATATATATATATATATATATATATATATATCACAATATATATTAATAATACTAATATTACAATATTACACATATATATATTACTGGAATGTATGCCCTCTTAGACTAGGTTTCTGATGTAATTTCGATTAATATTAAAAAAAGATTTATTCTCAAAATTTTGTTCATCAATTTACATTACTTTTGTGCACAATTTCACTAAAAAATGATCCCATTGCATTTAAGTAAATGGAGGTCTTTCACAGCAATGTATGGACCATGGGTTACTTAACACATAAACTATTATTCTTAACCAAATGATGAGAATGGGAATCTCAGCATGGTAAGGTTATTGTGTTGTGAATTCTAAATGGGGAATGATTTACCTTTAGCCAACGAGTAGTCCTCGCACTTCATAACACATGTATATTTCGAATACGTAGAATTAGACCTTTAGTAGTGGTTTCTGAAAGTACTATACGAAAGAAACCTAGACTATTACTGCTATAACGTGGACTTATACTCTACAGTTTGAGTATGAAATGGTGGTTTGGTGAAGCTAGAAGCTTATGCTTTTATGTACAATAGTTGAGGCTCTATTATAGGACCAATATACTTGTATGTTGGGTATATGTAACTAGTTAGTTAAGACAGACTTATACAAGATAGCTTCTATGCTATATCGCTCATTGTGACTGTTCGAATGATCTAAATATCCAGGGCCCTAAGAAACATGACTTGGATGTTTGTTTTAGGGTAGCTCCCTTAGAAAGAGAAAATATTCCAAGAAGTCGTGGATCATTGGACTAGAGGTCTAAGAATGGTAGATGTCATTTAGAAAGGTGTTAGTACATTTCTTCCTATCTAAATGTACGACAATGCGTAGAGGGATATTTTAGTTTTTACACCTGTAGGTCGGAAAAATTGCTAACGCAGCATTGTCCTTATGGTCAATATTTTCTTATGGTGATATTATGAAATATTTAAAATGTAAAATACAGCTATTTATATAATAGGTGTATTTTGGTCATTTTAGTAGCCAAGGCGATGTGTTTTTTGGTCCCCAAATAGCTCGTAGTCCTAAGTTATTTTGGGTAAGGAAAATTTATCTTAAATGAAATGGATTTTATTTTGTTTAAGTAACCTGATTTACTTATTGGGTTAGAATAAAATAAAAGGTCGATAGAGAGAATTAATTAATTTGTTTAGTGGGTTAATTAATTGTTTAGGGCTTTGAGCCCAGCTTGAATAATTAGAATTAACCCGGGCCTAAAGAATAATAGATTGCAGTATTGGACTGGTCTATTTAGGTTGTGTAATTAATTATTTATTGGGCTAATTATTTGTATTAGTCTTAGTTAAATAATTAATATGGCCCAATAGTTTGGACTAGGGTCCAATGGGTAAGGTCTAAGCCTGGTTGGCTCACGTTTAACCGAGCCTATGTACTGTGGTTTGGGTGTGAAGAGTTTGACTTGGTTAAGGTGTCTTTGAAAAGGAGATACTAGACTTGATCACATTGTGATAAGATATAGTTGGTTTTATCTGTTTTTTCAAAGCATTGGATTTTGATCATCAAACTCTAAAAAGTTGGTTCTCTCTCGTGGTCTATGTGTGTGTGTGTGTGTTTACCAATCTCTTTTGAAGGACACAAGAATAGAAATCCATTGTCTCTTGATTATGCTCTTTAGCAGTGTGTCAAACGTGAACTATTTTTCCCTTGGCCTTACTGCTTTCACCAACATTTAGGCCGTGTCATCTTTCGGAAGGCTAAAAGCTTCACGTGTGTATATGCTAAGGAGAAGTTATCGACTCACGGGACAATAGCCTGAGACTATGCGAGGACAACCAAAGGCTTCAAATAGTCAGTCTGAAGTAGCTCAAATGACTCCCTCAGTTTAGCTTAAGCCAATTTTAAAGCAAAGAGGTAAAACTATTCTTCCGCTAGGCCTCGTTTCTACGTTTTTTTTTATTGCTTCAGTGTGCATGTTTTGCCATTTATGCCTTCATATATTCCCTAACACACACACACACACACACACACACACACACACACATATTAGTGTCTGTGTGTGTGTGTATATATAAACATATTAGTGTATATTAGAGTATATTAATATATATAAAAATAGTAATATATACATATATATATATAACTATTAGTATATATTAGCATATATGTGTGCGTGTGTGTGTGTGTACATAATATGTTTATATATTCATAAAATATTTTTTAAAAATGATAAATATTATTTTAAATATTATTTGTATTATTTTTGTGAAAATGGGAATATAATAAGAAAATGTTGTAGCTAATCCCTCTATAGTTGCTAGGGTATAGCTACAACCATTAATTTTTTATTAAAATTTAATAGATTAGCGACAGTTTAGCTATGGATATGTACCGCAGCTAAGTCCGTGAAATCAGCGAGGGAATTTAGCTACGGCAGTTTAAATTGTTAGTTTTGAATTTTACCATTGCTAAACCCTTGCAGACAGCAAAATATTAGCGACGGTAAAATGCCATAGCTAAATTTAAGACTAAATCTAGTCATTTCTGGCCAGACCTTATCTTCTCCCTTTACACTCCCGACGACATCTCTTACTACACCCCCCTAAATCCCCCGAAATTTACACTGATATCTCTTTCCTGCTTCCATTTTAGTATTGTCAGTTGAGGCTAGCCTTATCTTTGGCACACTCTATTAGTTGTGTTTTCGGCATTGTCAGTGGTCAGACTACCACCTTAATCTTGCAAAGAACAGAGCACTTTGACAACTGCCATTGCCTTCTCTGTTTGGTAAGTCGATTCTTACAATGGTTGTTTGATTGGACAGATTTCAATGTTCACTGCTGGCCACATTTGTCTTTTTGTGTTAATTGGAAAAGTTCCATACCATTCAGAGTCGGAGACTGACTTCTCCATTCAATTACCAAATGCACTGATTGGGACCACTTTAAATAGTTTTTACCATTTAATTTATGATTGGTAATTTGTAGAGGGCTTTTAGGCATAGGTGCAATTGAAGATGGTTGGGAGCTTTCTTCATATGTTCTGACACTAATAGTTTGTCAGAAAAAGCCGAACTGGAGCCAACCATGGCAGCTTTGTAATTCATGGCTATGATACCATGAGGAAAAATGATAGGGGTAGAAGAGAAAAAATTAATATATTTCTTCTTATTCTTGTGATACAAATGTTGGTGAAAATAAAATGGAAGGATAATACCTATACTTCTTCACTCTAGAATTTCTGATTCTTCTGGACATTTCCTTATTTTCTGATTATGACCTATCCCTCTTTCTTTCCTTGTTTTTTGAGTATTACCTTCCCTTTTTTCTTTCCTTTTTCTTCTCCCAAATTCATTTGTCCAAATTCTCTTCCTGCGTTGCTACAGTACTTAAGCAATAACTGACTATAAAGCTGTTGGTATGTTTAACATTTTTATCCATATAAAACATAACACATGTTGATTTATAAACTAAAAAGGAAGATAACTCTAAATCTTTCACACTATTTTTGTGAAGATAAATGGAGAAATTTTATTAGCATAAAAAAAAAAAAAGAAATACAAGAACAAGGATAAGGGATCATCAAGAAAGTAAACTAAAAACTACATCAATGTTCTGTCCCTTAGAACACCAGATGCTATCGCCCAAAGAGATGATAGAAATGTAGGATTGTCCTAAAAGAGCTCAATAGGCTGATATTGATAATTTCTGCTAATCATTTTGTGAGGCCTAACTCCTATGGAAAGATACACATAGTTTTGAGTGAACTTAGTTGAAAAAGATTCTAGATGCACTATGAGAACTATAGTGCACTATGTATAAGTTTTTTCTTGCAAACTTTCTGTCTGTAGAATATGGGCTCGCAAAACTCTTAATAGGACATTTGTTAACATACCCAACTAATAATTTTTTTGTCTTGAGAAATGGTTTAACTGTTCTTATGTCCGGTTGAAAGGTAACTCTTGCATCTTACACTCCTTACTTTTCTATGTGGGTTTTCTTGTTAAATCTCCATGTCTAAGTTCTATATGCAAACACGATAGAGGTAGCAAACTATGAAATTTATTTTGAGCATGAGTTGGTGGAGAAAGATATTTTCTCACAATCATAATATACAAGTCTTCAAACTGGACTTTTGTGTTAGAAAAGGGGAATTAGACTTAAATTTGCTTTATTGTTGGAGGGTAATGCTTTATTGAGCTTTAATGTAAGAATTGTGATGGAAAAGGGGATTCATAGTGAAGCCAAGTTAGTGGAATTGAGTGTTTTGATTTTCTAGTTGGAATGACTTAAAAATTGTTTTGCTTTATAAACTTGGCTATAGAATTATATTCTATTTCCATTGAATGAACTTGCCTGAGATTCTATTATGTGTGACTAAATTAATAACGTTGAATTCTATCTTTTTGATAAGGAGAAGTTTCTAATCTAAAATCATTGGTGCTTTTTCACTCTTAAGTGCAGACATATTATTTATGAAACTGAATGGATTCCTTGTTGATTTATTTGATGCAAGAATGAATAAATTACTAAGTTTGATTTATTTGTATACTCTTTGGCCTGGAAGTAAATATGTGAGTATGAAGGCATGTTTAGAAGTCTATAGGATTTGATATATGGATGAACTTACTTGCTATTCATATGTTATATAACCGTTACGTTTTTGTGAAAACTAACATTATTATTGTCTAAAATGTAGTGCTTGACATTACAAGCTATGTTTATAGCTTTGCTCGTCAAGTAAAAAGATACACGAGTTTATACGCTTCAACTTAAAATATTATATGTTTAACTTATATAAATGAATCCCCGTGAGTGATGGGTGATCATTTCTCATGAGTGATGGGTGATAATTCCCCGTAGGTAATGGGTGATTACCCTTAGGTTAGATTTATTGAATAATTGTTGTGGCAGTAAATGTTTTTGTTTGTGATTTTTGTTAAATGTTAGTTGATTTTGTGGTGGCTTAATGCCTAGAAACGTCTAATTTGTAGGAAAAACTCTGCCAAAATTTTCATTGGTCATCTTGATACTCCAGATAAGTTGATTATCCTTAGGCTTGCTTTTAAGCAATAGATTTTAATGGCTAACCATCTTCTTAATATAAAGAACAATTGGACAAAGATCATAATCTTGACCTTATGTAATCAAAGCAATCAGACTAAGGGAGAATGATTTTAATCTTTCCAGGAGATTAAGTGAAATTTGGAATTGATGTACTATATTTGTAGCACAACTTTCTACATTATGTGCTAAGGTGAAATATTCGTAGCAATGAGCAGGCTCTAGGATGTTGTGCCTGTATTTGCCATTTTCTATAAAGTACTAACTATATAAAATTTTGTTAGGCAATGAGGAAGATGTAAACAAGAACTATGCAAAACACTGAATGCCATTTATCTCTGGGAAGAGAGGTTCCTTTCTTCTCTAAGAATTAAAAGGATTTCAAAAACTGTGCAATGAATAGGGATTTATATAGCGATGGAGTGATTGAGTTAGAAAAAGAAATCAACTTCATGTGTATCAAGAACTTACATGGGAAAATATATTGGGACATTTACTAGGAATGGGAATTAATCAAGAAGCACAAAACGGGAATTAATCAAAGAGCACAAACTCTAAAGTGACATCATGATTTATGGTAATGTAGCTCTCCTAGTATTTTTGATTGAAGGTTCTCTCCACCAATGCTTCATAAGTATGCATATTATTTATCTCATCTTTCACTATCTTCCTTTGCTTGCAATTTGTTTTGTTCTCTTTTTTTTTTTTTTTTTGCTTCTCATTTCTTCAACCCTTTTTTGGTGTTACACCAAACTGATAAGTAACTTTAACTAATTTTAGGTTATTTTTATTGAATAATTGTTGATCAATTAATGTTTTTGTTTGTGTTTTTGGTTGAATGTTGGTTGATTTTGTGGTGGCTTAGTGCCTAGAAATGTCCAGTTTATAGGGGAAACTCTGTCGAAATTTTCATTGGTCATCTTGCTACTCCAAATAAGTTTATTACCCTTAGGTTTGATTTTATCCAATGTCTAATGTAAACTAGCAGGAAACTCATCCCCAAAATAGATAGATGTAACTAACATAGAAATTTAAAGTAAAAAATAGTATAAATACTAAATCCCAAACTTAGGTAAGGTAAGTAGCAATGTAAAACCCCAAACAAAACCCCAACAACATGAACATTACTAGAAATTGAGTGTCAACCAAAACCATTGCATCAACCTAATTAAGATGAACATATCTAGTAATTCAACCAATTCCCCATTTCTACTCTCATATTCCATTTCTTCAATGCTCTTTTAACCGGTGGAAATGATCAATCCATCTATATCCTTCCTTCATATGCATTCTCATTCATATTACAAGATAAAAATATGTATATCATGTTGGGCTTTTTCTTTAGGTCAACTAAAAATATTGTATGTTTAATCTCTAAAGCCAGAATGGTGATCGTTAAAAAAAAAAAAAGTTCAAATCATATAAAAAAGAAAAAGGTTTTAAATTTTTTAACAATAACTTCTATCTATCCTTTTTCGTCTGGTAATTGGACTACCCACTTGTCTTAGCAGTTTTCATCAGCTGGCAACTACTTTTCCTCATTCAATTGATATCTCAAAAATAACATGGACTACTGTTCTTTTTTTTCCAGACTTTTCCTATTAGATTTGTGGAGGACTTCTTCACTACGAAGGATGACTGTGAGTTCATGCTTCGAGTCTCTAGACAGACAAGAAAATAGCCAGTTAGAATTTTGACTCTCTATCATTGGTACACCTGTTCTTATGCCAGAGAGCTGGATAATTACTGTCTATTTTCTTATCTTTTCGGAGACTTGAAGCATTAACTCATTTTCATCCTTCATAGTGAAGTAGTCCTTCACAAATCTAGAAGGAAAAGTTTGGAAAAAAGGAACAATAGTCTATGTTATCTTTGAGATATCAATTGAATGAGGAAAAGTAGTTGCCAGCTGATGAAAACTGCCAAGACAAGTGGGTAGTCTATTTACCAGATAATAAGAATAATAGATTCATATGAAGGGTACATGAAAGAGATGAAAAAGGATTTTGAAGATCTAAAGGCAAAATCTTTTTGATATGATTTGAACTTTTTTTTTTTTTAACGATCACCGTTCTGCTTTTAGAAATTAATAGATTAAGTTAGGTATGGAAAACATCCATTTTTTGTCTCATACTCCATTTCTTCAACTCTATTTTAACAATGGCTTCTATGACCAAGTCTTTTATATCTATCTTCACTCCTTCTATTCTTCTTCGAAATCAAGACCTACACAATTGGTTAGAGTTACTCCTGGTGTTAATTTTAGATGGATAATCGAAGTTGGATGTATAGAAGGCATGTTCTCGCCATCAAGGGTATTACTATTGAATTTGAATGGGGGGTTAAAGAATTTTTTACATTTGCAACTTTGAATGTTGTGTTGTCCAAGTTAAGATGTACATGCTCAGAGTGTACGAATAAGAAGATTTGCCCCACCCAAAGTCGAAATTTATTTTTACAAATATAGATTTGTTGGTAACTATCAATGGTGGACTTATCATGGTAAATCGTATCATACAGCATCGAAAGAGCCCGACATGGTTTCAGTGAATATAGCTACTGAAGATTGTTCTAGCAACCCGTTTTGAGAAATGGTTTAAGATGTTGCAAGGCCTGAGTTTGTGGTTTCTGGGCCATCTGAAGATTCTGTTGAAGAACCTCCAAATGCAAAAGCACAGAAGTTCTATGGCATGTTGTGAGCTACTGACACACCAGCATCTGAAGGGGGTTCAAGCCACTCACAGCTTTCACCTGTCTCTCGACTATTAAATATCAAGTCCAAAAATAATATGTCCTAGAGATATTTGAACAAAGTGGTTCAGCCCATGAAGGAGGTTGTATCAGGCTCTAATAAAATTCTTGATGATTTCCATGAGTTTAAGAAATTAGTATCTGGTCTTGGATTACCTCTTTAGAAGATAGATGTATGTTTTATTGGAAAGATGATCTTACCCATTGAGAATGTAAGTTTTGTGGTCATCCACGTTACGTGCAAAGGAGGAGTTAGTAGTGTAACAGGCAGAAGGAGACACCTGTTAAGAAGATGTACTATTTTCTAATAACACCTCGATTGTAGCTGTTGTATGCTTTTAAAATGATTGCATCACTGATGCATTTGGATTTGGGTATAAAAATAATATAAAAATAAACACATTCCCAATCAAGTTTAAATTAAAACGTTAACCCCAAATTACACATATGAGCAAGAGTACTCATCATTAACATAGCATAGGGTTCAAACGAGTGTCGATCCTCAAGGAACAAGTATGCATTAATCACTTTTCTTTCATTATTTAACCGACTCAATAAAGTTAAAATGAAATAAAAAGGAAAAAAATAAAATAAAAATATAGACATGTCAAGAATGTAGAATTATGTAACTTAAACCGTTGTTTTGACAAACATGATCTTAAAGTACTCAACCATTATCATAATTAATTATTTTCTTGGCATCATAGAGGATTAAAGTAGATTCACTTCTTTTTCAATCCATAAAATCACTATCTTCTAGATAAATTAGAATTACTTGGTCTTATCTCAACTAATTTACCCAAAAGATGCATTAAACACAATCCTTGATTAAATTTCCTTGGTCTCGGCAAATTTAAAACATGAAACCACCATCAACCCCTTTGGTCTCAGCGAGTTAATGGAAAGACCCAATCAATTAATTTCGTAATAAGCTAAAGTAATTAAATACCAAGAAGAACAATAATCAATCAAAAGATCAAATAACTCTAACTATCATGAATACCTAAAATAATGTCAAATTACAATAAAACAATTAACGCATCATTGTTTAAGAAAAAGAAAACAAAGTAAAAGAAAGCACTCATAGACAAGTCTCTTTCTTCTCCCTTCAAAGACCTTCTTGCACAACCTTCCTTGATTGAAGAATTCCTCATTTGATTTGAGTGATTTTCTATGATGATCTATAAATTCTCCCCTTTTCTCTTGTGTTTTTCATCTATTTATATGCTTAGGAAGTGCCTAAACTCGTTGGTGTAATGTTCTTGGCCAAGTAGAAGTAGGAAGATACTAAAACTCTACAGATTACCAAAAACCGCGTAGAAAAATCAAAGCTTCATCTTTTCCTTAGGGCACAGCCGGTGCCGTCTTGGCTACTGGAGCCGGCGCCGGTTGTATTCTGTTTCTCCCGTTGTTCGCTGATTTTTTCTTGATTTCAGCACAATATTGTCCAGAGTGCAGCCGGCGCCGCCTTGGCTACTAGAGCCAACGCTGGTTTGGTTCTGTTCCATTCCTGTTTCAATAATTTTTTGTCGCCTCGAAGTTCATACCAACAGCACATGGCCGGTACCAATTCCTCTACCCTAGCCGACGCCGCCTTGGTTCTATTTTGCGATGTTTTTGCTCTGTTTTACTCCTAAAATTTGAAATAATGAATAAAATATCTTTCCAAGGGTAAAATCTAAAATATGAAGGAATATGAGTAGTTATTGAACAAAATGTATCCCAAAATAGCCTTAAATAACTAGAAAAAACATGACTAATTTAGCCCCTATCAATCACACATGAGATGGCATGTAGAGAGTATTGGGGAGGATGGATACATGAATCATCCTCGTGATAGTAAGGCTTGGAAATAGTTTGATAAAGAGTCATTTTGAATTTTCAAAGAAAGTGAGAAATGTAAGGCTCGGAATATGCACAGAAGGGTTTGCTCCATTTGGGATGTCTAGAAAACAATATTCATGTTGGCCAGTTATACTTACTCCATATAATCTTTCCCCGTGAATGTGCATGAAAGATTCGGTAATGTTCCTGACCGTTATTATTCCGGGCTTAAAGAATCCTAAACACAAAATTGATGTTTATTTACAACCAATTGATAGATGAAGTGACTAAGTTATGGACTGATGGTAACCCTACATATGACATATCCAAGAAATAAAAATTTTAATTACGGGTTGTGTTTCTGTGGACAATAAATGATTTTTCAACTTATGGAATGCTAAGCGGGTGGAGCATTGGAGGTAGATTTACATGTCCATATTGCATGAAACGCACCAAGTCTTTTGAGCTATAGTCGGGGGTAAAACTTCTTATCTTGGTTCGATTGTCATCGTCATTTCTTACCGCTGGATCATCCATTTAGGAGGGACACAGGGTTATTTAGAAGGGACAGAGGTTAAGAAACCTCACCGAGGGCAGCCCGTCTAACAGAGGACCAAGTATGGGAAAGAGTGTGCCATTTTCCAAGAATAATAGATTCAGGATGTGAATTGGAGAGGAGTGATGGTAGAGGTGTAAATCATAATTAGGTGGAAATGAGCATTTTTTGGGACTTGCCTCACTGACACATTCTATGGGTGCCCCATAACATCGATATCATGTATAATGAAAAAAATGTGTTCGTCAATGTTTTTTAATACTATAATGAATGTGAAGGAAAAAATAAAAGATAATTCAAAGGCACGGCGTAATGTTAGGACATATTGCCATAGGCCTGAGCTAAGAGTTTGTGGAGTAGGCAAAGGAAGGGTGTCCGTGCCAAAAGCATGTTTTTCATTGGCTGTAGAGGCTATGCAAGCGCTGCTTGAATGGGTGAAGGAGTTGCAACTTCCAGACGGATATACTTCAAACTTATCAAGATGTGTTGATTTGAAAGAGTTGAAGATGTTGGCATGAAAAGTCATGATTGCCATGTATTTATGGAACAATTACTTCAATTTCTTTAAGAGAATTTCTTCCTATCAAAATTTGAAATGTGCTGACAGAATTGAGTCTTTTTTACAGGGATTTGTGCTCACCGAAATTGTTAGTGGCTTGTATGAAGAAATTGGAGAATAAAATTCCTGTGCTCATATATAAACTAGAAAAAATATTTTCCCCTGATTTCTTCGATATGATGGAGCATCTATTGATTCACTTGCCTTGTGAATGGAAATCGTTGAATGTATTTTATTGGAAAGGTAGGCAAGCTCCGCCTAAAGATAAGGTCAAGGTCCTTCTTCCCCATCTTCAACTACAGACGATGCTTGCCATCGGCTTTCTGCAAGATAGAGAAAAAAAACTCCTATCCTAATGCCAATTGTTCGAGTGGATTCCTACTATTCTTCGTAGTCGCAAAATGCTAAATTTCCTCTAGTGTTTATTGACAAAAATAATAGCAAAAATTGACGTCATCATGTGCATCTCCATTATCATTGTATATTTCTTGTCATATAGATCCTGATTTCATGAACTCCAATTCTGTCAAGAGTATATAAAACATTGTGAAATTGGTCCGGCTTTCAAAATTGCTGAGAATCACAGGGGATAGGGATATCTGAACCATCAAAGAAGGAATGGGGCTGGGAGTGTACAATTTCTTGAACAATAATTGTGCGACTAATTATAAATATTTATCATTATTGTATGAATACTATTCATGTTTTGATGGATAAATTTTAGTATGATAAAAATGTTATTGTTTTATTTAAAATTTTTTTGATACATGAACGTCTACACGCTCAACAATTTCATCTTTTTTACACAAATCACTGCTATCCCACATGAAGGTCATGGTTTATAGCTTCTACATAGCAGTTTGACTTCCAACACTGTAGACAACATTATGCATAGATCGCAAAATTTAAATAATAAAATTTGTCCAAAAAGTTATATATCAGAATCGTTTGCCCTTAGGAAATCAGTCCAAACTAGTTTCGAATATGAACTCAACAAACATCTTAGGCAATTGTGAAAGATGGAAAAACGGAAGAAGAAGAAGAATACTATCACACTAGTTTCGGATTTGCATGTAAATTTTGTGGATTGCTCTATGGATGATTGTGATCCAAAACTCCTTCTTAATTCCCATAAAGGTAAGAAGCACTCCACTTAGGGCTGCTCATTAGTCGGTTCGGTTCGGAGATTTTGGTATCTCTAGTACCGTCTCGAAATTTCAATTCTACCAAATCTTCATTATTGGTCCCGAACCAAAGTTCTAAAATCTCTGCCTGACTTGTTTCCATATGGAGATTCGAGGATTTCGGTTCTACGAGACCGTATCTTGTCGTTGTCATCACTGGTTTCGCTGGGCCTGTACCATCTCATCTGCACCACGCGATTACTCCACCCAACCTTTTCACCCGCATGCGATTACTTTGCCCGACCTTTTCACCCCCTCCCCCTGCTGCAGCGCCTCTACCTTCTCCAGCTTTACCTGCTCATCCTCTGCCTTCTCATCGCCTTCGTCCACTAAACTCTCATCTCGTCCGATGACAACCCTCTCCTTAATGGCCGGACCCCCGTCCACTGATTCACCTCTCTCCAGTCCGTCGTCGTTCTCTTTCTCTTTCTCATCCTCTCGCCCCTTCTCCTGTCCAAAACCACTCCTCTCCTCCCCTTGGCCCCCAATCTCTTCTTCGCAGCAATGGGTATATCCAACAGAAAATGACAACAGCCCAAACAGAGACAAAGGCCAAGTTATAGAAAAACTCCAAGGGTAAGAACAAAAGACCTGTTCACAAGAAGCAGAGTATAAACAATGATAGAGGGATGCGAGATCTATGATTCTGGGCTCGATCGCTTGATCTTGAAGGCGGCGGGAGGCCGGCATCTGCGTGGATGGAGATTGTAGTCGTGGATGGTGTGAGGGTTTCACCCGTGAAAGACACTAGTCACTAAGACAGAGAGTTTAGAGGGTTTCATGCGCGAGGGTTTCACCCGTGTTAAAAACTTAAAATGAGCATAGAATTATTTTCTATCATTCTTTCTTTCTTTTTCATACTTATAATTTTGAATGATGCATTTGAGTAATCAAAAAATATAATATAAATAATATATAAATATAAATAATCTATAAATATAATATATATAATATTATATATATCATACATATATATGTGTGTGGAATATATAATCGACATATACAAATTGAAACTAAAAATACTATATTTGATAATCAATTTACTTATTTCTTATTAACATTATTGTTGTTATAAACTTATAAGTATTAAGTGATATAAAATTAATTTATTTATTGACAAAACCTATTTTTAATATTATATTGAGGCTAAAATGATTAAAAATTAAAATTGTCATCCCAATCATGATATTAATTCAAAGTGACTTACCATCCCAATCATCATATTAATTGTCATCTACTATATCATTTGTTAGTGTGTTAAAATGATAAATTTTTTAATACATGTTTATTATTGTCCATATAAGAATCTATTATTACAAAAATATAATGAAATTATCTAACTGATGTATACATACATACACACATATATGTATATCTATTTATGAATGTGTGTGTGGGTGTGTGTATGTATATAGATATTAGAATATACTTAGACGATGAATTTGATTTTGTTCAATAAAATAGTAATTTAAAGATTAATTTTTTATATGCACATAGTATAAAAATATTTTATAAATATTATCTTGCATCATTCTTTCTTCCTTATATAGTTATACTTATAATTGTGAATTATAATCATTTATTATATTTTAAATTATAAAAATATATAGAATATATATAATCTACATATACATATTAAAACTTTACACATAGTTAGATAAAAAAGAAATATTATTAAAATAAATTCAAGATACTTTTGAAACAATTAAATATAAGATAATCAATTTTAACAATATTAGTCATAAATCTTAAATTTTTTTATCATTAAAGAAAAATTGAATTAATTCCATTATTTCTAATATGTTACTCATTCGAAAAAAATAAAATATCTTATCTTTCTTTTTAAATATAATACACATATATATATATATATATATATATGTCTACATGACTATGTATATATTCAGTTCTTTGGTTTGGTACAGTTCGGAATGGTTTAAGACGGTTTTTTTTACAATTTGAAACAGTTCTCGATATAGATATTACATAAAAAAAATTTAGAATGATTCGATTTGGAAAAAATCAAAAGTCTACAATTGTTTTTTATTTTGATACTTTTCAGTCCGATTATTTAAATCGATTCAATTATTCTCTAATTTCGTGAGTAATCCTCTAACTCCACCAGCAAAAACAAACTCCAAGCCGTACCGATAGCCGCAAGCTTGTTCCTCCATAAAGTAATGGCGGACTATCAATGGACCGCTGCAGCTGCCGATGGTCATTATTGTGGTGCTTACTGTAAACAGTATTCTCCTCGTGGCGCTAATTAGAAGTTGCAATATGATGAAAATAACGGCAGAATTTGAGAGACAATTTGGTCTTTGGTGGTGGATTTAGAGTCGGTTGTGTTTGCCGTGGGGGCTGGGAATTTCGATTAGTGGTGGTTGGATAGATAATAAGTCAATTACTCATCCATTCCAAATTTCACACTTCAATCCTTTTTTTTTTTTTTTTAAATAATTGCAATCCGCCTAGCCCGCGCAACAATTGAAAATAAGTACGATTGAATGGCTGAAGCCATTCATATAAGAGAAGATGACTGTGTTAAACCATTTTGAGTTAACACAGGTTCACACCAATCCTAACACGTTCTACATGAGAGAAAAACAAAACCTTCCTTTGTTATAAGTAAACTTAATCCTCTGAATAGGATGCGCAATAGAAAATAATTGGTCCACTTTAGAGGGAACACAAGCCGCCTTACAACTTTGATGAATCAAAGAATTGCGACGAACTAATTAAGAATTTAACTTTTTTAAAGGATAAAAAATTAAAAATTAAAAATTTATAAAAAAGATATGATAAAAGACAATATTACAATTTAAAAAATTAAAACAAAAAGTGAATTTGTATGGATTTAAAAAAATAATTGTTTTATAAAGTATAGGAAGTTTTCGAACATTGTGTCCGGAGATCTCTCTCTGCTTCAAAATGTCCCAGTTTCTAACCTAAAAACAAGCCCTCCCAAAACCACATATATTTCAGCTTGTTTGCACTAGCCACGTGATAGAAACAGCCCTTTCATCATTGACCCTTTCAGTATAATAGCTCTACTGCAGCAATGGTTATTTTGCTCCAAGCACCATCGACACTGCCTTTCACATAGCGCCAACAAAAGAAGAAACCAAAATTGCTTGTAATGGACCAGCAAGAGAACTCCATCAGCTGGACTTCATGTAACACGTATGATTTTCAGGAGGATAAGGTAGGTCCAGAGATGCTTTTATTAATTAGCAGAGATAGGAAATTTAAAAAAAAAAAATCTTAAATAGCTAGAGGAGATTAGTTATTGAAATTTAAATAGAAAATATGTTTTAGGACATTCAGCATACACAGCAATTTCTGGATTAGTTGTGCAGTTTATATTATCAACAGCACTGGAATGACTGGGTAAATCAGAATCTGATGTCGTTGCTCTTGTAGGAATGGCTTGTAATCCAGAATCCACATCTGCATCATCCTCATCCAAGCAAAATCCACCCCCCATTGTAAGATAATCATTAGATAATTGAGCCCCAGCAGGAATATCGTCATTTTAACTGGAGCTCAAGTCAATAATCCTTGTTTCTGGTGCAGACTTGTCCATGCTGAAAACTCCCCTTGATAGTGATGCTGTGAATGAGTCTATGAGATCTTTACGAGCACTGCCAAATTTAAGGAGAAAGAAAAGGAAAAGCTAAGATGTAAGTATATAGAAACTATTTGTCTTTTGCATTTATTCAGGGACTTGGGGACAGAGGATTGCAATTGCGGTAGACTGTTTAACAAGTCATCTGATAAATTTCTTGGCTGCGCAAAGATTGACTTGTGATGCAGGAAAGCTTGAAGTATATGACAGGTAGTGTGTGATCACGCAGGGCATCTTTCATGGTTGAACGTGTAGAAAATCAATCAAGATTGATGAGCATACTTACCACATCTATGTAGCATATATACATAATGTGAAAGTACAAGAATGTGTTTTTTTTTTTTTTTTTCCCCTCTCTCTCTTTCTACATCTTTGGAAATTGCACTTTCCTGCTCTCTTTTGGTTGTAGCTTGATGGACACGAGTTGATCATTCATGCTCTGATACCAAAATGTTGAAAAAATAAAGAGGACCAAAGGAAACTCAAACTATGTTAAGATAATTTAGTATTATATACTATAATAGCTACAAGAAGAAGACTCCAAAATTTCTCCTTAATTTATACTCATAGACATACACCACCACTCTTTTTATTTTAATGCTTTCTACCTATACTAAACTACACTCCACCCCTCTTCATTATTCTTCTATTTTTTCGTTTGATTACAAACCACATATAATTATAGATGTGTACAAAACCGAACATGCAAAGTCGGCAAAGCTGGAAATTTCTAGGCAATTCATGCAAGTTGCATGAATTCTTGAGATTTTTGTGGTGTTTCTTCTTTGTTCTAGAATGGTCGTGGAAAGCCTTCCATCTTGTAGATATTTTTCTGCAAGTTGCTATTCAAGTTTCTAGAAATGGTGGCAACTTCTAGTAGGTTCTTCAATGGCGGTGGAGTTGATTTTATTCTTTGGTTTGGTGGCAAATTGCAACTTTGGATTCTTCTCAAATGGCGGTGTAGAATGTTTCATGCAGTCATTGATGTCCGCAAGATCAAGTCAAAGAATTGTCAGAGACCGTGCTCAAAATAGCCTGTTAGTAATCGTGATATGTCAAGACTCTGCCAATGCGTAGTCTGGGACTGTGAAGTTAGTTGGTCAGGGACTAGACTTACTTAGATAAGGCGCGGGGCATCACCAAGTCAAGATGGGAGACTTCGTCAATGCGAACAATATCGAAAAGCTCACAAATGACAACTACAACGATTGGAGCGTGTGCCTAAAATTCTATTTGAGAAGACAAGGCTTATGGGAGCTCGTAGATGGAAGCCAAACACCACCACCACCGGTGGAAAATGTTGGAGAATACAACAAATAGGACAAGAATGCTGGTAAGGCTCTATCTATTTTAGCCTTAACAGTTGAAAAATAATTTTTAGATTTGATTAAAAATGTAAAGACGCCAAAAGAAGCTTGGAATATTCTGGTGGAGAGATTCTCCAAGACTAATGAAGCTAAGCTGCAAAAACTTGAAAACGAGTTATTGGGAATCTCACAAGGTAATATGACAGTGAGTCAATATTTTGCCAAAGTGAGATCCTTAAGTGAAAAAATTTTAAAATTAGATCCTATTCACCCTATTGACGAGATTAGCATGAGGAGGTGATCACTCCTCCTGGGTAATGAGCAATTACCCTAGTTAGTTTTTAGTTTTTTCTATAATTGAAAGATTTGTCTTTGTTGTTTGAAATAGCATTTTGATTGTCAAATCTTAAGGTGGCCTCATGCCTAGAAAATGTCGATTATAGGGGAAACTCTATCAATTTTTTTTTAAAAAATTTGATACTATTAACAATGTTTATCTTAATATATCTATCGTTATCATACTATTATTCTATTGCTTCAAATTAATGAATAGACATAAAGTTTCATAGTTATTATTCTTTTATGATTTTTATTCACGGTTATTTACATCATTCTTTTGAAGTGCTGATACAATTTATTAGTCACTCATTTTTCTTTTTCATCTCTTCTTGCAATGTCTTCTAATGAAAAGTCATTGAAGGAGGAGAGTCAGGAGGATCAGGAGCCTTATACCCCATCCCCTACTCAGCTACCTTGGTTTTCAGTGCCTCGATCTTTACATGGCTCTATTAGAGAAGAGGGAGTATCATCCCCAGCTTTTCAATCATTCATTGCTTCAGCTTCGCATCATGTTGGGTGGCAAGTTTCAGACTCCCGGCCTTAGATTGTTCCACGGGAAAACAGGTAAGTAACATATTCATACTTTAAAATATGTTAAGTATTAATTCAATTATTTTTTTTGGAGATTAAAATAATTCTTATGTATGTTGTCATTGCACCAAAAAAAGGTTTATCGACTTGGACAAATGTGTCTGAGAAATTTCAAATATAATACAACAGTACTTCATTGGCTTATTTTTTACATATACACATATCTTGATAATCGTGCGAGACTTATGATTTCAAGAATTTGTGGTAAGCAATTTCTGAATATTATTTGTTGTCCAAGTGATATGTTATATGTTAATCAAAATTCTTAATCGTGATCATACAGAAATATTTTCGGTGGAGGGATAAGTACACTTCAAATAGAGGCTCAGTATTGGAATGACATTTGTGAGTATTGGAGTTTAGAGAAGTATCAGAAGCTCTCAGCTATCCACAAAAAGAATTGAGGAAATAGCTACACCCATACTGAAGGATCTATCTCGTTCATAGAACACGAGGACCATTTGGTAGTTCATATCCACTTAACTATTTACTTTCTAAATTACTTTGAAACGAATTTATATACGATTGTAATAATTTTGTTTTGTAAACATAAATGTAACGGGCCAAGGAAGGGAGTTCTTTTAGCTACACAGACATGGTTGAGACATTACATGTCTTTGAGAGTGGGCCACAAAAAGGTCAATTTGTTAGTGATCGATCTCACTAGACTTTGGTAGTATATAGATTAAATATGTTGAAATTTCTTTATAATACATGGAATTTGTATTTTAGTTTAACATCTACCAGTGATGATTCCTTTTTTTTTTTTTTTTTTAGGATGATGTGTGAAATCTCATACAGAGTACTACTTATTCTGAGTCTAGTGCCTCAGTAATCTAGGTTGTTCTTTTTTATGAAAAAGCCATGTTTGTACAGGCATAAAGCGGGTTCAAAAGGGAACGAGTTTTTGGGTTAGGTTCAGAGGCAGCACAGTTTCGATCTAGGTTGTCTCTGAGTGGACCGCAGACATCTTCCACTATTCCAACTAATACCGGGCATCTAGTAGAGCAAAAGGATCAGCAGGCCAAGCAGAGGTTCAATCGACAAATAGACTTGTACCAAGACTTCATGAGACAACAACACTTTACATCTGGTGGTTGGATGGCAGCTATGTAGGATAAGGTTGGCATTCCTATACCATCTATGCCATCCATAAAGAAGATAGAAGCACGCATAGCAGCTGCTAATGCTGAAGATGAAGACCCCAATGCCGACGATGGGTTTGTTCCAGCTGATGAGGACCCAGGACCACGTAGGGGCTCTCGTTCCTCTCCTCCATCCCCTTTTGTAGCTATTCATTCTTTTGCTACATAGACTTTGTTGTATTTATTTCTATACTCTTTATACATTGCTACTTATTTTTGTGAACTATTTTTCTTTTTTAGATTCTTACTATGTATTTGTATTATATTATGTTTTAGCATTTTAATTAAATTTATTTGTGCTTAGTTTCAGTTTTTTACATTATTTTTGGGGTTATCAACACAGTTTTGGCATTTGTTTGTGTAGTATTTCAAAATTGATTTACAGGGAGCTGATAATTTAAAACAAATGCAATAAGGGAAAAATAAAAAAATCATCGCAAAATCCTTGCAATTTGCTACGATTTAGCGAGGGTTAGAAAACTTCGTCACAAATTGCGACGATTTTGCGAGGGCAAAAACAAAAATCCCTTGCAAAATCATTGCAAATTGCGACGATTTTATATCACTCGCAAAACCCTCACAAATTGCGAGGATTTTGCTAGGGCCATGGTTAGGGGTGAAAAATCCCTTGCAAAACCCTCGCAAATTGCGACGGTTTTGAGAGGGTCTCGTTTTAGGAACAAAAAATCCCTCACAAAACCCTCGCAATTTATGAGGGTTTTGCGAGGGCCAAGTTTTTGGAACAAAAAATCCTTCGCAAAATGGTAAGGGTTTTGTGAGGGCCACGACTTTGGGTGAAAAATTCCTCGCAAAACCCTCGCAATTTTTGAGAGCCATGTTTTGGGAACAAAAGATCCATCGCAAAACCCTCGTAATTTAAGACGTTTTTGCGAGGGCCAAGTTTTGAGAACAAAAAATTCCTCGCAAAACCCTCACGAATTGGGCGGGTTTTGCTAGGGCCATGGCTTTTGTGAAAAATTTCCTCGCAATTTGTGAGGGTTTTGTGAGAGCTAAGTTTTGAGAAAAAAAATCCCTCGCAAAACCCTCACAAAGGCCAAGTTTTGGGAACAAAAGATCCCTCGCAAAACCTTCGCCATTTGAGATGATTTTGCGAGGGCCAAGTTTGGGGAAAAAAAATCTTTTGCAAAACCCTCGCAATTTGCGACAATTTTGTGAGGGCTAATTTCTTTAATGTACAAAGACCCTCACAATACCATCACAATTTGCGACGGACTTATGCATTTCATTGCAAAATGACAGCAAATTTTCTATTTTGTTGAACTTTGATAAAAAATACTCATTGTAAAACCCTCGCAAAACTGTCGCATATTGAGACAATTTTTTCTTGCCCTCACAAAACAGTTTGTCTTGGCGGTCGCAAATAGCAATGGCCAAAACCATTGCAGACCCGATTTGTGATGGTTTTGCCACGGTTTTTGGCCGTTGCAAAATGTCAAATTTCCTATAGTGTTTATTGACAACAAGAATAGCAAAAATTGACATCATCATGTGCATCTTCATTATCATTTTATATTTCTTGTTATATAGATCCTGATTTCATGAACTCTAATTCTGTCAAGAGTATATAAAACTTTGTGAAATTGGTCCAGCCTTTAAAATTGCCGAGAACCACAGGGGATAGAGACATCTAAACCGTCAAAGAAGGAATCAGGCTGGGTGTGTACAATTTTATGAATAGTAATTGTGCAACTAATTATAAATATTTATCGTGATTGTATGAATACTATTCATGATTTGATGGATAAATATTAGTATAATAAAAATGTTATTGTTTTATTTAAAAATTTTTTTGTACATGAACGTCTTCATGCTTAACAAGCGCATCTTTTTTTGCACAAATCACAGCTATCCCGTATAAAGGTCATGGATTATAGCTTCTACATAGCAGTTTGACTTCCAGCACTGTAGACAACATTGTGCTTAGATTGTAAATTTTAAAGAATAAAGTTTGACCAAAAAGTTATAGATCAGAATCGTTTGCCCTTAGGAAATCATTCCGTCCTAGTTTCGAATATGAACTCAACAAACATCTTAGGCAATTGCAAAAGATGGAAAAATGGATGAAGAAGAATACTCACACTAGTTTCGGATTTGTATGCAAATTTTATGGATTTCTCTAGGGATGATTATGATCCAAAACTCCTTAATTCCCATAAAGGTAAGAAGCACTCCACAAGCAAAAGGAAACTCCAAGCCGTACCGATAGCCACAATCTTGTTCCTCCATAATGTAATGGCAGACTATCAGTGGACCGCTGCAGCTACCGATGGTCATTATTGTGGTGCTTACTATAAACAGAATTCTCCTCGTGGCACTAATTAGAAGTTGCAATATGATGAAAAAAATGGCAGAATTTGATAGACAATTTGGTCTTTGGTGGTGGATTTATAGTCGGTTGTGTTTGCCCTGGTGGCTGGGAATTTCGATTAGTGGTGCTTGGATGGATAATAAGTCAATTAGTTATCCATTCCAAATTTCACACTTCAATCATTTTTTTTAAAAAAATAATTGCAATCTGCCAAGCCCGCGCAATAATTGAAAATAAGTACGATAGAATGGCTGAAGCAATTTATATAAGAGAAGATGACTGCGTTAAGGCATTTTGAGTTAACATGTGTTATCACCAATCCTAACACGTTCTACATGAGAGGAAAAACAAAAACCTTCCTTTGTTATAAGTAAACTTAATTCTCTGAATAGGATGCCCAATAGAAAATAATTGGTCCACTTTAGAGGGAGCACAAGATGCCTTACCACTTTGATGAATCAAAGAATTGCGACGAAGTAATTAAGAATTTAATTTTTTTAAAAGGATAAAAATTTATAAAAAAGTTATGATAACAGATAATATTACAATTTAAAAAATTTAAACAAAAAGTGAATTTGTATGGATTTTAAAAAATAATTATTTTATAAAGTGTTGTCTTACAAAAGGGGAGCTGATGAGACTGGCGATCGACTACTCTTCCGATGAATATAAACAGTCCGATGGAAAGATGAATGTGTGAGCTAGACCTTTTAATAGTCTTGTAAATGTGTTTGGTAGTTTTTTTCTATTATGGGATTCCTTGCCTGTTTTATGCTTGCTGTGGTGGGGTTGCCACTATTCACACATGGAGAAAATCTTGCTTTCATGGCTTGTCCTTGGTGGTTAAGAATGGTAGAGTTTTACCGATTGTGCCGGAATACGGGAGTAATGACTCGTCAGCTCTTAGTTCCGATGTTGACTGGATACATCGGCTGAAGAATTTCTTGATATCATCATCGACCAAGCAAAATTCATATCGTCTTCGGCTCAAAGTTGCCGTTGCAACGGATCGGTTAAAGTTGACGTCAACACATGCCCCCTCGAGTCCCGTTACTTTGATGGCGCGAATAGGTGAAGCGACGGGAATCGTACCTCTTTTAATTTGTAGCCCTTCTTTTTTTTGACAAAGTTGGAAAGTCCCGATCATTGCAGAAGTTTTCCAACTCCTTGGCTTTGAAGCCCGTGAATGACTAGTCTTTGAATTCTACTTTAAATACCCGTGGTCCCCATTACTCCACCTTCACCGATTTGAAATCCTTCTTTTTGGAAAACTCTATCTCGATCAGACTTCTATCTTTCTTGTGAAAATTTGCAATATCCCCTGCACTTATTTGATTAACAATCTCTGAGTTTCCATGGCCACTCTAATTGATCATACCCCTATGGCTTTGATTTAAGCCGAGGCTTAAAGGTTTAAAAGGGGGAAAAAACAAAGCACACCACAAAAGCAAAAAACTGAAATTGGAAAAACTGAAGAACAAAAGAATCCCGAACGGAGCCGGCACCGGTCCCACTCTAGACAGATTCTGAGGTAAAAAAAACTTAACCTTTTCTTCTTGTTTTGAAAGATGGCTTGACCGAAATGTGTGGGACTGGGGTAGGTGCACTGGTGGAAACCTCTAATGTGATTCCAGCAAGTCTCCTACTTCGTCTTTGCATGTATATGAATGCCAACCTCTCAATCTTCCAGTATATGGCCCACCTAATCTCATTTGGTGAACAACTCACAAGGCTAAGGAATTTTTTTTTTCGAGAGAAAGGTGCTGTACATTTTTCTTGCTCAGAGAAGAAGCAGTGAAAAACAACGTTCTTTCTAGACTCAGAGAAGAGGCAGTCCAAAACCACCGTACTCCTCTATTCTCCTGTTTAACCTAAATAAAACCCTAGATTAAACTGGATTGGCCCATTGGACTCTTAGTTTAGCTTTTTGAACTTAAATTAATTATTCTAATTAGAACCAAATAAATGGCCCAATAAATAATTAATTTTCCAACCCAAATAAACTAGTCTAATTAACAAGCCTATATTAGTTTAGTCCTAAGTCAATCTTTAATTATTCAAACTGGACCAAAGCCCTAAACAATTAATTAACCCACCAAACCAATTTAATTAATTCTCCCTCTCCATGGACCTATATTTTATTCTAGTCCAATAATTAAATCAGATTACTTAAATAAAATAAATTTCATTTAATTTAATTTAAGACCAATTCCTTAACCTGTATTTAATTAGGACCACGGTCTATATTGGGGACCAAAAGACACACCGCCTTGACTACTAAAATAACCAAAATACCATTGTCATATAAATAGCTGTATTTTACATTTTAAATATTTCCTAATATCACTATAAGGAAATATTGACCCCTAGGACAATGCTACGTTAGCAAAGTTTCCGACCTACAGGTTTAATGACTAAAATACCCCTCTATATATCGTCGTACATTTAGAGAGGAAAAAATATACTAACACCTCTCTAAATGACATCTACCATCCTTAGGCTTCTAGTCCAATGATCCACAACTTCCTAGATTATTTCCGCTTTCCAAGGGAGCTACCCTAAAGTAAACATTCAAGTCATGTTGCCCAAGGCCCTGGATATTTAGATCATTCAGACAACCACAAGGGGCGATAATGTATAGAAACTATCTTGTACAAGTTTGTCTTAACTGACTAGTCATACATACCCAACATGCGAGTATATTGGTCCTACGATAGAACCTCAACTATAGCATATCAAAGTACATGCTTCCAGCTTCGTCAGACCACCAACTTATACTCAAGTCGTAGAGTACTAGTCCATGCTGTAGCAGTAGTAGTCTAGGTTTCTACCATATAGTAGTTTAAGAAACCACTACTACAGGTCCTGTTCTATGAATTTGAAATACGCTTATGTCATGAAGTAAGTGAACTACTCACTGGCTAAAAGTAAGCTATTCCTCATTTGGAATTCATAACATAATAACTTAGACATGATGAGATTCCCATTCTCATCAATCGATTAAGAACGAACGTTTATGTCTTAAGTAACCCGTGATCCATACCTTACTGTGAAAGACCACCATTCACATAGACCACTTACTTAAATACAATGGGTTTTTTCCAAATGAAATTGTGCACAAATAAAAATGTAATTTCACAAATAATTTCTAAAAATAAATTCTTTTATTAAAACATTCGATATTTATATCAGAAACCTAGTCTAAGAGGGCATATTTCTCAACAATCTCCCACTTGTACTCTAAGACTAAGTAAGTTCGTAGGTGCCCACCCCTATGACGTCTAAGTGTCTTTTGAAGACTCTCTCAGTCAAAGGCTTGGTGAATGGATCTACTAGATTGTTCTCTGAGGCAATCTGTTCCACCACAACTTCCCGTCTCTGCATGAAATCCTGGATCAGGTGGTACTTCCTCTTAATGTACTTCCCCTTCTTGTGGTTCCTGGGTTCTTTGGATTGCGATACTGCTCCAGTGTTACCGCAATGCATCACAATCGGCCTGTCTGTGTATGGCACGACTCCAAGTTCTGAAAGAAACTTCCGGAACTAGACTGCTTCCTTAGATGCCTCTGAAGCTGCCACATACTCAGCTTCCATGGTCAAGTCAGTAATACAAGATTGCTTGATACTCCTTCATGAAATGACTCCTCCAGACAAGGTAAAGACATATCCACTAGTGGATTTTCTCTCATCCTTATCTGCCTGAAAGTCTGAGTCTGTGTATCTTGTACGAACCAAGTCATCAGTTCTGTAAACCAACATATAATCTCTCGTTCCCTTGAGATACTTGAGAATATGCTTTACGGCTTGCCAATGAACCTCCCCAGGGTTTGACTGATATCTGCTAACCAAGCCTACGACAAAGCAAATTTCTAGCTTAGTATACAACATGGCGTGTATGAGATTTCCCACAGTTGAAGCATAGGGAATCCTACTCATTCTGTCATTTTCTTCTTGAGACTTAAGATAGACCCTTGAAGAAAATGACAACCCACGTCTACAAGGAATTAGAGCTCCCTTGCATGAGTCCATGCTGTACTTGGCCAGCATCTTGTTAATGTATGCCGCTTGGGATAATCCTAACTTTCTCTGCTTTCTATTTCTAAGAAGCCTAATCTCGAGAATGTAACTGGCTTCTCCCAAGTCCATCATACTAAATTGACTACATAGCCAAACCTTTGTAGATGACAATGACCCTACATCATTTCCAATGAGTAGAATGTCATTCACATACAAAACATGAAAAACTACATTAATGCCTTCAAGTTTCCTGTACTCGCATGGTTCATCCTCGTTTTGAATAAAACCATAAGACTTTACAGTCTTATCAAAACGAATGTTCCATGCTCTCGATGCTTGCTTAAGTCCATAAATGGACTTTTTAAGCTTGCAAATCATATGTTCTTGGTTTTCAGCAATAAAGTCTTCCGGTTGGGACATATAGATGTCTTCGCTAAGATGGCCATTTAAAAATGCCGTCTTGACATCCATTTGCCATATCTCATAGTCATAATGACATGTAATGGCAAGGAGGATACGGATGGACTTAAGCATAGCTACTGGGGAAAAGGTCTCCTCATAATCGATTCACTCTTTCTGAGTGTACCCTTTCGCCACAAGCTTAGCCTTGAAGGTTTCTACCATCCCATCCACTACCTTCTTTCTCTTGTTTACCCACTTACACCCAATGGGTTTTATCCCGTCAGGTAAAGCTATAAGATCCCAAATCTGATTGAAGTACATAGACTCAATCTCGGCTTTCATTACTTCATGCTATAGATTTACATCGGTATCAGTAATAGCCTCCTCGTATCTAGTGGGGTCTTGTTCCTGATAGTCAGAGACTAGCTCGAAAGCTTCTCCAGTCCATCTCTCCGGAACCCTAGACACTCTCCCACTACGATGAGGCTCCAATTGTATGGGCTCTTAAGGCTGTGCCTCTTCTTGTTCCACGATCGGGTCAGAAGAAGTTAATTCTGATAATAACTTCTTCTCAAGTTCCAATCTAGTTGAATCCTTCGTGGAAGTACTCTGATCATCCTCTAAGTATCTAGCATTGGTACTTACTAGTACTTTCTGCTCATTAGGATGATAAAAGTAACCACCATTTGTCCTTTTTGGATACCCAACAAAATAGTATAATTCTGATCTTGATTCCAACTTGTCTCCCTTGACCAGTACATAAGCTGGACAACCCCATATCCTGAGATAATTCAGACTTGGCTTACGCTCATTCCACATCTTATAGGGAGTCCTTGGTACTGACTTGGAAGGCACCAAGTTCAGAATGTATGCTACTGTTTCCAGGGCATATTCCCAAAAAGATACTAGAAGAGTAGCATAAGACATCATACTTCGAACCATTTCCATCAATGTTCTGTTCCTTCTCCCAGCTACTCCATTTTGCTAAGGTGTCCCCGGCTCAGAGAGCTAGAATACTATCTCATGATGTACTATGTAATCCTTGAATTCACCAAGGAGGTACTCTCCACTATGATTTGATCGTAAGGTCTTGATCAATTTACTTGTCCGTCGCTCCACTTCAGCCTTAAACTCTTTGAACTTGTCAAAAAAGTCAGACTTACATCTCATCAGGTAAATAAACCCAAATCTTGTACAATCATCCGTGTAAGTGATGAAGTACTCAAAACCCCCTCTAGCTGGTGTAGATAAGGGACTACACATATCAGTGTGAACAAGACTCAATACCTCCTTGGTATCCGCCTTAGGGGTAAATGACCTTTTGGTCATCTTTTCCGTTAGGCAGGGTTCACACCGAGGGCAATTTTCCAATCTCCACGAGCCCAAAGGCCTATTATGGATTAACCTCTGAATCTTGGTTGAATTGATATGACCCAAACTTAGATGCCAAAGATACGAGTCATTGACATTGGTCTTTCTCTTCCTTATTAAAGGTTCAGATTGAGCGTTATTTAATTGATTGTTAATAGGGTTTAAGAAGAATAGATTCTCATACATGTGTCCAGTACGTAAAATTTCTCTATTTCTGCTGATAGAAATATCAAAATGGAAAAATACAGAATATCCTTTGATTTATTAGTTTCGCAATTCAAATAAAATTTTTTCAAAATCCAGGTACATATAAAATATCCTTTAAAACCACTATTCTATTCAATCAAAAATACGATCTAACTCTCCCACTGCAAGGGCCCAGACTTGTGCTCCATTTCCCTCATGTAGCCCATGTTCGCCCTTCTCGAGTCTTCTAATCTTTCTAAACCCTTGCAAGGAGTTACAGATGTGATCAGTGGCCTCTAAATCAACAATTTAAGTAGAAGTTGATCCAACCATTGATACAGACTCTAGATAGAAAATATTACATGTGGGGTTTTTCTTGGCTTGAAGATCTGGACGCTCATTTTTTCAGTATCCTTTCAGTCCACATTTGAAGCACTTACCCTTGGGTTTGTCTTTGGGCTAGGTCTTGGACTGGGCCACTGCGTTGCCCTTCTTCTTCTTGAACTTTTTGGGCTTAAGCCCAATTCTAGAAGATGAAGTCTTAGCAATCATAGCCTTAAATTGAGGTTTCATGACCTTCTCCGCCATCCGGAGTTTCTTCATCAACTCAGTTAAACTCATGTTTAACTTATTCATATTGTAATTCAACTTGAACTGAGTAAAGGAACTGGGTAGAGATTCGAAAACCATGTCCACTTGGCTCTCGGGGTCAATAATAGCCCGTAAGATTTCTGCCTCCTCGAAAGCAGCAATCATCTTGAGCATATGCTCTCTAACTGATGCTCCCTCAACTATCTTACTGTTTATGATAGTTCGAAAAGCCTCTTGCCTTGTGTGCCAGCTTTTATCCACGAACATCATAGCTAATAATTAACTTAATCATACGCCAAATCCATGTACTCGTGTTTTGACTGGAGCATATTAGACATGGAGGCCAACATGTAACAACGAGCCATCTCATCGGCCTTCTTCTACGCTTTCTCAACCTCTCACTCTTCAGCGGTGTAACTCTCCCTGATAACAAGACAGGTTTCATAGAGGACATACTTATACTCTTCAGCTGTGAGTATTATGTCCAGGTTCCTCTTCCAGTCCACATAGTTTGGTCCCGTTAGCTTATTCTCTTGGAAAATAATGGCCAATGGACTAGAAGAACCTCCCACCATTTCTGAAAAAAACGAAAATTAAAGAAAAAGATTTAGTTTGTGAAAACAAAACAAATTTGTGCACTTTATCAAAACTGATAATAATTAATTTGGCTCTTAGGAAAACTGACATAGCTTCTTGGGAAGATTAATATTTCCCTAAGCTAAGTGTATTGATCACCACAAATTAATTTTCCTTCTAGGTAATGATCTAGAAGATAACTCCATCGAGGGGATGGTCGTTTCCTCTCATTTCCTATGGACATACCTCGCACTACTGCTTCCAACGTGGGCTGGCCGATCATAATACGTGTCCCGGGTTATTAATTACATCCCTCCATTAGATCTAGATCCTTGTGGTATCCCTATCCTATACGGGTTCACTCCCAAGGTGACGCGAGGGGACCAACGATCTCTAATGAGGATCGTGATGGAAGCCGTGGGGCCGTTGGAACCCCTCTCCCACTTAGTCTTTTAAAATAAGAGTTTTCTAAAAAATATCCTTTTGAAAATTTCCATTAAGTTTTCCTGTAACTCAAAAATAAAATATCTAAATCTATTAAAATCTCTATGTCAAGGTATATATCCTTTGAGAGATTTTTTCACGGACTAATTTTATTTAAGTTAAAATTTAATGATTTCAAAAATTTTTCAATTAAAACTTTCTAGAGACTTTGGTCTCAAGTTTATTTGACAAAACAATTTTCTTTTGCAAAATAAAATAAAATGGCTTTCTATTTTAATTTACAAAAATATCTAAATCCAATATATTTTCTATGTTAAGGATTAAATCCTTTGAGAAAATATCTAATGATTAATTTTTGTTCGAATTAAAATAACCATTTAATTTGTAGAAAAATATTTTCTTGTCAAAAATATTCCCAAGGACTTTGGTCTTTGAGAAAATGTGCACATAGGTACATAAAAATAAATAACATGCTAGAAAACAATAGATGTTTTCATGCTTTTCTATTTATAAATCTAAGTGCCCAAGTAATAGAATTAAACACATTAATTAATTAATGGTCTTATTTAATTATAAAATCATTTACTAATATTTTTATGCAAAAATATTTCATGAATATTAACTATTTAAAAAATATTAAGTTTGCCTGGTATGGACTCCAAAACAAAAAGGAAAATGCAAGAAAAATTACAAGGAAAAATAAAAAATTTCTCCTTGGTCCACTGCACCCGCCGCACTGGATCGAGCACCCATCTGCACTGCGGTCTACTGTAACCGCCGCACAGAACCAGACCTCGTGGGCGATCGGCATGCGGACTGGATCCCAGACTCGAGCCGGCACCTGTTCGAGCGGCCTCAGCCAGCGCTGGTTCTGGTCTGACCAGGTCTTCTTGCAGATTTTTCTGCGATTTTCTTCTGCGAATTTCCTCTGTTTTTCTGCACAACTTCTGGCTGTGTTGGCTCCGATTTCAACCCAAATACAATGAAATCAACAAAAACCAACAATCACCTATACTTATTAACATTGGGCTTACACAATTTGCTAAGAAAAATAATAAATTGCAAATCTCTTATACCTCCATCAAAGTGGTTTAACAGAGAATCTATCTATACCAAAAACAACAAAGGATCATAGTTTAATCACACATATATGTCCAGTTTTATTCAACTAGATGCATGCTTCCTATATTTTCACAAAACCTTCATGCTCTAATACCAATTGAAGGTTTAAAAGGGGGAAAAAACAAAGTACCCAGTGAAAGCAAAAAACTGAAATTGGAAAAACTAAGGAGTAGAAGAATCCCGAACGGAGCCGGTGCCAGTTCCGGCAGCCTCAGCCGATGCCAGTCCCGCTTTGGACGGATTCCGAGGTAAAAAAAAACTTAACCTTTTCTTCTTGTTCTCAAAGATGGCTGGATCGGAATGTGTGGGACTGGGGTAGGTGCACTGGTGGAAACCTCTAATGCGATTTCTACAAGCCTCCTACTCCGTCTTTGCATGTATATGAATGCCAACCTCTTGATCTTCCAGTATATGGCCCACCTAATCCCATTTGGTGAACAACTCATAGGGCTAAGGATTATTTTTGAGAGAGAGAAAGGGGCTATACATTTTTCTTGCTTAGAGAATAAGTAGTGAAAAACAACGTTCTTTCTAGACTCAGAGAAGAGGCAGTCGAAAACCAACGTACTCCTCTATTTTCCTGTTTAACTTAAATAAAACTCTAGGTTAAATTGGATTGACCCATTGGACTCTTATTTTAACCTTTTGGACTTAAATTAATTATTCTAATTAGAACCAAATAAATGGCCTAATAAATAATTAATTTTCCAGCCCAAATAAACTAGTCCAATTAACAAGCCCATATTAGTTTAGTCCCAAGTCAATCTTTAATTATTCAAACTGGGCCAAAGCCCTGAACACTTAATTAACCCACTAAACCAATTTAATTAATTCTCTCTCTCCACAAACCTTTATTTTATTCTAGCCCAATAATTAAATCAATAAATTCTATTCAATTTAATTAAGACCAATTCCTTAACCTGTATTTAATTAGGACTTACGGTCTATACCGGGGACCAAAAGATACACCGTCTTGGCTACTAAAATGACCAAAATACCCTTGTCATATAAATAGTTGTATTTAGTATTTTAATTATTTTCTAATATCACCATAAGGAAATCTTGACCCCAAGGACAGTGTTGTGTTAGTAAAGTCTCCGACCTACAGGTGTAATGACTAAAATACCCCTCTATACATTGCCGTACATTTAGAGAGGAAGAAATGTACTAACACCTCTCTAAATGACATCAACCATCCTTAAGCTTCCAGTCTAATGATCTACGACTTCCCAGGTTGTTTCCGCTTTCCAAGGGAGCTACCCTAAAGCCAACATCCAAGTCATGTTTCCCAGGACCCTGGATATTTAGATCATTCAGACAACTACAAGGGGCGATATAGTATAGAAACTATCTTGTACAAGTCAGTTTTAACTGACTAGTCACACATACCCAACATGCGAGTATATTGGTCCTACGATAGAACCTCAACTATAGCATACCAAAGTACATGCTTCCAGCTTCGTCAGACCACCAACTCATACTCAAGTCATAGAGTACTAGTCCACACTGTAGCAGTAGTAGTCTAAGTTTCTACCATATAGTAGTTTAAGAAACCATTACTACAGGTCATATTCTACGTATTTGAAATATGCTTATGTCATGAAGTGAGTGGACTACTCACTGGCTAAAGGTAAGCTATTCCCTATTTAGAATTCACAACATAATAACCTAGACATGATGAGATTTCCATTCTTATTAATCAGTTTAGAACGAACGTTTATGTGTTAAATAACCCGTGATCCATACGTTACTGTGAAAGTCTACCATTCACATGTACCACTTATTTAAATACAATGGGTTTTTTTCAAATGAAATTGTGCACAAATAAAAATATAAATTCATAAAAAAATTCTGAAAATAAATTCTTTTATTAAAACATTCGATATTTACATCAGAAACCTAATCTAAGAGGGCATATTTCCCAACAAGGCTAACCTGTACGCCTTGGGTCTTCGACTACTACCGACACAAGTCACCATCGATCACTTACGGTTTGCCCATCTGGAGGGTTTTATCCTTTCGTTAAATCGGGATGAATTTTCTATGGTCGGTCTGCCATTTTCCTTCCCCTATTAGCCGCATCCCCTGAAGAATTACTGAGAGTGGTGCGATCGTTGCCACACTAATTTAGCGCCCTTTGGGATTATTAGGGCATTCGTGATACCATTATAATTTTTGACTTTGACTTGGCGTTTGACCACAACCTTTTTGCTGTTGTTCTGCCATTCTGGTCTCAGGGAATTAACTACTTTATATTCCCCAATGGGATGTTTTTCCTGACTATCTTGGACATCTGCACTATTTTGGGCTTCTGATATGATGAGGATGAGATTCTTGCCCTCCATGATGGCGAGAGTTTACCTGCCATTGAAGCCCACTTGGACAAATCTACTGCCTCCTATGGCAATTTCATGGCTACCCAAAGGGGCATAGGTGGCATTCCATCAGAGCAAGAACAAGCCTTTTTCTATGATACAGCTCTGCCAATACATTCTCTACTCCAATTCGGTGAGGATAAGCAATGAATACTGATACTATGTATTGACTATGCTGAGAAAGAAAAGGCGCTATGATCTAGCCTCTTTGGTACTGGCCTTAGACTATTGGCTGATGAACTAGATGACTTTGGCCCTATCGGCTGGGAGTGACCCGACTAATCTTGGCGGCCCCATTTGGGTCATGCAACTATAGATTTATAGTATATTCCCTAATTTAGCATCACTAACCTTTCTGGGGTTCTGCGGACTCTTCCAAATAGGCCACGGATTATTAGCTATTGAGGACTCCTGTGAACAGATCTTCTATTGGTATCACTGTGTCCTATCTTCACCAGAATTGCCTCCAGTACATACCTTATTTCTTCAATTACTCTGCTCAGGAGACTGGCCCTCTCTAGTTGACAAAACTTGCCGATGCATTAGAAGGTTCTCAACAGATCATTTAGGCTAAAATGATGTGTTCCAGGGAGCTCCTCTTAGGAGCCAAACTAGGTGCCAGAAGTGCTAAAACCTCATGTGAGCGGTACAACCCTCATGGCTTTTCTCGGTAATTTGGGTTAATTAAGGACATCCCTATTGATCTTAGTCATATATCATCCTATACTGTCATACTTATCTTATCGGTTGAAGATGTGCATATTTTGGCCGATAGGTTCCTAACAATTCTTTGTTTTTTTGAGTATTATCACTTTCAAGTTGTCAGGGAGGCCACACCCAACTTCAACCTATAGTGGTGACTAATAAGTGAGATGCTCTTCTTAGCCCCTGTGGAGACGTGACTGCTTAGATTGACTGGATCAGCATTGACGGTGGTGGAAGCATCAGTGCCAAAAAAAAGTAAGTAGAGCAAGATATATGCTAGTCTGGTTACCGCGCTGTTATTCCAAAACACAGCCGGTGAAGAAAGCCCCCACTATTCCATCTGCTGATGAGGTAGAAGAAGAAGGAGAGGGAGAAGAAGAAGAAGAAGAAATCATCCTCCCTCTACTTAGGCGATCAAAAAGGCAACAAGCCACCCATACCCCGACAATCACTAAGGTTTGGATCTCCTGCGTTAAACATTTTGTTGATGTTCTTCAATTCTCGACTCAAGGCTAACTCTTTATTCCATTCTTTTGCAGAAACAGAAACCCAGCCAATTAGTTATATCTGATTCTTCCTCAGAGTCGTCGGAAGCCATGCCCCTCTTATCACCTACAAATAACACCAACTGAGGAACAAACTTCGGCTACTTCACCTACATCGGGTGTTCCCCGAACATCCGAAATGCCTACCTCAGAGAAAGCGGTGGTCAAAAAATCTGTTTCTTCTCCTTCGGCAACAACCTCTGAGCCCCCTTCGGTAGAGCGTCCAATGGAACTTGCCCTAGCTTGGCTAATAATATTTGAGGACGCTATGCTAGAGCTTCTGCGTGGCCTAATTGGGGCTAACCTGTCGACCAACCAATCTTCTTAGGATGTAATCAGCCGAGGCCTCCTGCTCCTTGCGCAATCAGCCAATTCTGATATCCCTGTTGAATTGAAACGCCTGTCAGTTGATTACCTGGGACATATGAGATTCACCCAATGCTTCTTCTCAAATACCCAAGATAGGAAGGATGGAGCCTCTTACCAGCTTAAGGCTAGGTGCTCTGAGAGCAATTAGCTTTTCTATAGTCACATCGTCAATAAGCCTCTACCCGCCTAAGCATCCTTCGTGCTGAAATGTCAGAGAGAGTTGAAAAGATTGAAGGACTTGAGAAGCAATTATGAGAACTCCAGGCGGAGTTGGATTTCGAGAGGTGGGCTCTGGAGGAAAAACTTGAGGCCGAAGGGATATGTTAGCAAACGACCTTCTTTGTAGAAGAGTTAGTGGCCAGATTTCAAGATAAACGACTTATTTTGAAAGCAGAGGAAGAATTACTCCAAATGGAATGCAACATTCGGACAAACTGCTTACCGGTATGAGGTTGGTCCCTCGAGTACTTAAACTAGGGATTCTGAAACTCCTCCGCCTCTAACGGAAGAAACGGCTATTGAACCAGAAGTGACCCAAGAAAAAATAACTAGCCAAGTGGAGATGGAGAAGGGAATCCCATCGGTGACCGCTCTGCCTGAGGCAGATCCGAATTGGCTTGCCATAATTCCATTCGCTCAGCCGACTGAGATGCCTTACACTCCCTCTGAGGAGAATTGACTTGTTCTCTCTTTTTTTTTTTCTTTTCTTTCTAGCTCAATCTCAAATGTAATAGCCATCTGATCGACTTTTTTGTGATTAACTACTTCTCATAAATGCAAAAATTTTTCTCACTTTTTCTTCTGTTGTGTGTGTGTGTGTGTTTTTTTTTTTCTCTTTTTTTTCTTACTCTTCTCCAACTGTGATTCCCTCCCAAAATGTAGGATAGAACTTTTTTAAATATTTTCCATTTATGATATTACTTACTTCTTTTTTGTCGGGTGTCATCAGTCGATAAGCCTCTCCATCGAAAACTATGTAACAAGAAAAGGTCCTTGCCAGGAAACGGACCATTTGCCATAGCATGGGTCTTTTGATGTAACTGGTAGTATGGTTTTCGAAATCATATCTCCTTCTTAAAAACTCCTCTCTCGCACTTTCAGATTATAGGCTTTTGCTACCTTCTTTTTGTGCCTTTTGATGTTCTCTAATGCAGCCTATCAGTCCTCTTCGATTTGATCCAAACTCATAGCCAAAACTAGTTTATAGTCCTCAATCGACAAATAGTGTTGATAAGATATAGCAGTTTTAAAAGTATTACGATAAGCCCACAGAACCTGATGAGACTCCGCTTCATTATAGAGGTCAAGATCAAGGAGGGGGAGGCGTGACCGTGCAAAGACAAGGACCAATGATAAGATCTAGGACCAAGAAGCTTCAAGATGATTTTCAATTGCTCATAAAACCACTCTTGAGGATGGAAGAGGGTTGGAGGGTTGATGAAGCTAGCCAAGAGCTCATTTTGATGACTATCCATGAAGGACTCCAACAAGAACTCAAGCCAACTTCAACCTGCACACCACGACTAAAACCAGCGCAAATTGGCGTCGGCTCCAGCCTGGGCAGCCAGAATTTTTTATATTTTCTCAGATTTTCGTCCATTTTAAATGTTTTGTAAAGACCTATTAAGACCCTAAATTGTATTAGAACCTCAGGGATTACTTAGCTAGGGTTAGGGTAGTATAAATCTAACTTTTAGTGATATGACAACACAATTCACTCATTTTATTCAAATTTAAAGAGAGAGTCTTGAGAGGTCCTAGCCTCGTTATTCA